>SJYT01071296.1:496429-739752 GCA_006410635.1 Cephalophus harveyi | reverse complement strand
CCCACCCCCACCCAGCCCTGGACAACCACTAATCTACATTCTGCTTCTAGAGATTTCCCTATTCTGGGCATTTTATATAAATGCAATCATATAACAAGAAGTTTTTTGTGCCTGGCTTTTTCCACTTGGCATAAGGTTTTCAAAGTTCATTTCATACAGCTTCTATCAGTGTTTCAGTCTTACTTATGGCCAAAAAACATTCCACTGTATGAAGATACCACGATTTGTTCATCTGTTCATAAGTCATCAGGTGATGGGCATTTGGGTTGCTTTCATTTTATAGCTATTCTCTATGAACACTGTGTACAAACTTCGTGTGGATGTGTGTATCTATTTTGGGGGTTATATACCCAGGAGTGGGCTTCCTGGTGGCTCAGCTGGTAAAGAATCTGCCTGCAATGTGGCAGATCTGGGTTCAATCCCTGGGTTGGGAAGATCCCCTGGAGGAGGGTACGGCAACCCACTTCAGTAAACTTGCCTAGAGAATCTCCGTGGACAGAGGAGCCTGGCGGGGTACAGTCCGTGGGGTCGCGAAGAGTGGAACATGACTGAGCAACTAAGCACACACACCAAAGAGTGGGGAACCCCAGGTGGCACAGAAGTAAAGAATCTGCCTGCCAATGTAGGAGGCACAAGGGATACAGGTTTGATTCCTAGATCGGGAAGATCCCCTGGGGTAGGAAATGGCATCTGACTCCAGTATTCTTGCCTAGAAAATGCCATGAACAGAGAAGCCTGGTAGGCTACAGACCAGAGGGTTGCAAAGAGTTGGACACAACTGAGAAGGTGAGCATGCATACACAAACCTAGGAGTAGAACTTCCGGGTCACATATGACTCTGTGTTTAGCCTTTTGAGGAGCTGACCGTTTCCCACAGTGGATACACCAGTGTATATTCCCATCTGCTTCTATTATGCTTCTCCAAGATCTATCCAGAGAGAGATTTTAAGCTTAAGTCGATCATATTACTCTATCAAAGCTGCTCTAGGACCTCTTTTCTCACTTGGAGACAAATACAAAGCTCTCGTATTAGTCTGTGAGGCCCTTCTCAACCTTCAGGCTTCAAGAAGTGTGGCAGTGACTACCAGTTGTCCCCCATATCCATTATCCCCTGCCATATTTTTGCTGGCACATGGCTGACCAGCTAAAAAACTACATTTCCCAGCCTCCCTTGCACCTGGAATCAGTCTCTTAATAACAAGAGGCCTATCCCTAGGGACTTCCCTGGCAGTCTGGTGGTTAAGACTCTGTGCTTTCACTGCAGGGGGGACAGGTTCAGTCAGGGAGTCAGTCAGTTCAGTTGCTCAGTCGTGTCCCCATGGACTTCAGCATGTCAGGCTTTCCTGTCCATCACCAGCTCCCAGCGCTTGCTCAAACTCATGTCCATAGAGTCAGTGATGCCAGGATGTTCATTCAGGGAACTAACATCCAAGAAAAGAGGCCTATCCAGTTACTCATTCCCTGTCATAATATCCCATCTCTCACTTAAGAACAATGCTTGGCACAGGAAATACTCAATAAAGGTCAGTTATTTTTACTTCTGTTGGAAATATTTTCATTTGTAAATTATGACCTGTATTTACATTCTTTTCCATCTGAAAGGTTGGCTGTTGTCAAAAATAACCTAGGACACTGCCCAGAGTGTAGGAGCGCTCAAAAATATGTGTTGGATGAGTGAGCTTTCCAGGCGGTGCTAGTGGTAAAGAACCCTCCTGCCACCACAGGTAGACATGAGTCGAGGGTTCGATCCCTGGGTCGGGAAGATCCCCTGGAGGAGGGAATGGCAACCCACTCTGGTATTCTTGCCTGGAGAATCCTATGGACAGAGGAGCCTGGCAGGCTGCAGTACATAAGGTCACACAGAGATGGACATGACTGAAGCAACTTAGCATGCACTTAGCATGGATGAGTGAATGTCTTAGCAAGATAATATGAAAAGGTCCAATGGGGGCTGTGGGGAAAGTGGGAGATGGGCTAGCAGCTTTTCAGGGCACTTGCCCATGTTTTCATTGGCTGCCAGAGCTGATCCTAGAGAGAAAGGCCTTTGAGATGGCTTCAGATAAGAAAACTGAAATAGCTTCTACATCCCTTTACAAAGGGGCTTGGGTGTGACTGGTGTAAATGGCCTGAGATCATAAGAAGAGTTACCAGGGAGTCTCAGAGAGAAGGTCTCCCCAGTCCTGGCCCCTCACCACTCATTCTGGGCCTTGGCATTCCTTTATTTAGGCCTCAGACACTTCTAAGTGTCCTCTCTGCGCCAGATGCTGGGAGAACAGGCTGAATGTGGCAGGAATACTGGAGCTGGCTCTACAAGCTCGTGAAAAATGATGTGAAAGGAAGCCAGTCATAAAACACAGGGGCTGCTGCTGCTGCTAAGTCGCTTCAGTCGTGTCCGACTCTGTGCGACCCCACAGACAGCAGCCCACCAGGCTCCTTCGCCCCTGGATTCTCCAGGCAAGTACACTGGAGTGGGGTGCCATTTCCTTCTCCAATGCATGAAAGTGAAAAGTGAAAGTGAAGTCACTCAGTCGTGTCCGATTCTTCGAGACCCCATGGACTGCAGCCTACCAGGCTCCTCCATCCATGGGATTTTCCAGGCAAAAGTACTGGAATGGCTTCATAAAACACAGACTTTATTAAAAATTAAATTATGTTAACTTACAGTTAAATGAAAGGTAACAAACACTCAAAGCTCATCACTTCCTAATTTTTTTACTCTGCTTTACTGTTATCTATGCTCTTGAGGTTATTAATATCCATTGCAGGGCTTCCCAAACTCAGCACTAACAACATTTTAGACGGGATAATTCTGTTGTGTGGGGACTGGCCTGTGTGCTGTAGATATTTGGTGGCATCCCTGGTCTCTGTCCACTAGAAGCCAGCTGAACTTCCAGAGCTGTGACAACCAAAGTATCTCCTGACACTGCTAAGCATTCCATGGAAAAGCAGGAAGCAAAGATGCCTGATTGAGAGCCACTGGCCTATGGAATCTGCATAGTGGAAATGCTATATAATGGGAATGCCATGCATTCCTTCCAACTCTGTGTTCAGTGATGTCATGTTAGTACCTGGACATTGGCCACAGTGGGAGCATTTACACCAAGAGATGGCAAAAATATTAATAGTGCAGATTCATTTAAAAGTATGCTGTGTCTGTAGCCATTACATTGTGATGAGCGCAAGAAACTGGAGTCTCTTTGGTATTTAAACTATCATCTGATTTCAGCAAAGGAGTCTTGCTCATGTCAGCAGCAAATAAATGAAGCTCCCACTCTGACAAAGAGCTTGCTTATTTCACTTCCATTTTACCCACTAAAGTAAGTGAAATTATCAACCAGTATCCACGTCACAACTTTACTCCTTCATCAACCACAGCCAGAGGGAGGCTACAGATATGAGCGCCACAAAAATAGCGAAAGAATTCTGTGAGGATAAATTGACCATATGGAATTCACAATAGAACATTTTTATTATTGTTTGTAAACTGTATGCTCCACTTTCTTTTATCACTAACTGTCTAATAAGCTTACATACATATATGAACAAACATTCCCTCCCCACCTGCGAGAACCAGTCATTAAGCATTTGCCAGCATCAGTTCAGTTCAGTCGCTCAGTCGTGTCCGACTCATTGAGACCCCATGAATCGCAGCATGCCAGGCCTCCCTGTCCATCACCAACTCCCGGAGTTCACTCAGACTCATGTCCATTGAGTCAGTGATGCCATGCAGCCAGCATACCATTGGCTAAATGAGATATATTCAATCCAGCCCTCAGGGAGCATGGAGACTAGAGAATGAGGGACAATTCATTTGCCTGTCAAAATCCCCTCCCCTCAACCAAATTTGCTCTTTCACCATCTAAAACAGGAAATAAAAATGGGTGCAGCGGCTTCCCTGGTGGTCCAGTAGTTAAGAATCTGCCTTGCAATGGAAGGGACACTCATTCGATCTCTGGTCAAGGAAGATTCCACATGCCACAGAGCAACTAAGCCTGCAACCCACAAGTACTGAGCCCATGTGCCGTAACTGCTGCAGCCCGCACTCCCTAGAGCCTGTGCTCCACAACAAGAGAAGCCACCACAATGAGAAGCCTGCACACCCCAAAGAAGAGTAGCCCCCGCTCACCGCAGGTGGAGAAAGCCCGCATGCAGCAATGAAGGCCCACCATAGCCAAAAAATAAAACAAAGAAACAAATAAATGTATCTTTTAAAAAGGCTTTGAGTTATCCCTGTGCATGCATGCTCAGTTGCTTAGTCATGGCCAACTCTTTGCACCTCTCTGGACTGTAGCATGCAGGGACTTTCCAAATAGACAGATTTAATTAGTTAAGATGAAAACCACTAATCTACATTCTGCTTCTAGAGATTTCCCTATTCTGGGCATTTTATATAAATGCAATCATATAACAAGAAGTCTTTTGTGCCTGGCTTTTCCCACTTGGCATAAGGTTTTCAAAGTTCATTTCATACAGCTTCTATCAGTGTTTCATTCTTACTTATGGCCAAAAAACATTCCATTGTATGAAGATACCACGATTTGTTCATCTGTTCATAAGTCTTCAGGTGATGGGCATTTGGGTTGCTTTCATTTTATAGCTATTCTCTATGAACACTATGTACAAACTTTGTGTGGATGTGTGTATCTATTTTGGGGGTTATATTAGTGTTTCATTCTTACTTATGGCCAAAAAACATTCCATTGTATGAAGATACCACGATTTGTTCATCTGTTCATAAGTCTTCAGGTGATGGGCATTTGGGTTGCTTTCATTTTATAGCTATTCTCTATGAACACTATGTACAAACTTTGTGTGGATGTGTGTATCTATTTTGGGGGTTATATACCCAGGAGTGGGCTTCCTGGTGGCTCAGCTGGTAAAGAATCTGCCTGCAATGTGGGAGATCTGGGTTCAATGCCTGGGTTGGGAAGATCCCCTGGAGGAGGGTACAGCAACCCACTCCAGTATTCCTGCCTGGAGAATCTCCGGAAAAGAGGAGCCTGGCGGGGTACAGTCCATGGGGTCACGAAGAGTGGAACATGACTGAGCAACTAAGCACACAAACACCAAGGACTGGGGAAGCCCAGGTGGCACAAAAGTAAAGAATCTGCCTGCCAACGTAGGAGGCACAAGGGATGCAGGTTTGATTCCTAGATCGGGAAGATCCCCTGGAGTAGTCAAATGCTTGGCATCTGACTCCAGTATTCTTGCCTAGAAAATGCCATGAACAGAGAAGCGAGGCAGGCTACAGACCAGAGGGTTGCAAAGAGTTGGACACAACTGAGCAAGTGAGCATGCATACACAAACCTAGGAGTAGAACTTCTGGGTCACACATGACTCTATGTTTAGCCTTTTGAGGAGCTGACCGTTTCCCACAGTGGCTACACCAGTGTATATTCCCATCTGCTTTTATTATGCTTCTCCAAGATCTATCCAGAGAGAGATTTTAAGCTTAAGTCGATCGTATTACTCTATCAAAGTTGCTCTAGGACTTCTTTTCTCACTTGGAGACAAATACAAAGCTCTCGTATTAGTCTGTGAGGCCCTTCTCAACCTTCAGGCTTCAAGAAGTGTGGCAGGGACTACCAGTTGTCCCCCATATTCATTATCCCCTGCCATATTTTTGCTGGCACATGGCTGACCAGCTAAAAACTACATTTCCCAGCCTCCCTTGCACCTGGAATCAGTCTCTTAATAACAAGAGGCCTATCCATAGGGACTTCCCTGGCAGTCTGGTGGTTAAGACTCTGTGCTTTCACTGCAGGGGGGACAGGTTCAGTCAGGGAGTCAGTCAGTTCAGTTGCTCAGTCGTGTCCCCATGGACTTCAGCATGTCAGGCTTTCCAAAGCTCATCACTTCCTAATTTTTTTACTCTGCTTTACTGTTATCTATGCTCTTGAGGTTATTAATATCCATTGCAGGGCTTCCCAAACTCAGCACTAACAACATTTTAGACGGGATAATTCTGTTGTGTGGGGACTGGCCTGTGTGCTATAGATATTTGGTGGCATCCCTGGTCTCTGTCCACTAGAAGCCAGCTGAACTTCCAGAGCTGTGACAACCAAAGTATCTCCTGACACTGCTAAGCATTCCATGGAAAAGCAGGAAGCAAAGATGCCTGATTGAGAGCCACTGGCCTATGGAATCTGCATAGTGGAAATGCTATATAATGGGAATGCCATGCATTCCTTCCAACTCTGTGTTCAGTGATGTCATGTTAGTACCTGGACATTGGCCACAGTGGGAGCATTTACACCAAGAGATGGCAAAAATATTAATAGTGCAGATTCATTTAAAAGTATGCTGTGTCTGTAGCCATTACATTGTGATGAGCGCAAGAAACTGGAGTCTCTTTGGTATTTAAACTATCATCTGATTTCAGCAAAGGAGTCTTGCTCATGTCAGCAGCAAATAAATGAAGCTCCCACTCTGACAAAGAGCTTGCTTATTTCACTTCCATTTTACCCACTAAAGTAAGTGAAATTATCAACCAGTATCCACGTCACAACTTTACTCCTTCATCAACCACAGCCAGAGGGAGGCTACAGATATGAGCGCCACAAAAATAGCGAAAGAATTCTGTGAGGATAAATTGACCATATGGAATTCACAATAGAACATTTTTATTATTGTTTGTAAACTGTATGCTCCACTTTCTTTTATCACTAACTGTCTAATAAGCTTACATACATATATGAACAAACATTCCCTCCCCACCTGCGAGAACCAGTCATTAAGCATTTGCCAGCATCAGTTCAGTTCAGTCGCTCAGTCGTGTCCGACTCATTGAGACCCCATGAATCGCAGCATGCCAGGCCTCCCTGTCCATCACCAACTCCCGGAGTTCACTCAGACTCATGTCCATTGAGTCAGTGATGCCATGCAGCCAGCATACCATTGGCTAAATGAGATATATTCAATCCAGCCCTCAGGGAGCATGGAGACTAGAGAATGAGGGACAATTCATTTGCCTGTCAAAATCCCCTCCCCTCAACCAAATTTGCTCTTTCACCATCTAAAACAGGAAATAAAAATGGGTGCAGCAGCTTCCCTGGTGGTCCAGTAGTTAAGAATCTGCCTTGCAATGGAAGGGACACTCATTCGATCTCTGGTCAAGGAAGATTCCACATGCCACAGAGCAACTAAGCCTGCAACCCACAAGTACTGAGCCCATGTGCCGTAACTGCTGCAGCCCGCACGCCCTAGAGCCTGTGCTCCACAACAAGAGAAGCCACCACAATGAGAAGCCTGCACACCCCAAAGAAGAGTAGCCCCCGCTCACCGCAGGTGGAGAAAGCCCGCATGCAGCAATGAAGGCCCACCATAGCCAAAAAATAAAACAAAGAAACAAATAAATGTATCTTTTAAAAAGGCTTTGAGTTATCCCTGTGCATGCATGCTCAGTTGCTTAGTCGTGGCCAACTCTTTGCACCTCTCTGGACTGTAGCATGCAGGGACTTTCCAAATAGACAGATTTAATTAGTTAAGATGAGGTCATACTGGAGTAGGGTGGGCCTTAAACTCCATAGGACTGTCGTCTTCATAAGAAAAGAGACACAGAGACACAGACACACAGACAGAAGGCCATGTGAAGATGGAAACAGACTGGAGTGATGTGCCCACAGACCAAGGAACACCCCAGATCGCCTTTCCCCACCAGAAGCTAGAAAATCATGGGTATGTCGACACCTGATTTTGGACTTTGGCATCTAGAACCGTGAGAGTGAATTTTTGTTGTTTTAGGCCACCCAGTCATTATCCCTTATGAGAGTTCTAGGAAATGAATACCCTCTTGGAATTACATGTGAGGATGAGAAGATAGAGGAAAAGGTAGGAGGGGGTTTTTCACTGTAAACTTTTCTATATTAAAAAACACTTTTTAGCCACAGGGCTGTCGGGTGTCTTCCCATTTTCCAGTCTGAGACCCACGACCCTCTGGGCCATGGCCAGGCCCACAGAGAGGGCCTGGCACCCTGTGCCCATGACAAGCTCAGCCTCATCCAGCCACAAGCCTGCCCTACATGACCGAGAGGATGGGGACAGATAGCTGGGAGCACACGCACACCAAGGGCCTCTCACCTTCTCCAAGGACAGAATCACACTCCCTAGGCCTGGTCAGGTCCTGTCCACTGTGCCCACAGAGCAGGGGGCCCAAGAGGGAGAAGACACCCTCACGGATTCCCATCACACCTGCCCTGTCTGGAGCCCCTCTCCAGCCTCATCTCCTCACCTCCTCCTCACACCCTATGCTCCAGCTACACTGATGGGCTCCTGTCCTCCAAACCCCACCCTGGCTGTCTCCCCGGGACCTAGACCCACGCTGTTCCCTCTGCACACACTGCTCCTCCCGCCCTGTGCCTGGCTGACTCCACTAGGTCTTCAGGTCTACCTTAGGGATCACTTCTTTCATTTGTTCCACAAATGAAGGCTGAATATGGAGTCTGTGCCAGGTCTGTTCTAGCCACTAGGGAACGACAATCAGGAAACCCCAGCTAAGGCCCTTCCCTCCTTTGTTTGCAGCAGCATCTTCTGCTTCTCCCATTGCACCAGGTTGTAATTGCCTGGGAACATGACTGTCATCTTTACTCAGTCCCCAAGGCCAGAGACCAATTCTATCAGTGTCAGCTAACTTGGCAGTGCCCGGCCCCAAAGTGATGCTCAGGAAATTTCCTGGGCATAAACCTAGGGAGGGAAGGGTGATGGGTTGACTTGAGCTCCTCTGCCCATGGGATTCTCCAGGGAAGAATACTGGAGTGGGTTGCCATTTCCTTCTCCAGTAGATCTTCCTGACTCGAGGATCGAACCTAGATCTCCTGCACTGCAGGCAGATCCTTTACCATCTGAGCCACCAGGGAAGCTCACAAACCCAGAGAAGGAAGGGTGATGGGTTGACTGAGCCCCCACCCACTCACCTTCAGAGAGACATCCGCCAGGATGTGGTGGGGCAGCTGCGAGTACATGAGTCCCAGGCCCACGATGGCCTCCAGCTCGCCCAGGTCGGCTGCGTGCTCCAGGTGGAAGACCGCCGACTCCCGGTCCCACTCCTCATCCTTCTCGCAGAAGCGGCCAGCCTCGTGGTAGCGCACCATGGCCAGATGGACCTGCCGCACAGATGGCGGGTGGGCCTGGCTGCCTGCAGGTCGCAGCCACAGCCCAGGGCCCCCCTGCCAGCTGCGGAAGCTCCGGGTTAGTGCAGAGAGGGCATCACCATACCTTCCCCAAAATGGACTTCCCGATTTTCTTCTCGAAGTCCAGAGCGTTGAGCCTCTGCACTTCCAGGGCCACGGCCGAAGGTCTCGGCAGGTGGAGGCGGGAGGAGTTGAAGAGATTCCATTTCTCCACACAGACCTGGGGAGGACCGGGCACTTACAGGCCAGAGAAGTGAGGGGCTGGGGATGGACGCACCCTCCCAGCGATGAAAGCCGGCCTGGCAAGTTAGGGGGTGTGGACCCGTGTGGTATCAAGTTTTCTTGGACAGACGGGGCCTATTTCCACTCTCCTGAATGATGCCAGCTTGTGGGCACTGAGGCAAAGCTGAAGCAATAGGACGCAGAGGCTTGCACCACGCACTGAGCAGCTCAGAGAAGGGTCCCCTCACTTAACCACCTGAGTCGGTCGGGGAGGTTCGACCCTGAGCTGCTCCCCACACAAGGCTCCAGAAGATCCCGACTACAGAGCCGGCAGCAAATCCACTGTGCTTTCTCTGCACAAGCCCAGGGTGCTTCTGCTGTTGGGCTGAGAAAAGACGCCATGTCTCCCAGCTAAAGACACGCTTGTCCCAAGTTCTCACAGGACAGAGCTAGGCTGCCTGCTGTGTGCATACATGAGTGTGTGTGCACGCATGTGCTAAATATCATACAGTGCCCAGGGCGCCCCCACAACAAAGAATGACCTAGCCCAGAGTATCAGTGGTGCTGTGGTTGAACAACCCTGACTCCACACCATGCTGCGGCCTTGATCTGATTGACAGGTACCTCGTGGTAAGTAGATATTGCATGCATTGCATGGCAAGTAAATGCCACATGATAAATAATCTGTGTTCTGGAAGCAGCAAGAGTCAAGCCTGCCCTGGTTATCAGGGAAGGCTTCTGGGGGAGGTGCCACGGGGGTCTAGCCTGGGAGAGCAGACAGGCTTTGAGGAGATATAACCACGGAGGAGGAAGGACCTTATAGGCAGGAGAGACTTGCCTTAGCAAAGGCTGGAGGGCCAGAGGTTCAAAGTGTGGCTCAGAGTCAGCTAGAGAAGAGGGTTCCCAAAGCTGGTCTTTCCCACATTTGCCTGATGATAATCACCTGAGCTGCTGCTTAGAACTATTAGCAGGGTAACCTGGGGAGAGTTGCTTAAGACCCTCATTTTCTCATATGTCAAAAGGGATGAATAGGGTTAGCCTGTCTCACTGGGTGGCTGCAAGAAGTGTTCATAAATTAATGTGCACTGGAAGGAGCTGAGGGGCGTGGCCTCCAGGACGGACCATCCTAATCTCCTTTAATCCTCCCTGCAGATCCCTCAGCACCCTACCCAGGGCAGGAGCTCGAAAAGTATTTGCCAAAGAGATTGGCTCCTTTGCAAAATCTTCTTTTAGGAGATGTATGAATGGCCCGGGCAGGCAGAAATGATGTGACACGAAGGGGGAGAAACAGAAAGAGAGCCTGGAAAAGATAAGCAGCAGCCATGGCGAGGATTCCTGGGTGTGCATTACCCGTCCGGAGCTGCCCAGGCTGTCTTCATCCGACTCGTACCTCCGGTTACCGTTTGAGTGGCCCTGATGGAGGCAGAGATTAGAGTGACCCAAAGAGCGGCCCTTCCTTCCAAGAGCTGCTTCCTGGGGAACTGGCCCAACCCTCCCAGGGGGCCCTCCTCAAGGAACTGGCTCGGCTCCCCTCCAAGGAAGCTGGCACATTTGCCAAGCAGAGAGGATGCTGGGAGACAGGTGGGACTGATGTGCTGGTCTCACATGTGCATAGATGGAATGGATTCAAAGGCACAGGATCCTGGTAGGCAGGCACTGAGAAAACTGGGCCAATGCTTCTTCACTTAGCCAAAGCCCCCATCACCAGTCTATATCCACAGTATCAAAGCTGAGACCAGAGGCTCCCAGCAAGGCTGTCTTGATGCCCATGCTCCATTCTGGCACTGGGCAAAACCTAAGCAGCTGATACTACCTAAAATCGCCCTCACCTGAATGCTGCTGGGAAGACAGCTTAGGGCATTCTCCATCCTCCGGAGCCCTCCCAAGGGACTGCCGGAATCCTGTGCCTTTGAGCTGGGCCTGTCCACCGACACCAGCACCATTCTGGCCCACTGCCCAGCATCCTCTCTGCTTAGCAACCAGAGGTCCCAGCTTCACTGTGCAATGTGTCTGCCATTTTCAACCTTGTGTCTAATCCCCCATGCTTGTCCCCTTACTAAACTTACTAGTCCCCATTACCTGTTTTATCTTCTGCCCTGCATTTATCTGAAATGATTTATATATTAATTTAGTTTATGCTCTTAAGACCCACTCACATTCCCCCCTAGTTCTCTATCTTTCTGGACAACTAGGCAACAGGGGACTCTGTTCTCATTTCCTGGGGGTTCCTTACATGTTCTCTGGGCTCTGGGTCATCCAGGTCACCCCGCTTCTCACTGGGGTATCCACTGTCCCCACTGTTCTCAGAGTCCTGTGGAGAGAAGATGGTCATCCGGTCTCAGAGGTCCTCCGAATATCTGGTGTTGATACCTGGAATCTCATCCATTTGCTCTCTCTCCCTTGCCCCATCTCCTCACTTAACATTCTCTTCCTCCTACTTGTGTTGGCTGGGTAACAAGGGTAACAACATTAAGAAATAGTGGTGAAAAATGTGGGCTCTAGACGCAGACTGCCTGGGCTCAAATCCAGTCTTTGTGACTTGCCAGTTGTGACCCTGGACAATTGCTCAGCCTCTCTTGAGCTTGGTTTCCTGAGCTGTGGGAATTCATGATAGCACCTATATCAAGGGGCTCTGAGGATGAAATGAGGTGTCACACTCAGAGTGTGGATCATAGTAAGTGCTATTATTAAGTGACTCACCCATTTCACAGGCAGAAAAACAAAGGCTGGTTTAAAGGATAAGATCCAAGGATAAATCCAAAGAATGCTCAAACTACCGCACAATTGCACTCATCTCACATGCTAGTAAAGTAATGCTTAAAATTCTCCAAGTCAGGCTTCAGCAATACGTGAACTGTGAACTTCCAGATGTGCAAGCTGGTTTTAGAAAAGGCAGAGGAACCAGAGATCAAATTGCCAACATCCGCTGGATCATCGAAAAAGCAAGAGAGTTCCAGAAAAACATCTATTACTGCTTTATTAACTATGCCAAAGCCTTTGACTGTGTTGCTGCTGCTGCTGCTATGTTGCTTCAGTCATGTCCAACTCTGTGCGACCCCATAGACAGCAGCCCACCAGGCTCCCCCGTCCCTGGGATTCTCCAGGCAAGAACACTGGAGTAGGCTGCCATTTCATTCTCCAATGCATGAAAGTGAAAAGTGAAAGTGAAGTCGCTCAGTCGTGTCCGACTCTTAGTGACCCCATGGACTGCAGCCCACCCGGCTCCTCTGTCCACTTGGTGCAGGCTACTGTCCATGGGGTCGCAAAGAGTCGGGCACAACTGAGCGACTTCACTTCACTAAAATCACTGCAGATGGTGATTGCAGCTATGAAATTAAAAGACGCTTACTCCTTGGAAGGAAAGTTGTGACCAACCTAGACAGCATATTAAAAAGCAGAGACATTACTTTGCCAACAAAGGTCTGTCTAGTCAAGGCTATGGTTTTTCCAGTGGTCATGTATGGATGTGAGAGTTGGACTGTGAAGAAGGCTGAGTGCCGAAGAATTGATGATTTTGAACTGTGGTGTTGGAGAAGACTCTTGAGAGTCCCTTGGACTGCAAAGAGATCCAACCAGTCCGTCCTAAAGGAGATGAGTCCTGGGTGTTCATTGGTAGGACTGATGTTGAAGCTGAAACTCCAATACTTTGGCCACCTGATGTGAAGAGCTGACTCATCTGAAAAGACCCTGATGCTGGGAAAGATTGAGGGCAGGAGGAGAAGCGGGTGACAGAGGATGAGATGGTTGGATGGCATCACTGACTCAATGGACATGGGTTTGGGTGGACTCCGGGAGTAGGTGGACAGGGAGGCCTGGCGTGCTGCAGTTCATGGGTTCGGACACGACTGAGCGACTGAACTGAAAGTCCTCTGCCAAAACCGCATAGGTCAGTTCGGCATATATTTTATTCTTCTAGATCTGAATTCTGTTGTAAAAAGGAATCTGGTATAATTTAGAATTTCTAAAACTTCAGTCATTTGTCTATCACTGTTGAGTTGTGGTCATATCTGCATGTCACCTGCATCACTGTTCAGCTAAAACTTTTATTTTTTTCCTTCTTTATTCCACTTAGAGACATTTCAAATGCACCAATAAGAATAGACAATTCTAAAATGAACTCCTGGGCCCCTGTTGCTAAGTTCCAACAGCTCTTAACACTAGGCCTTAGTTACTTTAGATCTTTTATTTCTAAAAGGAATTGAAACATTTCTGTTAAAATGTAGACATCTTATGAGTTTCCTCCTGACTCCATTCTCTTCTTCCTTGAAATAAAACTCCTCTCACGAATTCATACTTCTCTTTTATCATTTTTCCTTAAATAAATCATTTTATTTTACTTAATATATTTTTAAAAGCAGCTTGGTATCACTACCATGAATGTAAAAGTTGGATCAGTCTCCTAGACAGACGGGAGCCATGGGACACACACAATGGAATCCTTGGCCTCTGGTCTGGCCAGGAATCTGCTCCACCCCAAGGAGCTGTGTTACCCTAAAAAGGCCTCTGCTCTGGTTTCCAGGCACACCCCAGGCTTCCCACTGCCCTCCCCCAGGCCTTGCTCTCTGTGAGTCAAATAGCTATTCTATTTTTTAAAACTATTTCAGTTTTTAAAATTGAGATGTAACTTACAGACAGCTAAACTGAAGTGTTCAGTGTGCTGAATGAAAGGCTATTTTTGAAATCAGATCACAGGCTATACTCAAAAGCTCCAGGCAGCCCCCTCCTCACACCTACTCTCTGCAAGACCTTGGGCTACGTGTCCCATCCTTGGTAACCACCCCTCAGCCAGGCAACAGAGTGCCTCACTCAAACCCCAGCTCTGCACTTGCCAGCTCTGGGACCCTGGGCAAGGCAGCCAACCTCTCCAAAACACAGTGTTCTCATGTGAGAAATGATGGAGAATAACATGAGGGACAGCAGTACGCAGAGGGTTCAAGGCCAGATGACCCGGGTTTGAATGCCGGCTCTATCACTGATTGACCGGGAGCAAGGAGCTTACCTTTCTGTGGTCCGGTTTCCCCATCACTAAATCAGGGATAATGAGAGCACTGCCCAAGCAGAGCTGGGGACAAGCAAGTGGCTGAGGCAACAGGTGGGAGGGAGACTTTTCACTTTGCTAATCTTCTGAACCTTTTCCTTTTCAACCTACTCTCAATTTCTAAAATTCATCCTGATTCTAGAAAGAAAAGTGAAAGTCGCTCAGTCGTGTCTGACTCTTTGTGACCCCATGGACTATACAGTCCCTGGAATTCTCCAGGCCAGAATACTGGAGTGGGTAGCTGTTCCCTTCTCCAGGGGATCTTCCCAACCCAGAGATCAAATCCGGGTCTTCCACATTGCAGGTGGATTCTTTACCAGCTGAGCCCCAAGGGAAGCCCTAATCCTAATTCTAATTCTAGAGTAAAACATAAAAGCTATTCTGAGAGAAGTAGAAACTATTATCTACTTCACAAGTTATGTGAGAATTAAATGAGAATTATCTACCAGATTCTTAAAACTGTCTGCCTATAGTGACAATTCCCCATGTGCAGCTCTTTCTACTTTCTTCTGTCACTCAAGAACTCTGCAGAGCAGCCAGGAGTGAGGCTGAACCTTCGGAGCTGAGAGGGCAGCTTAAGGCGCTACTGGCCTGTGCAAGTGTGACATTTCTGCAAAGTCGGTTTTAAAAATTTGGATGAACTTCTTTTTTCACATAACTTCTTTTTTTCTTATGTCACATCACAACAGGCATATGTGAATCTACTCTTTCAACTGTAAATTCTATGAACTCCAAATGCAGAATAATTATTTCTGATGAAAATAAAGGGTTTAGATTGAGATACGCTGCTGCTGCTGCTGCTGCTGCTAAGTTGCTTCAGTCGTGTCCAACTCTGCGACCCCATAGACGGCAGCCCACCAGGCTCCCCCGTCCCTGGGATTCTCCAGGCAAGAACACTGGAGTGGGTTGCCATTTCCTTCTCCAATGCAGGAAAGTGAAAAGTGAAAGTGAAGTTGCTCAGTCGTGTCTGACTCTTAGCGACCCCATGGACTGCAGCCCACCAGGCTCCTCCGTCCATGGGATTTTCCAGGCAAGAGTACTGGAGTGGGTTGCCACTGCCTTCTCCGTGAGATATGCTAGTAAGTGTAAATTATTCACTGGATTTCAAAGACTTAAAAAAAAGAAAAACACTTTTATTTCTTTATTTTGGCCCCATTATGCAACACATAGGGTCTTAGTTTCCCAACCAGGGATGGAACCCGTGTCCCCTACGGTAGGGGTGTGGAGTCTTAACCACTGGACTGCCAGGGAAGTCCCTCTAATGAATTTTTAATTTGACACTATAACATATGTTCCTCTGAATGCAAATATGTCATCTACAGTGTCTTACAGCTGAATCACGAAGAGGCTGTAGGAAACCTGTTCTGCTCATCCGACCTGGGAGCATCACAGCTGCCTGTGCTGCGCGTTACACGCTGACACCCAACATAGCTCCTTCTCCCCCAAGACACACACACATGGCAAATCAAACCCAGGCCCGAGCCCAGCATGTACCAGAAGGTCACACTGTGGCTGATTTGGATTCTCTGCTCTAACCACCTCTGGAAACGGAAATGGACCCTGCTCTTCCCAGAGGCTTCTGCCTGTGGCCTCCTGTGAGTGCCCCGGAGCACATCTGGGCCGCCCACCTCTGAATCTGCCAACTCACCCTCAGTTCCCAGGGGAGGGTGTCCACTCCTACCCACCCCCGCTCCCCCAGCCCCTCCACTCACCCGGTGGTTGTCCAGTGGGTCCTGGTCTCGAGGTGCCATGTTATCGAGGTCGCTGAACACAGGCCAATCTGGGCAGGGAGAAGACAGAGCAAGGCAGCAGTTGCACAGCTGGAACAGTTCACAGGGCCCATCTAAGTCGTCTACAGCTGCCACCAAACCTTTCTTAGTCTAAATTTATATTTATTTTTGGGGCCACACCACATGGCTTGCAAGATCTTAGTTCCCTGCCCAGAGATGAAGCCCAGGCCCGCAGCAGCGAAAGCACAGAACCCTTCAGAAAGCACCATTGAAAGCACCACTGGACCCCTAGGGAGTTTCCAAGCCTTTTTTATTTGACATTTATAAAGTACAAAAACAGGAGAAGAATGTTGTTGGCACCTGAGAGGCCACAGTTCCTCTTTGAGAATTTACGCAGACTCTCTACTTGCCAGCTGCCTGTACTTGTCCCGAGCAAGTAGCTTAGCGGCTGCGCTGCCTTGGGGTTTCCATAAGGCAAATAGTGATACAATTGTGTAACGTACTGATCAGCATCATGAGCTTGACCTGTGGTCAGCCCGTCAGTGAGGTGCAGTTGTGAATGAAAAAAGAGGCATTTGTCCATTTGGGGTACAAATGGGAGGCAGCTACAAATGGGAGAAGCCTTAGATGGTTTAAAACCCAACAATTTCCTAGCAGATTCCAGTCTTTATCTCCTGTCCCAAACTCCCACTAACCAAATCTGGCTTGTCTGCTGTTTTTATGCTTTTTTAAAATAACCTTTTTTTTTTTAATGTATTTATTTATGTTTGGCTGTGCTGGGTCTGTGGCCGCGTGCAGGCTCTTTCTCTAGTTGCTACAAGCGGGGGCTACTCTCTGGTTGTAGAGGGAGGGCTTCTCCCTGTAGCGGTCTCTCTTGCTGTGGAGCATGACCTGTAGGGCAATTGGGCTTCGGCAGTTGTGGTGTGTGGGGCTCAGCAGTGGCGGCTAGCAGGGCCCCGGTGCACAGGCTCAGCTGCCCCGGGGCGTGTGGGATCTTCCTGGACAGGGATCACACCAGCTTCCCCTGCATTGCAAGGTGGGCTCTCAACCACGGGACCACCAAGGAAGCCCTCTTAGATAGTTTTTAAGAAAAGTTTTTCATATTTTTAAATGGTTGAGAAAAACCAAACCTACTTTGTAACATGTGAAAATTACAAGAAATTTAAAATTCAGCAACCATACAGTTTTTTGGAACACAGCCACACTGATTTGTTTTAAATATTCTCAATGGTCGTGTTTATGTTGCCCACATAGAATAAAATATTTACTCTCTGGCCTTTTAAGGAGTCTGTCAACTCCTGCTCCAGACTATTCCCAAGGCCTCTTGTTGGTGATGTACAGGCTTCTTTAAAAGTTCATCCTCTCCTGCTCCCCTGGGGCTTCTTTCAGCTGAGTAACTGACCAGAGTCCTGCCAGTTCTTCAGCTCAGAACCATGGAGTCAGTCTTGCCTCTCCTCTTTCCTGCTGTTCCCACATCCACATCATAAGTAAAGTCTGTCCATAACATGAGTAAACTCTGTCACTTCAGCTTCAGAAATAATGATTGCTGTTTTTCTCCTGTGACCTAATCTCATGATACTAATTGGTTTCTGAACCCTGAACAACCTTCAGATTCCTGCAAAAGCCCTCTTTGGCTGTGACAGACTTTCTTTTAAGATACTAGTCTTTATTTGCTAATATTTTATTTAGAATTTTTGCCTTGTATATTTATAAGTGAGGTTGGGATAAAAGTTTTCTTTTTTGGTGTTTTGTCAAATTTTGACGTAAAACTTTTTGCAAATTTCAATCACTCTGAAAAATGTTACCTTGTTTTCTACAACACAGGTGGTTTTTACGGCATTTGGATGGCTGCATCTTGAAAGTTTATTAAAAGAACTTATCTATAAAGCCATCTGGGCCATCAGTCTCTTTGGTTGGCATGTCTGATTTTCTAACAGAGGTGAAAGCCAGTTTAGCCCTGTTCTACCTGGTGCTTGCCCCCTCCAATCACAATAACCAGGGGCCAAACCATCACTTACGGAGGTGGTCCAGTTTCTGGCTGTGTGGCGTGGCTGAAGACGGCGAGGAAGGGAGAGAGTCAAAGGTCACGTCGCTCATGTTATCATCTCCGGAGTTCTCTGAGAGGCGAAGGAGCAGTGGGGGCCGGCTCCCTGAGAGGGTCCTCACCCGCGGGCTCCCGCACTTTTCCTCTGTCCCCCTTAATATGGTCTTGGCTGACTCCTGGAGAATTAACAGGGACATACACATCACATAGGCACCTTTTGGGAACAAGGAGTTCTTCCTGTTGGTCCCTCAAAACCTGAGGCCCTTTCAGTCAGAGGCCTTAGGAACTGGCAGAAAATCTAAAAATAATCAGTGGGGGATTAATCCGAAGGCCTCTAAGAAGGGGCATCTGGAACAGGAGCTCAGAGGGCCAGCACTCCCAAAGCGATGGCCACCGTTCGTGGCCCTGAGCTGGGGGATGTCCTGCAGAATCCCAAGCTGGTCTTTGCCAACATGGTCTTATATCTGGTCCACGTACTGGGGGTGGTAATTGGGGTAACAACAGGGACACAGAGAGGTGCTCAGTGAGCCAAGTTCAAGATTTCATATTTTTAAATGGTTGAGAAAAACCAAACCTACTTTGTAACATGTGAAAATTACAAGAAATTTAAAATTCAGCAACCATACAGTTTTTTGGAACACAGCCACACTGATTTGTTTTAAATATTCTCAATGGTCGTGTTTATGTTGCCCACATAGAATAAAATATTTACTCTCTGGCCTTTTAAGGAGTCTGTCAACTCCTGCTCCAGACTATTCCCAAGGCCTCTTGTTGGTGATGTACAGGCTTCTTTAAAAGTTCATCCTCTCCTGCTCCCCTGGGGCTTCTTTCAGCTGAGTAACTGACCAGAGTCCTGCCAGTTCTTCAGCTCAGAACCATGGAGTCAGTCTTGCCTCTCCTCTTTCCTGCTGTTCCCACATCCACATCATAAGTAAAGTCTGTCCATAACATGAGTAAACTCTGTCACTTCAGCTTCAGAAATAATGATTGCTGTTTTTCTCCTGTGACCTAATCTCATGATACTAATTGGTTTCTGAACCCTGAACAACCTTCAGATTCCTGCAAAAGCCCTCTTTGGCTGTGACAGACTTTCTTTTAAGATACTAGTCTTTATTTGCTAATATTTTATTTAGAATTTTTGCCTTGTATATTTATAAGTGAGGTTGGGATAAAAGTTTTCTTTTTTGGTGTTTTGTCAAATTTTGACGTAAAACTTTTTGCAAATTTCAATCACTCTGAAAAATGTTACCTTGTTTTCTACAACACAGGTGGTTTTTACGGCATTTGGATGGCTGCATCTTGAAAGTTTATTAAAAGAACTTATCTATAAAGCCATCTGGGCCATCAGTCTCTTTGGTTGGCATGTCTGATTTTCTAACAGAGGTGAAAGCCAGTTTAGCCCTGTTCTACCTGGTGCTTGCCCCCTCCAATCACAATAACCAGGGGCCAAACCATCACTTACGGAGGTGGTCCAGTTTCTGGCTGTGTGGCGTGGCTGAAGACGGCGAGGAAGGGAGAGAGTCAAAGGTCACGTCGCTCATGTTATCATCTCCGGAGTTCTCTGAGAGGCGAAGGAGCAGTGGGGGCCGGCTCCCTGAGAGGGTCCTCACCCGCGGGCTCCCGCACTTTTCCTCTGTCCCCCTTAATATGGTCTTGGCTGACTCCTGGAGAATTAACAGGGACATACACATCACATAGGCACCTTTTGGGAACAAGGGGTTCTTCCTGTTGGTCCCTCAAAACCTGAGGCCCTTTCAGTCAGAGGCCTTAGGAACTGGCAGAAAATCTAAAAATAATCAGTGGGGGATTAATCCGAAGGCCTCTAAGAAGGGGCATCTGGAACAGGAGCTCAGAGGGCCAGCACTCCCAAAGCGATGGCCACCGTTCGTGGCCCTGAGCTGGGGGATGTCCTGCAGAATCCCAAGCTGGTTTTTGCCAACATGGTCTTATATCTGGTCCACGTACTGGGGGTGGTAATTGGGGTAACAACAGGGACACAGAGAGGTGCTCAGTGAGCCAAGTTCAAGCCTCATTTGTCAACACATCAGACAAACCACATACCACACACCTCACTCTATATCTGTACACACCTGGTCCCCTCATTGTGGGCAAAAATGGGCCTAAATCAAGCAGACCCCAGTTCCTCTATTAGTGGGGATACTCAGGAGGGCTGTGTACTCTGGTTCAAAAGGGGTGAAGGACACAGATGGGACTAAGATTCTTCCAGCCACAATACTCTTCAATTAAGCACCGCAGGGCCTGGGCCACCAGCGCACAGGAAGCAGTTTTCTGGTCCTGCAGCATAAGGGCCCTGCCAGTCCACACATGCTCATTCTGGGTACCTACCAGCAGCTTGGTGTTCTGATTCACTGCATCCCTCTCTCTTGGGGACAGGTCAAAGGGAGCGAGGCCCATGCTCTTGCAAATCCGGTTGCAGGCATGTGAGTGGAAGAAGAGAGCCATCCCACGGACACCTGAAGACAGAGTGGGGGGTCTAGAGCATTGCTCTGCTTTGGGATGGGGGCAGGGCAGCGCTGAGCACCCTAAATATGGCAGGGGCCAGACATCCCAGGCTCCCACCTCCACAGTCTAGGGCAGGCCCATATCCCACCTTGCCCTGCTTGCCCAGGTGAACAAAAAGCCTGGGAAATCTTGCAGGGAAGCGTGGTCTCTGGGGCCATGCTGGCTTTCCCAGCCTACCTAGATTTCCATCTCCAAAGTCAGTGCCCCTCTCAGTGTGGATCTGTGGGTCGGTGTAGAGGTCACCCACACCCTGGATGTCCACCACAATCAGCTGGTGGCCGGAACGCTCAAACGTGAAGTGGCTGAAGGCCTGTGGGGCGAGAAGGAAAAGGTGACCGCAGAGACCAGGCTGTGGGCTGCATGGACACCGGCAGGCAATGCTCTGATGGGCTGTGGTACTCCAGCTCTGCCCACGTTGGGGGCCTGTCTCTGCAGGGAGGAGCGCACAGAGGCAAGGACCAAAAAAGAAGCCCTATTGTAATTCGGAGGGGCCCAAGGTCTGCTGAGATGGGACACGGGGCTCTGTGGGGGCCTACCTGTGGCGTCAGGCGCACGTTGTCATCACGGACAAAGCCTGAGTTGGAGTTGTACTTGATGTACTTGCCCTCAATGTAGTGTTCCAGGTGGAACAGCGGCCGGCCCGGTCTCTCCTTCAGCTCTATGACGCACATCTGCATGATGTCCACCTGGCGGGAGGGCGGGAGGAGTCAGGGCAAGGGCAGGGCCCAGGGGGCACCCTCCTCTGATAAGAGGCTGGAGCAGAAAGGTTCAAACTGCTGACTGTCCCCAGAATCCATTCCCCTTTTTCTTTAGAATGAAAACCCCTGCTATGGCGTGAATGGATTCCTCCAAATTTCATCTGTTGAAATCTCAAGGCTCACAGGTGATGGTATTAAGGAGGTGGGGCCTTTGGGAGGTGATAAGGTCAGGAGAGAAAAGCTCTTGTGAATGGGATTAGTGCCCTGAAAAAAGAGACCTCAGAGAGCTCCCTCACTCCATGCAGACTGTGACAGCAAGAAGGTGCCAGCATGAACCTATAAACCCATTCTCCTGTATTTTGTTACAGCAGCCCAAATGGACTAAGACAACCTGAGCTGTAACACGTTGCACAGCCAGCCAGCAGCGATGGCATGGCTTGGCTTCCCTTGCAGCTAGATGTAGCCATGTGACTAAGCCCAGCCAAAAGCAAGCGAGCACCAGGGATGATGCAACTCCAGCCTGCCCTCTCCTTCTCTGGCCTTCCTGAGGCTGTAAGGTGGACATCTGCCAGTGAGCCAGAACTGACCATGCAGTCCAGGGCAACTCCTGGCAGATGGCAAACAACAACATAGAAGGAACCAGGCCTCTAAGGAACCAGGATGACAAGGAGGTGAAGCAGCAGCCCACCCTGAGCCTCATCTAAGTGAGGCTATTCGATGAGATGGAAGGAAAGCATTTTGAGTTAGCACACAGCTGTGAGTCTGCCTGCTAAGCAACTTAGCCTGCACCTTGTGCTAATACAGAGAACTTGGGCAAGTTATTTCCCCAGTTTGTGCCTCAGTTTCCTCGCCTGTGGAATGGGTATAAGAATGAAATCTGTTGGTACAGGAAAGTGAAAGTGAAAGTGAAGTCGCTCAGTCGTGTCCAACTCTTTGTGACCCCAACGACTGTAGCCTATCAGGCTCCTCCATTCATGGGATTTTCCAGGCAAGAGTGCTGGAGTGGATTGCCATTTCAGTCTGCCAATGTTTGCTGATGTCACTATCATCAGCAGACACAATTCTGGAGTGATACATACCAAACCATAACAATGGTTCTTTCCCTATAAAGGGGAATCACTGGGAACTCAGACATTCTCTGCTAGATTTTGCACCAAGAGTATGTTTAATTTTGTACTCAGAAGAAACTGTGTAAGTACTGTGTATGTTTGTAACGTAGGATAGGGAAGAGCTGGGACTCTAACTTTGACCTGTTACACAAGGTCACACCCATGGTACCCTGTCCCCATCGAAGCCACCCACAACTGGAGCCACGTCTGGGTTTCCCAAGGAAATGGCCACCCGGGAAACTATTTGGCTGAGTCAGGAAGACAACAGCTGCAGAGGCCAAAGGGGTCCAGAGCTGGGAGCTGAGAACCTCCCCAAACGTGGCCTCAGTTCTGAGAACCAGCCAGAGGGGAAGGAGCAGCTGGTTCCCAGCAGATTCCTGTCCCCAAAACTGGCTCTATCCCTACAAGGAAGCGTGAGGCAGGGCCACTGGCTTGGCCAGGAGGCAACTGGGAGAGGGTCAGTGGCAGAGACACATCCTCAAGGCGATGGCCAGTTCCTCCTCCAACAACCACATTCCTCTCCCTTCATCAATTCAACCACCTTATTATTCACTGAGCACCTAGGCACTGGGATAGAGCAAATAAGACAGATAAAATCCTTGTCCTCAGGGGAGAGAGGCAACTGAAGTATACATGAATAAATACGTGAATAAGACTCTTTCAGATATTGCCAACTGTTCTGAAAAAAAGAAACCAAAACAAACAAAATGACATGTCAGAGGGTGCAGCAGCGGAAGGGTTACTTCATCTTCGTTTAGGATGGTCTAGCACAGCCTCATAGCTCAATCGGTCAAGAATTTGCCTACAGTGCAGGAGAACCGGGTTCAAATCGTAAGTCAGGAAGATACCCTGGAGAAGGTAACTGCAATCCACTCCAGTATTCTTACCTGGAAAATTCCAAGGACAGAGGAGCCTGGCGGGCTACGGTCCATGGGGTTGCAAGAGTCAGACATGACTTAGCAACTAAACCACCACCACCAGCACAGCCTAGCTGAGGAGGTGACATGAGCTGAAACCTGAAATGTAAGGACTGAAGGGATCCAATGATGCAGCCTTGGGGCACAGCCGGTTCAAAGGTCCTGAGGCACAAACAAGCTTAGGGAAGAAGGGAAAAGTGGTCAGGCCTGAGTGCATGGAGTCACAGCCCCTGAGGGTGGGAATGTGGCTTCCTGTGTTCACACCAAGTATGCTTAATCAAGGGCTCTGCAAACACTAGGTACTCAATAAATTCTGCTGGTTGCCTGGAAATACGGCTCTCCTGAGGCACTCAGAAGATGGTACCTTATAGCTAGAAGGTGCACCAACAGTAGAAGAGCTGAGCTGTAAATTTAGGCAGAGCAAAGGCCTATTTTCTAGCTATTTCCTCAAATGCATGCAGGCAACAGGAAATTCTGCTTGGCCTCAGGTCACCAATACCCTGGGGGCTCAAGAGAAGAAGCCAAGAGCAGGGGCTTGGAAAGTCTGAGCTTTCCAGGAATAAGCCCTGGCTCTATCCCTGCCTGTTTGGGCAAGAAACTTTACCCCTTTGTGCCCTAGGTTCCCCAGGGACAGATAAGGAATCCATTCCCCATGCCCTCTCCTGCTTTTTCTTGGGAGACACCAATCTCAGCCCACCTAATCTAAGAGGAAAGGAACCATAACCCTGGCTCTAAGGGTGGGTACAAGGCTCAGGCCTGCCCAATCTGCATATTCCCACCTCCTGGCCATCATGATTGGCTCAGTGATAGGCATCTAACCTAATCAAGCCAATGAAATCCAGTTCTGAGACTTTCATAGAAACTTATGGGAAAACATGTCATTCCATCAAGGTTGCTAAGAAATAGAAAGGGAGCCTGCAGCTACTGGGGTCAACATGTCACTGCAAGTTGAAAAGTTGCCTAAGTGATGCCAACACAGAAGAACATTGAGTCTAGAGCTGGAGGAAGACTCCCAACAACCTCAATTTGGTCCTGGATCCAGCTGTGTCTGTGTGTATGCATGCTAAGTCACTTCAGTTCAGTTCAGTCACTCAGTCGTGTCCAACTGTTTGCGAACCCATGAACCGCAGCACTCCAGGCCTCCCTGTCCATCACTAACTCCCGGAGTCCACCCAAACCCACGTCCATTGAGTCGGTGATGCCATCCAACCATCTTATCCTCTGTCGTCCTGTTCTCCTCCTGCCCTCAATCTTTCCCAGCATTAGGGTCTTTTCAAATGAGTCAGCTCTTCGCATCAGGTGGCCAAAGTATTGGAGTTTCAGCTTCAACATCAGTCCTTCCAATGAACACCCAGGACTGATCTCCTTTAGGATGGACTGGTTGGATCTCCTTGCAGTCTAAGGGACTCTCAAGAGTCTTCTCCAACACCACAGTTCAAAAGCATCGATTCTTTGGCGCTCAGCCTTCCTTATGGTCCAACTCTCACATCCGTACATGACTATTGGAAAAACCATAGCCTTGACTGGACGGACCTTTGTTGACAAAGTAATGTCTCTGCTTTTTAATATGCTACCTAGGTCGGTCATAACTTTCCTGAAGGAGTAAGTCACTTCAGTCATATCCAGTTCTTTGCAACCCCATGGACTGTAGCCCACCAGGCTCCCCTGTCCATGGGATTATCCAGGCAAGAGTACTTGAGTGGGATGCCATGTCCTCCTCCAGGGGATCTTCCCAAACCAGGGATTGAAGCTGGGTCTCTTATGTCTCCTGAATTGGTAGGTAGGTTCTTTACAACTAGTGCTACCTGGCAAGCCCCAGCTGTGCCTGGAATCAGCCCTATTTCTCAATTATAGGAAGCAATCCATTCCCCTTTTGGATTAAGCCTGTTTGAATGGATTTCTGTCATTTGCAAACAAAAATCCTGACGAATAGACCCCATGTGTAAATGAAATAAAAACATTCCAACTTCCACCAACCTCAGAGCTCTGGTTTTTTTAAATTTTCTTTTTCTCCTATTTTTTGGCCATACTGTGCAAGCATCCAGGATCTTAGTTCCCCAACCAGGGTTTGAACCCATGGCCATTGCAGTGGAAGCATGGTGTTTTAACCACTGGACCACCAGGGAAGTTCCAGAGTTCTGTTTTTAAGAATAAATAACTTTTGGCATACAGAGCAATTGACCTGTCAGGCTCCATAAACGATGGGTTTTATTAGCTGCTGCTAAGACAGAAAAGAAGGAGGCCTGCTGACCAGCACCTCCATCACCCTCAGATCTGGGCTGCGCTGGTGTGGGAATGTGGAAGGCAGGGGTGCCACACACCTGCTTAGGGGGCTTGTGCCGATTATACTCCTCTCCCCAGAGCTTGGCCTCCATCTGTAGACGCACGTCCTCAAAGTACACATCCCTGTCCACGGACTCGATGTAGCGCTTTGCCACGTAGTTGGAGGCCCCCTTCCACTGCTGGGTGTGCAGGAAGTTGGAGAGCTTCTTCCTGAGGGGAGAGGCATCAGGGAGCCTGCCTGATGGGGCTCATTGGGACCCCAGTCCTAGTCCTCAGGATGGGGAGACCCTGCCTGATCTGGGTGACAGAGTCAGGAATAAAATGCAGGAGGTGGGAGGGGCTTCCCCACCCCGCAGCATCCTTCAGAGATCTGGGAAGGGGGGTCAAGGGACAGACTCCCTGTTCTGCCCACGCCCATCCCTACAGCCTGGCCCAATATGTGGTCCAAGAAGGGAATGTCACAGAGCCCCTGCTCTCAGGAGCATGAGGGCATCTGGGCAAGGCCCCCAGAGGCAGGCTGAGTCACTTACGTCCTGAAGCACTCCCTCATTGCTCCCCGGCCGAAGGGCTGAAAGACATGACACAGATATGTACAAACCTCATGGACAAAACGGTGAGCTATACCTGCACTGTATGTGTATGGAGCTCCATTTATATGGAGTTGAAAAATAGGGAAACCAATCTCAGGTAATAGAATTCAGAGCAGCGCTTACCCCTGGGAATAAAGAGTAGTAACTGGGGCTGAGAGGGTCTTCTAGGGGGTGCCAGTGATTTTCAGTGTCTTGATATGGGTACTGGTTACACGTGTGTTCGCTTGGTGAAACTCATCAAGCCATACACTTTTCTGAGTGTGCAACACACTACAAAATGCTTCATAAGTCGACCCTGCTGCTTCCTATGCAGGAACTTCTCTATTTTCTAGTTGATTCTTTTTTTTTGCAACCTACTGAGTTCATCTTGTTAGATGAACAGTATTAAGTGGTGACTTGCAATTTTTGAAAACTGATACACACATTCACAGTTCACTGATTTTCAACAAGAGTGTCAAGAAGAATCTTTTAATATATATGATCAAGATATGAAACATCCAGAATAGGTAAATAAACAGAGACAGAGGTTAAATTAGTGGTTGCCCAGGGCTGGGGAAGATGAGGGAATTGGAGCCTGATTGCTAATGGGTATGTATGAGATTTCTTCTAGAGATGGTGAAAATGCTCTGGGACTGATCGGGGTGATGGTTGCACAACTCTTGACTATACTAAAAACCACTGAGCTGTACACTTGAAATAGGTATGTGACATGGTGTGTGAATTATATTCAATAAGGCTGTTATAAAAGATAAAATAAATACACAACAGAGAGTTCCCTAAAGTTTAAAAAAAAAAAAAAAAAAAAGCATGTGGAGGAGAGGGAGCAGGCACTGCAGCTGGTCAGCCTGGACCGCACTGGGCTCGAGGCCCTGCTCACCTGAGATGCCATCTTGATTAGGACTTCATCCTCCACCCACTCGCCGGTGACAGCGTTGTACCTGCAGAGACCAGAACCCAGCCCAGGGCGCAGTGTCCATCACCTGATCCTGTCACTCACTGGCTAAAAGCAGAAGACTTTTCTGGGCTTCTTGCTGCTCTCAGGATCAAGTCCACTCTCTACCTACAGGCCCAGCTGACCTCCTGGGATTGGTCTGTGGACACGCTCCCTCCTTCCCAGGCTCCCACCACACTGGCCTCCTTCCCTTTCCTCAAAGGCAGCTGTTTCTTCGCCATGTCCCCCCCAACCCCATGCCACTGCTGGGCTGTGGGTAGGCTACAGCTCCCCCACTGGACTGTAACTCCACAGAGACAAGCCATGTCTGTGCTGTGTACTGTAGGGCCTGGTACTGGGGTTGCTTAATAAATGCATGCTGGATGAACAACTGAATAAATGAATTTCTTTATTATAACTGGTCTAGGTAATGAATGATGTGTCCCAGGAAGGAAGGCGGCAGCACCGTCGGTCTTGCCAGCGTGAGGCCCCGCCCAGGTTGCTAGGCCAGTCTCCTGAAGCCTGTCTCGGTGCAGAGAGCAGTGATGGAGGGTCCTACCTCTGAGTCCAGCCAGGAGAGGGGCTGCTGGCTACACACCCAAGACAGAGAGGCAAGGAGAGGGTTCCAGAACATTTCCACCTCTCTCTTTCCCAGGGATCCTCTTTCCCAGAGCAAATCTGCCCCTAGGCCTGGCTGAGCCTTAACAGGTTTGTCTGGTAGAAAGCTCTTCAGTTCAGTAAATCCCCAAAATCTAAAACCTCCCCAGGGCTGAGGCATTCTCAGCTCTAGCAGATGCCTCCCTGGTCCACCCTCGGTGGGGACAGACTCCAGAACCTCCCAGCTCCTGAGAGCAGCCTCCTCAGAGCCTGCAACCTCTACCAGGAGAAACAAGCAGAGGCTTGGCAGGTAAGCTGCCCCAGGCCTGGGGGGTGGGGTGGGGGAGGAAGGCTTGTCAGAGCCGCACACCTGCTGGCAACAAGCTCATGGCAAGTATTGTCTTCAAGAAATAATGGCCATCGTTATTATTAATTTTATTACCACGTAGGTGCCAAGGTCAAGGAAACAGTCTTCCCTCACTTCCAAGTAGACTGAAAGCTGAGAGGCACCCAGAAGGTGGGGGAGGGTGGAGACACGCAACATGGGAAGGATCTCAGCTGTCCTTCACAACCACTGACCTCATAGAGGACAGAGGCGCCCTAAGTTCACTGAGCATTCACTGTGTGCTGAGTGCTTACACGGAACTCCTCAAGAACCACCACTCAGCCCAATGAGAGCCATACAAACACTGTGTTCACTTTCCAGATGGAAGAACTGAGGTTCAGAAAGGTGAAATAACCTTCCTGAGAGCCAAGATTCAAACCCAGATCAGTTTCAATTTGACCTTTGCACTTAACCAGTCTGGGGACAACTCACGTGAATAGGAAATCTGTCCCAGTAAAGGGCCAGCTTGCAGCAGAGCTCTCTAAAGACCAGGAGTGGAGGAGGAAGCCTCCAGTCTCGAAATCTCTGGTCATTCTGGGCATCAATGTCTGACCTCCCTCTGCTGGTAGTCAAAGCAGTTGAAATCAGCAAGTTTAGTTAGGAAACCAACACAGTTTGGTGTGGCCCCTGGTCCCTGTTCCTGGGGAGCTTTGGGATACACAGAACTAGCCCAGCATGTGAGTCCTGCTTCCCAAGGGCCTCCCTGTTGGCCTGGTGTCCTCAGCCTGGAAGCCACAGGTCACCAACCAGCCACCACACTGCCCTTACAGGCAGGAATAAACAGAGTTCCCATCCTGGCCTTCTGGGGCACCCACAATACCCAGCTGCCGGAACAGACCCCAGAGCCTGCTAGGTCACCCTCCAAAATGGGAAAGGGGTGCACGCCAGGCTCTGAGCCATCTCCTCACCGGGTGTGAGCAGGGATATGTTGCAGAAAGGTGGAGAGGACTCCACTGTTTCTGCTGCCCAGCATCCACTCTTCTTTCTTCTGGTGACAGCACCCAAGTTTTCCTTTGGGGAACCACCATCCACCATTCTCAGAACATATGGACTGGGTGGAGCTGATCCCCCAGCACTTTCTGGTGTGTGGTATGTGATCTAGACTTGGCTAATCAAATCAAAGCTCCCGGCACAATGACTGGTTTAGTGGTGGGCCTATAACCAAAGCCAGGCCAATGAGATTCAAACGTTAAAAACTGAGTAAGATTCTTTTCCATTTGGTGAGATGAAACACGGGGCTCCCAGGGGCCATCAGTACCATTAACGCAAGAGAGTCTATCTGGTGTCAAAGCCAAAAGCATCCTTGGAGCACCTGGAATAAGCTATACCTGAAGTCCACATAGATAAGTCAACCACTCCTCTTTGCTTAAGCCACTGTGAACTGGTTTCTGTCACTTGCATTTGGGCTATTTGTTACTGCAGCGTAGCTCACCCTGGCCTGTTGAATACTGTCTTATAGGAACACTGTGAGGATTAAATGAGATAACGCACAGTGCTTGTCCGTGTATGTGTGTTAGTTGCTCAGTTATGCCCCGACTCTGCAACCCCACGGACTGTAGGCCACCAGGCTCCTCTGTCCACGGTATTCTCCAGGCAAGAATATCAGAGTTGGTTGCCATTTCCTCCTCCAGAGGATCTTCTCAACCCAGGGACTGAACTCAGGTCTGCTGCACTGCAAGTGGGTTCTTTACCATCTGAGCCTCCAGGGAAGCCCCGCATGGTGCCTAAACATGTGTAAATACTCAAATATTGACCGATATTATTATTATATTCCCTTTTCCTTGATCTCCAGGGGTACTTAAGCCTCACTGATTACAAGCAGAAAAAGGACCCAACCCCCAAGGACCCCTAGAGAACTGGGGTCATACAGCACCCGCAGACAAGGAGCTGACCTGTGGCGCGTGGCGCATTCCGTGGCAACGTCTTCCAGGTGGAACTCAGCCCAGGGGTCAGGCATGTGCTTGGCTTTCTCGATTGCATGCTTCCAAGCTTCCTGCAGAAGCAAACGGGAGTGTTAGGCTTCCGGGACAGTGCAGGCCAATTCCTCCCGCCATGCGATTTCCCAAGTGTCTCCAGCCTCTTGGGAGGCAGACAGTATTACTCAATCAGAATTATAATCACCTATTATCCTTGTAGGAACACAGTTCCCAAAAGACCTCACAGGGGCATAGCCTTCCCATGGCCAGAAGTGACCTGCCTCAACTATAAAACTGGAGAAGAAAACGTAATACACATAGAAAACACATACTGCTTTGCTTGTTACCAAAGAGTTGAGAATGAAAATATTATTCCCTACCCCTTTGTTCAGATTGGAAGACATTCTATCAGCTGGTAACCAGGAGTCTGACCAGGAGGTGGAAAATGAGTTCTCAGATACCGTCAGTGGGTATAAACCTCTTCTAAAGGTGGCCTGGCAATGTACTAAAATGGGGAAAAAATGTATTCCTTCATTTTTTTAATTAATTCATTTTTGCTTTTGGCTGTGCTGGGTCTTTGTTGCTGCAAGCAGGGGCTACTCTCTAGTCGTGGTGCGTGGGCTTCTCATTGCAGTGAGTTTTCTTGTTGTAGAGCACACGCTACTCAGTACTTACGGAGCTCAGGCTTAGTTGCCCTGCAGCATGTGGGATCTTCCCGGACCAGGGATCGAACCCCTGTCCCCTGCATTGGCATGCAGATGCTTAACCACCGGACCAGGAGAAGTCCCTATATTCCTTTATTTTGATCTAGCAACCCTACATCTAGGAATGTACCACACAGGAAAACAAACATAGGGACTTCTCTGGTGGCCCAGTGGTTAAGAATCGAATCTGCCTTCCAACGCAAGGAACCGGTTGGGGAACTAAGATTCTACATGCCACAGGGCAACTAAGCCTGCACATCACAACTAGAGAAAGCCTACGCACCACAAGGAAGAGTGCTTCTGCTGCAACAAAGACTCAGAGGATACAAAAAAAGAAAAGGAAATACAAACCTAAGTGTGCACGCTTGTATACGAGGGGTATTGTGATTGTACCAAACTGAATTCAACCCAAATGTCTGTCTGTGGAGATTGGTTAATACACTTTGACTATATTCATTAAAAATGTTAAATAGCCCTGTGGTGAGAATTCTGGACTCTTACCTGGTCCAATGTCACTTTTTTATAAATATTCTATAAATCATAAATACACCCCATTTTACTGCCCCCAAGGAAATTTACAGACAATATAAGCTTCTCAATCTCAAGAGTGTATGCAAAATATACATTGCCTTTTACATTAACAAAAGGGTAAATTCTCAGTTAACTACGAACAGATTCCCAGGAGACGTTCCAAGGTCCTGGGGTGCAGGACCACTTCTTGTGCAGATGTGGTCTTCCGTTCCAGGGTTTAGCATCCCTGCCCTCCACCCATCTGGTGCCTCAGTGCCTGCCACTGTTGCACTGCCCCAAAACACGTGCCCCCAAATATTCACACCCTGTTGAGAACTGGGCCTCCTGAGCACTAACTGGGAAAGGTGACCGAGGCACGTGATGGAGAGAACACACTGAGTATCAGAAGCGTCACAGTATGGCCCCACTTTTTTTTGTTTTAAAAAGCTCATTTTACTGCTTTTATAATCCCAAGGCGAAATCCTTTCCTTTCCCCTCCAAACAAACACTCTGACACTCAAACTGATAGTTATCCCCTCTCCATCTTTTCCTAGAGCTTGAACTTCTGCCTGACAGCCTCTACAGAATCCATGAGACCAAAACTCCCTTCCACGCCACAGGTCTGAGCCACAGGAAGGAGCTGGATACTGTCCAGGCAGATTCTAGACCTCCTCTTCCCACAACAGCCTCCTTGTCTCCTGGGCCAGCTTTTAGGAGCTCTTCCATGGTTATGGGCTCAAACAGGACAGCTCCCCAGCCATGCCCCGCCTAAGCTCCACCCCTGGGAGCTGCTCAGAGGAGAGGAGGTAGCAGGGCTGAGCTCATCAAGAAACTCACACAGAGGGTCTTTCCTGGGGGTCCAGTGGCTAAGAATCTGCCTTGCAATGCAGGGGACACAGTTCGATCCCTAGTAGGGGAACTAAGATCCAACATGCCTCAGAGCAACTAAGCACGTGAGCCCTAACAAAGATCCCATGTTAAGATCCAACACAGCCAAATAAATAAATAAATATTAACAACAAAAAAAAAGAAACTCGCACACATACAAGTACACACACATACACAGCCCAGGGCCCCTTACTGTGGCTTTCTAATCTCTGCAAAGTCTAAAAACTTGGAAGCTAAAAATTCACACTTAATGAAAACTCTTGGAAAATACAGAAGACAAACAAAATTCAAATTTGCCACAGGTCATCCACTCAGAGCAACTGTTAACATCATCAGTGCTTTGGAAATTAGTTCTTTTCCAGATCCCTTATGTGCATTTTTAAATAAAATTGGAATCACACTGCAGATATAATTTACAGCCTTTCAGGAGAGTGTTCTGTATCTTCCTTTTTTCTCCACTTTACACTGGATCTTGGATCCAGTCTTCCCATGTCATACGTGCAGACAGGCTGGGCTGACCCCATTTCCCTTCGTTGGTGGTAGGATATAATATAATTGCATAAATGTACCTTAAGGTAGGGCTTGCCTTGTGGCTCAGCTGGTAAAGAATTTACCTGCAATGCGGGAGACCTTAAGGTATTTCTCAGACCTCAGTTGATGGCTGTTCGGATTCTCTCCAATGATCTCTAGTGTAAACAGTGCTGAAGAGAACATTCCCTTATCTAAATCTCTGTGAGCTTGTGCAAGAGCTCAATAGGACATATTTCATGGGAATGCAATCACAAGATCACATTTAAAATTTAGAAGTTTAGAGTTCTCTTCCAAAAAGATTCTCCTAGGTTACACTCCAAGAAGCAGAGAACAAACCACTCAAATTTTTTGACACAAACATTACCTCATGAATTTACAAGTTAGCTGTAACAGCTGCATAGTAATCCACTGCATGGGTTTATCATTATTGACTTAACTGTTCATTCACCTGTGGTTCTCCACAGTGAGACTTTGAGCTTTTCACTGATTTTTCGCTCTTATACATAACCTTGCAGCAGACATGTTTACAAGGAAAGCAGTTTCTGGATTTCTGTAATTTAAAAATGTGCCACAGTCCCCTCTTGTACTCCAGCCGCTATGAATGGCAGGAATGGCCTTCTGATCCCCGCAGCTGCCAAGAAGCCCACAGAGTTCTGTGTAGTCTGCAGGCTATCCCTCTGGGCACATCAGGTGCCCTGTCCTCTGCCTGAGACACACAACTTTCCAAATGTACTTCTCTCAACCACTGACTCAGACATGCCCTAAGCCACCTAAGACAGGGCCCCTCAAACAACGAGGATTATCAACAGAAATCACGTGCTGGCTGGGTGCTGTGGCATGAACCAAAAAAAGTCAAAGAAAAAAGTATTTCAGAATTAGAGGGCATGATATGTCACAAGGTCAAAATCACCCTTTAAAAAAAAAAAAAAACAAGTCCAGAAAAGAGTCAAGCCACACCTTACTGGCAACAGGTATGTTTAATGTAACTGACTCTTTTTTTTAAAGCACAATATAAAAAGTCCTATACTAAGACTCAGTTCCCTGAGTTCTGGTTCTGGCCCACTGCTGATCCACTGGGGGAACTTCCGTTTCCTCATTTACAAAAGACAGGGAAGAATGTTTTGACTACTAGTGGTCAACTTCTTTCCTGTCCCCACCCCAGGGACAGACATGTTCCCACTAGAAATAGTGTCTCACTGAGCCCAGAGTGATCTTTACAGGTGAACAAACTCAGATGAGCTGAAATCACTGGTCCTGCTTAATCCCATCATGTTAGGAAAAACAGGCGGTAACTGTGACCTGGGGAGTGAGTGCTCTCAGACACTGTGAGTGGAAGCAGGTATCACCACCTTTGAGGGCCATCTGCTTATGCTAGATGGTTGGCCAGCAATAATGAACCTTCTTCATTGACTTCTGACCCACCCACTCTGATCACCTACCAGGTGTGCCCAGCTGAGCCGCCCAAAGATGGCTGGTGCTCATAATGCTATGTAACAGGCAAACACTGCGAACACCCTGCTCTTCCACAGTGAGATGATCACACACACTTGGCAAAACCCTATGCAGCGTTAAAAAGATGATGGCACTGAGAGGGGCAATCTCTAAAAGCTATTGTTTGGGTGGAAAAAAACAAAGTGCCGAATAAAGCAAGCAGTCTGACACCCATTTACTGGTGGAGGAAACCACTAATCAATACCATAGCTTTCTTAGACTCACAGACAGAGATCAGACTTGTGGATGCCGAGGGGAGGAGAAGGATGGAATGGGACTTTGGGGTTGGCAGATGCCACCTATTACATTTAGAATGGATGAACGACAAGGTCCTACTGTATAACATAGGGAATTATAGCCAATCTCCCGGGATAAAGCATAACAGAAAAGAATATATATATATAAAAATGTATATGTGTGTATAACTGAGCCACTTTCCTGTAGAGCATTGATTAGCACAACATTGTAAATCAACTATACTTCAATAAAATATATGTATGTGTGTATGTGTGTATATATATATAAATGGGCTTCCCTCATAGCTCTGCTGCTGCTGCTAAGTCGCTTCAGTCGTGTCTGACTCTGTGCGACCCCATAGATGGCAGCCCACCAGGCTCCCCCATCCCTGGGATTCTCCAGGCAAGAACACTGGAGTGGGTCGCCATTTCCTTCTTCAACGTATGAAAGTGAAAAGTGAAAGTGAAGTCGCTCAGTCATGTCCGACTCCCAGCGACCCCATGAACTGCAGCCTACCAGGCTCCTCCATCCATGGGATTTTCCAGACAAGAGTACTGGAGTGGGTTGCCATTGCCTTCTCCACCCTCATAGCTCAGTCAGTAAAGAATCTGCCTGCAATGCAGGAGACCCAGGTTCGATTCCTGGATCAGGAAGATGCCCTGGAGAAGAAAATGGCAACCCACTCCAGCATTCTTGCCTGGAGAATCCCATGGACAGAGGAGCCTGGTGGGCCACAGTCCATGGGGTCGCAAGAGTCAGACACAACTAAACCACCACCACCATGCGTATATATACATATATGAAAAAATACTATCAGATTTCTAAGGATGTGTGTGTCTGCAGATATATGCAAAAATGTACATTTACATATAAATGTATTTTAAAAGGTCTGAAAATCGTACAGTACAGAGAATATGGTCAATATTTATAAAGACTTTAAGTGGAAATATAATCTACAAAAATACTGACTCACATGTTGTACACCTGAAATATAATATTGTAAATAAACAATACTTTAATAAAATGTTAAAATAAAAATAAAATACATTTGAAAGGTCTGAAAAATTATTTACACTAAGCTGAACAATGGTTGTCTCTGGAAACAGAAGAGGAATAAGAGGCTGAACAAGGTGAATTCAGCTTCATCTACACTGTTTGCATTTTTCTACCATGAGAATGTCTTCAGGCATTGCAGGTGGAAGTCAACGTTAATAAACCAAGATCACTGGATTAGATGATCTTAAGGTTCTGACAGCTCTAACATTCTCTAGTTGCAAAGATCCTAAAACTCAGTTGAGTGGACTAATTACTCTTCTATAAAACAGAGGCCTAGGGGTTTTCATAAAAAGGAAAACATAGTCCTGGAAAGAGAATAAAATGACTTTGGTTCCTCAAAGCCTGCGAGTACAAAGTAAAAATAAATAAATACAAATATAATGATAATAAAAAAACCTTCCTGGTGTGTGGGTAATGTGCTTCTACAAGCGATGTTATCAGCTACTGCTGCCAGGTTTTTTGTTTTTGTTTTTTAGTATTTACTGACTGTGCCAGATCTTAGTTGCGGCACTCAGCATCTTTAAGTTGTGGCATTCTAACTCTTAGATGTGACAGGTAGGATCTAGTTCCCTGCCCAGGGATCTCACCCGGGCCCCCTGCATGGGGGGCGCAGAGTCTTAGGCCCTGGACCACCAGGGATGTCCCTATCGCTGCTGGGTTGCTTTTTTTAAAGATGCATTTCAGTTTCTGGGCTGCGCTGGGTCTTCACTGCCGTGCTTGGGCTTTTCTCTGGTTGCAGTGAGCGGGGGCTACTCTCAAGTTGTGGACGTGCAGACTTTTCAGTGTGGTGGCTTCTCTTGTTACGGCACACAGGCTCGGGAGTTGTGGCTGAGGGGCCCTATAGTGTGGGCTCGGAAGTTGCGGTTCACATGCTTAGTTGCTCCTCCACAGGTGGGATCCTCCCGGACCAGGGATTGAACTCATGTCCCCTGCATTAGTGGGCAGATTCTTAATCACTGGAACACCAGGAAAGGCCCTTTTTAAAAAAATTAACGAAAATGTTATTCTTACCCTATTTTCAGGTCAGTTCAGTCGCTCAGTCGTGTCCGACTCTTTGCGACCCCATGAATCGCAACACGCCAGGCCTCCCTGCTCATTACCATCTCTCGGAGTTCACTCAGACTCACGTCTATCGAGTCAGTGATGCCATCCAGCCATCTCATCCTCGGTCGTCCCCTTCTCCTCCTGCCCCCAATCCCTCCCAGCATCAGAGTCTTTTCCAATGAGTCAACTCTTCGCATGAGGTGGCCAAAGTACTGGAGTTTCAGCTTTAGCATCATTCCTTCCAAAGAAATCCCAGGGTTGATCTCCTTCAGAACGGACTGGTTGGATCTCCTTGCAGTCCAAGGGACTCTCAAGAGTCTTCTCCAACACCACAGTTCAAATACTCCCAGATATTACCAAAGAAAAAGGAAAACCTTTGTTCACTCAAACTTATGTGTTGGAATGGCCAAAAACTGTTCGTTTTAAAACCCAACCTTTTGGCCAATTAAATATGATTTGTTTTCTTATCATTGAGTTTTGAGGGTTTTTCTATATATAAGTTCCTTTATCAGATATATGACTAGTAAATATTTTCTCTCCATCTATGGCTTGTATTCTTATTCTCTTAATAGTGTTTTTATTAAAGAGCAGAAGTTTAAAATTTTGAAGTCCAACTTACATCAATTTGTTCCTCTATAGACCTTGCTTTTTGTGTCATCCAAGAAATCTTTGCCTTACCCATATTCACATAGGTTTTTCTCTACCTTTATTTTTAAATTTTATTTTACTGAAGTATAAATGAAACTGTAAATAAGCTGACTTACAATTTGCATTAATTTCTGCTATACAGTTAAGTGATTCAGTTATACCCACATACATTCTTTTTCATATTCTTTTCCATCGTGACTTAGTACAGGATATTGAATAGAGTTCTCTGTGTGAAGTTTTGTTCTTGAAACAACTGCTACATTCACTAAGTGTTAGTCCATCAGTCATGTCCAACTATATGTGGCCTCATGGACTGTAGCCCACCAGGCTCCCCTGTCCATGGGATTCTCTAGGCAAGAATACTGGAGTGGGTAGCCATTTCCTTCTCCAGTGGATTTTCCTGACCCTGGGTCGAACCCAGGTCTCCTACACCGTAAGGCAGATTCTTTACCGTCTGAGCCGTCAGAGTGAGCATTAAACGAATGTTATAAAATGTTTTTTTCCCCATCATCACCTCTGTAGACTTTAAGCATATAGCCCTTAAGTCAGCCTTACTTGCCTCTCCTGACTAATAGTTAAAAAAAAAAACTTAAACCACAGCCAAGGGCAAATAAAAGAAGCAGGAAGAAGTGGGGATGCGCAGTCACGCTCCATGATGGGAAGACGCCTCTGTGCTGTGTGGCTGCCCCACGCTGGGCCACACGCATTTAGAGGTTTCGTGCAATTTCCATGGAACCCAGCATTGACTATAACAGCAAAGACATGGAAACTGCCTCCGGGTCCTACAAAAGAAAATGCTTAAAGAAACAATGGGTTGCCATGGGGCCACTAAAAAAATAATGGCCTAGACCCACACTTACTGATGTGGAAAAATATGCATCATTTCTTGTTTGCTGAGGAAAGACTGCTATTAGAAAGCATATATGGCATAATCCTGTTATTGTAAGAAAATGTCCCTGTTTATTTAGTTGTGTCTGTATATTGAAATACACACTAAGACCTTAATAGCAACTGCACTTTCATTGTTTTCTGTAAGGAACATTCATTACTTTTATAAGGAACCAGACAAATAAGTATAAAAGAAACGAAGTTAAAAATCCTCAAGGACTCTTTGTTGGAAACAGTAGCTTCACTTCATCTCCCCTGACCAGTGGGATTCAGAGAGGACAGGATGAGAAGGGTGGGAACAATAACCACCAAAGTCATAACACTCCCTAAGATGACGAAATGCCCTCTTCTCCTGAAAATCTTTCCTTAGACAGCATCCTGGCCAGCACCTCCTGACAACCTTGCCAAGGATGGAGAGACGGGTAAGTTAGTTTTCTGATCCACTGATGAGGTACCCAAGGCTCAGAGAAGATGGAAGAAACTCACCTATGGACCTGCAGCAACCACGAAATGGCAAACCCAGGACTCAAATCCAAGCCTGTCAGGCCCCAGTTGCAAGAAGGTGGACTAAACACAGAGTTATCATATGCCAGCCACTCCATTCGCAAGTACCTACTTGACAGAAATGAAAACATGCCCACACAAAGACTTGTGCAGCATTATTCGTAACAGCCAAAAGGGAGAAACAACCAAAACGTCCATCAGCTGACAAATGGATAAACAAAACTGGTATATCTATCATCAGTAAACAGGAATGCAGTACTGACACACACTTCAACACTGATGAGCCTTGAACACACTATGCTGGAGCTTCCCTGGTGGCCCAGTGCTTAAGCCTCCATGCTTCCAAAGCAAAGGGTGTGAGTTCAGTCCCTGGTCTGGGAACTAAGATCCCACGTGCCATGCAGTACAGCCAATAAATTAATTAATTAACAGATTTTTAAAAACACACAACCATAAAACTATGCTAAGTGAAAGAAGCCAGACACAAAAGGCCACATATCACATAATTCTATTTACATGAACTATCCGAAGCAAGTCTACAGAGACTGAGAATACACTAGTGGATTGGGGTCTGTGTGGAATAAGACATATGAGGTTTCTTTTAGGGTAATGAAAATGAGCTAAAATTGGTTGTGGTAATGTGGATGCATAATTTTATAAATACACTAAAAGCTACTGAATTGAACATTTTAAAATGGTAAATTGCATGGTATGTGAACTGTATTTCAGTAAACCTTCTAAAAAATTACAAAATAAAGTTAAAGAAGGGGGACCCCCAGTAATGAATATCTAGCATATTTCCATAAATTGTCATGTGCTTCAGAAAGATGAGTCCCTCGGGCCAGTTTTGACTCTCCTCAGCCTCTTCCCGTTTTCCAGACGCCAGGTAACCGATTGCCAGAAGCAATCTCTTTTTGCTTCCACCACCTAGCAGGCCCTTGTTTTGTTGGAAGCCCAAATCTTTGTGGACCCAGGACACACCTAAGTTTCCCCTTCCAATTCTGTATTCCCAGAGCAGTGGGCGGAGCACCTAAATGGTCCCCAGCTCTTTGTAGGCACAGAGCTTCCTGCGGTCAGTGGCCAAAAGCTGCCAGGCGAGGGCCTTCCAGGGCTCAGGTAAGCAGGGACACCTCTCTTCCCAGTGAGTCATCGGACGTTCATCTACCTCCTTCTGGGGTGATCAGTGTACTTTGACCAAGCTGCCAGAGCCACCCTGGGTGGGTTGAAAGCATCGGTTTAATCAGAAGGGCGTGGGAAGCAGGCGTGCCCACGTATCATGGGAGCACCAATGCCAGTGCAACCTCTTTGAAGGGCAAGGGCCAACGCTCAGCCAAGTTCAAACCCACGAAGCGTTTTCTCCAGCCATTCCACCTCCGGGGATTTACCCGGCAGCTGCACCCTGTGTAGGCACCAGGACACACACACACACATAAGAGACACAAATAAGAGATGCTTATGGAAGCACTGCTTGTGGTAGCAAAAGCTTAGAAATGACCTTCACACCTGCCCACGAGGGACTGGCTAAACATGTGACAGTGCTTGCAGATAATGTCAAGATATTCAGCCATTAGAAAACTAAAACAAAATAAGCAAGACAACACACTGCCCGCATGAAGGGCACCAAGCAATTAAGATCTGAGAGCCTCGGGTTCACTATATGTCAAAACATCAATCATAGGACTGCTGCACAGATTCAACGAGTTGATATGAGTAACCGCATACAGAACAGGCCTGCCTGACCCACAGAACCGGTTATGTAAGTTCTAGCTGATGTCAGCTTGTATGTGCCAATATGGGAAGATGGCACAGGAGTGCAAAACAGGTAAAATAACATTTTTGCGAAAAAGACAAGGAAGAGATTCACATACGTACATAAGCTTATATTCACAGGAACATTTCTGGAAGGACACTCCCCAGGGAGACAGGGTCAGAGGTGGGAGGATTGCTTTTCACTGTTTATCATTTGTTCAGGTTGAATTATTTCTACAGAGTAGGTATATTATTTACGTATTATAAAATATATGTATTTCAAAGTTTGCTCAGATATATATATATATATATATATGTGAGATTTATTATAACACTGTAATAGAAAAAAAGGGGAACAACCCAAGTGTCCCTTAAGAGGAAGGGCTTCCCTGGTGGCTCAGACTGCAATGCAGAAGACCTGGGTTTGATCCCTGGGTTGGGAAGATCCCTTGGAAGAGGGAACAGCTACCCTCTCAAGTATTCAGGCCTGGAGAATTCCATAGACAGAGGAATCTGGCAGTCCATGGGGTTGCAAAGAGTCGGACATGACTGAGTGACGGGCTGGCTAAATAAACCCCTGTACATCAAGTGATGGAATCCAACTTAATTCACTAAAAAAAAAAAAAAAAAAACAGGTGATCTCTATGCTTTGATAGGAATAATCTCCAAGATATTCTCAGACCAGGAAAACAATTCTTTTAAATACAAATTTCCACTTCATTAAAAAACTGAAAACATAGTATATGCTACATAGGTTAATGCTAGAAAATGCAGACATTGTGAAACAGAAGCAGAAAAGGAAAATCCCATCCAAAGACAATCTCTGTTGGCATCTTGATGTACTTTCCTTTTTTTTTTCTCTTCTACAAACTTTATTAGAGTAATTGAAGGGAAGTTAGAAAAAAGCCCAAGTCTCTTCCAAACAAAAATGTCACATAGAAATGATTTTGAATTATTGGTAAAATATTTGGAATATATTTTAGAGCAAATGTTTTATATGAGTAAATCTGATTAGTAAAAGAGGGTCATTCAGAGTTATGAAAAAAAATTAAATGAGAACTATGAATAACAAACAAGCATTCAACAAAACAAGATTACAAAAACAAGTCTATATGCAAGTACCTGTGAGAGCACATATATTACTATATGCATACATACATAAACATACATCTATGCATGTGAAAAACAGCATATATATACATACTGTGAGCAAAAATTGAAAGAAAAAATATGTCCATGTAAAAGTGCTTATATAATATTGTACACAGAGACTTGATGAACCTTCTTTTAGGGTTTTGCTCTGTGTGTGTGTGTGTGTGTGTGTGTGTGTGTTTACAGAGCTATAATCATACTCTATACCTTGTTCTTTAAAATTAACTCCAGAATGGAAGCACTTTCCCATGTTATGATAGCATCCTCTATAAACATCCTTCTGTTGGCTGTTGGATATTCTACCCAAGGCAGGGCCCCCTGAGCAAGTCTGCTACCATCCCCTTGGGGATTCACGCAACATTCCCTGGCCTTGACACCAACAGACTCAACAGTTCACAATAAACACCTGGTACCTGCCAGGGTGGCGCCACCTTGGAGGAACGCCAGGTGGTCATTTTGATTCAACAACCCAAGTTGCCATGTCGACAGTAAATGAAAAACCACGTTCGGTTTGTTGAGTGCCAGGGAGAGTGAGGTTTGCAAAACTGAGCTGCTACCTCCCTCTGAAGTCATCACTGGCAACAAGAACCCCATAGAGCCTGCCTTCTATCACCTAGGAGAGTGGGCAGCCAAGAGCTACATCTTGTCCTTAAATGGCCCTTCCGCTGAGTACAGGGATGGGAAGTACAACGGGACACACGCCCTCGCGTTGCAATCAGGGGCTGACTCATAAACAGAACAACATTCAAGAATGACAGATGTGCAGAAAGGTCTGCTATGAGCCTCAGAGAATGTGGAAGAGATAGCTAGGGCAGGATGCCACAGGAGCCGGACCAGGACCCCGGTCATTTTAAAAGACCCATATGTCAGCTGAAAGAGGTTTCAGGCAGAGGTGATAAAAGCAATGCTTGTTGCAGGAGCAGGGAACGGCGCAGGGTCCCTGGAGGTCATGAGCTCCCATCCTCAGTGAGGATTTTGACTTGCACAATCTCAGTTTTGTGCTCACTCAGTTGTGTCCAACTCTTCTGTGACCCTGTGGACTGTAGCCCGCCAGGCTCCTCTGTCCATGGGATTTTGCAGGCAAGAATACTGAAGTGGGTTGCCATTTCCTTCTCCAGAGGATTTTCCTGATCCAGCCAGGGATCAAACCTGAGTCTCCTGCATTGCGGGCCAATTTTTTTTACTGCTGAACCATCCGGGAAGCCCATGAACTTTAAGGACAGCCAATTACTGATGTTTCTTCGGGGGAGGAGTAGTTACCTGGCTGCCTTGCTCTCTTTATTTTTCTTCTTCTAAAACATCCTTTTGGGTACACAAGTAATACATACATGTAGCTTTATAAGTTTAAAATGTTTTAAAATGTATACAATGTAGGGACTTTCCCGGTGGTCCAGTGGTTAAGAAACAGGTTTGATTCTTGGTCAGGAAAGATGCCACATGCCATGGAGCAATTAAGCCCATGCACCATAACTACTGGGCCTGTGCTCTAGAGCCCAGGAGCCGCAACTACTGAAGCCCACATGTCCTAGAGCCTGTGCTGTGCAACAAGAAAAGCCACCGCAAGAAGCCGGTCCACCACGACTAGAGAGTAGCTCCTGCTGATCGCAACTAGAGAAAGCCTGTGTGTAGCAATGAAGACCCAGTGCAGCTAAAAATAAATTTAAAAATTTTAAGTAGCATCTGTTTAAAAGATATATATACGAAATATTTATATGCAATGTATTATAATAATCACAGTCCCCCTCAAGATCACTCTCTCCCCCAGAGAGAATCACCACTGATTCTCTGTTGGATACAAATTCCCTCTTCTCATTAGTAATTTTTAAATTTGTTTATAACATAAGTGTTTGCTAAGAAAATACTGATACATTTGTATCTATGTTTTCTGATACAATAGGAATCATATATTTCAACTTGCTTTTTTACTTCTCAGCACATAAAAATAAAAATAGCTAACATTTTGTTCTTATTATGGATCATCACTATCCCAAGAGCTTTTCATGGATTTTGGTTTCACCCCACAAAAAAAATATATCTTGTGTGTATCTTGGCACTGTTTCAAGTCAATTCACATAGAAACATCTTTGGTTTAATGTAAATAAAACATTCTGCTAGGACCATGGTCTATAATTAAACAGGCCCCTCCTCAATGGAATATTTTAGTGGTTTCCATTCTTTCTTTATTACAAACAATATTGCAAAACACATCTTTGAATATGTAAACCTCAACACTTGCACAAATGTTTCATTGTTCTCAACTGAGGGTGGTATTCTCTCATGTGGCCTTAGCAAATGTACGGTGGGGCACATTCTGGGTCGTCATAATAAATAGGGAGGAATATAACATAACGAGTAGGCAGGAATCTGACATTTAGTGAGCTGGGATGAGACATGCTGAAAGTCCTACAATATAAGGGACAGTCCCACCAAATAAACAATTGTCCCCACCTAAAACTAATAGTCTCTGTTTACTATAACTCTGACATAGAAATACTTTTTACTTTAAAATGACTGCCAAATGGCCCACAGAGGTTTCTGTTTTATGTAAATACCGTCTATCTGTCCTCTGATGAGACAGCACCCACAGTAAAGTGAGTTTAGCACTCATCCATCTCTTCACTGATTCCAAATAAAGCACCTACTATGTGCACGGCACTAGGGATGAGTGATGAGCAGGCCACAGGATCCTGCCCTCATGAACCTCCCTTCCTAAGCCAGACCTAAAGACAAATAGGTCTGGATTTGCTAGATCACTCACCTGTGTTTCCTTTAAAGGATTCACCAGCGTTTTGGGGTCACACTGTCTGAGACCCTCCAGCTCTTGGGCCCATAGGCAGCTGCTGAGGGTAGAGCCCTTCTGAGGGGTCTGCCCCACTAGGAAGCCACCAGGATCCTGCTTCTCTGGAAGCAGATCCCCACCCTGTGCCCTGGGCCAGAGGTGACTGGACCAGAGATAGTGGACGCCTGACTCAGGCCGGACCGAACAGGTTTTCTCCTCTCGCAGCTGGGATGGAAGAGGGTCAAATCCATCTTTGCATGTGGCTCTGTCTGTAACAAAGGGACCCTTGGGGATCCGTTTTCCCACCATGTAGACTGAGGGGCAGAGAAGAATCAAGAATAGACTAGGAGATGGAGGAAGGAGCCAGAGGCAGTCCTGTCGGCTTCCAGGCTCCTGGATCTGTCCTCAGAGAATAGACATCACTTCTGCCCCTCGGTCTCAAGAAACACTTCTTGACTGTTAGAACAGATTTCCTCTTTTTCCCCCTTGAGCTAGCAGGAGCTGGTTTCTGCTTCACAAGCCCTGACCCCTCTAGGCCCCTCTGGCACCTGGAATCCCTTGCACAGGGTACAGGAGCTGCAGGATCCAGGGTTTCCACGTGCCTCCCTGACTCACGCAAACAGACCGGGGGCCAGGCTGCTCTCCCGTCTTCCCACGCAGCCCTCTGCGAGTGGAGTGTGTGTTTCAGAAGCTGCCTTAGCACAGGAAGGCAGGGCAAGCCGCAACCTGACCCTTCAGGGGCCCCCCAACCTCAGAGGGGACCCACAGGCCTATTTCTGGAGCTGCCTGCCCCTGAGAGACTTAAGCTAGAACTCTGGCCTGAAAGGAAAAAGTATCCAACTGTCTGAGAACTAAGATCATTAATTTTCTAAAAACAGATTAATTCTGCAATTAGAGAAGAATGAATGACTCCAATTTCAAATCCCAAAGTGGTAATAGGCCTTCCGCTCACAGTACAAACTGATACTTATTGTTTGTGAGGATTAACAAAGGATAACAGTATTGTATTTTTAACTTTTTCACCACTAGTTATTATACAAAAGTCCAATAATGTTTGGCTTTTTCCTTCATCTCTATAACCAGCTTTGCCAGGGTATGAACACAAATTCCTAATAAAATAAGCACCCTATTCCTCAATCCAACCTATGGATCCAATCCATCCTCTGCTTAGGATGTCCAACCCTAAGCAGCGGCTCTTGTGACCACAACCAACATAAAAAAACACATTTTACCCGCTATCTCTGGACCCGCATACACACACACAGGGAGGAAATAAAAACACTTAACAACCCTTATGTCATGAGAACCTGGTTATCAACAACTAATTTGATCCCTGCACATGTGTGTGTAAAGGCTTGTGTACATGTCCCTAAAATATTATCACTACTGTCAGAGCTGATATTTTTTTCCCTCCCTCTTCCCTCTCCAATATTTTCTACTCTGTTCTATTCTGGGTCTTAAAAAACTGGCCAAGGTTCCCACAACCCACACTAGTGGGCCCAGTGCAGATATTGGTAAAACATCCCTTGCTGGAAAGGAATGAAACTCGTATTGAAACAATGATTCAATGATTGAAACAAACAAAAAACTTGGATTGAAATCTTCCCACTTAACAGACACTGCCTCAGATCTAGAATTTAGAGCACCGGCAAGAGTCTGGAAACGACCTCAGCCAGCGACCCCAATTCCCCATTCCTTACAGCAGGTGGGCTGGGCTCACCTGGGGTGGAGAGGGTGGCACCAGGGACACTCACCTTGAAATGGAAGGAGCCGGCCGGGGACCCACTGGAGCCGTAGCGCTCGCTTTTTGCTAGGTTGCTGTGGCAGTTATTAACCTTGAAGTTGACATTCTGATGTGCCCCGGGGTCATCAGTGATGGAGCAGAGGAAGTAACCCTCCTCATCATCGTCACTGTCTGTGTCTGAATCACCAGCCCGGGAGGCTGGGCCGCCATCCACGCCTTCCAGGCGGAAGATGAGGTCTTCCTCGGCCATGGTCCTGGGGCGCCTGTCTTACCCGAGGGCCGGGCGGCGCAGCCAGAGTTACGGGGCAGATGCTCAGCTGAGAGTCCTGCGAGAGAGGCAAGAGAAAGGGGGGTGCTGGGGCCCAGGGGCTGCAAGGTGGCTGGGCACCTCACCCCAAATACCACTGGCACAAAAGGAGCCGTCACCCTCAGACAGAAAACGACAGCTAGCAGGGGAGACACTTGGCAGGCAGCAGCGAGGAGCATGTTAAAGGTACACACACCCTCCACCCAGTCATTCCACTCTGAAGCGCTCAGAGCTTCAAACAGAAAATAAATGCTTCTTAAGTCACAAGGCTGATCTTTTCAGAACCTAAATTACATCAAACCATTTTTCTGCCTAACACCCTGCGGCAGCTTCTCTTCACCTTCTTAACAAAACCCAAGTGCCTTTGAAGGCTACAAGGCCTGTGTGAGGCTGGCCCCTGTCCACTTCCCCTCTGGCCTGGCGGCTCTCCCAGCCCACGGGCTTTTTCTTTGTGTTTTGTGAGTACTGGGTGCCCATTCCCACCTCAGGGCCTGGGTACTTGCTGTCCCCTGTGCCTGGAAAACCTTCCCAATCTCCCCACAGTGGGTCTTTCTCATCATTTGGATCCCAGTTCAAAAGTCACCTTTCCAGAGAATTCTTCTCTGATTCAATTCAAAGAATCCCTCTCAAACGCACATCCAGTCACTCCTTAGCACATCACCCTGTTCTGTTTTCTTCACAGAGATTTCCCCAAGCTGAAATCCTCTCATTTACTTCTTTATCATCTGTAACCGTGGTGCCTTAAATAGTGCCTGGCACAGAGCAGGCCCTCAGCACACGTCCCCGGAAGGGATGAGTGGTCTGAAAAAGTGTTCTCTGTAGCATAATCAGTAACAGCAAAAAGAGGGAAGAGCCCACAGTGACCATCAATGGAGGCCTGTTACATAAACTATAGTTTTTCTACACCATGGAATACTATGTGACTGATACCAAGAAAAAGGAATATAAATATACAAAGATATCCAAAGACCGTCAAGAAAGAGTTCAGCAACACTGTAGGATACAAAAATCAACAGTATTTCTCTGCACGAGCAGTGAAAACTCAAAAATGAAATTAAGAAAATGATTTCACCTATAATAGCATCAAAAAGAATAAAAAGCTTGGCTAGGGACCTCCCTGGCAGTCCAGTGGTTAGGACTCCATGCACCATGGCAGGAGGCATGGTTTGTTTTGATCTCTGGTCAAGGAACTAAGATTCCAGAAGGCACTCAGCCAAAAAATTAAACCAAAAACCTGACAAACAAAAGAAGTACAGGACTTGAACAGTGAAAAACAAAACACGTCAGAAGAAATGAAAAAAAAAAGACTGAAACCTAAGTGTAAAGATATCCTGTGTTCATAGATCAGAAAATTTAACATAGCTAAGTTTGAAATACTCCCTAAATTGATCTACAAATTCAACCCAATCACTATCAAAATTCCAGTGCCTTTATTGAATAATTTAACAGACTGGTCTCAAAGTTCATATGGAAATTCATGGAGCCCAGAATAACCAAAAGAATCTTGTAAAAGTTGCAAGAATCATACTTTCTGAATTCAAAGCTAAAGCTAAAGTAATTAAGACAGTTAGTAGTGGCAAGAGGACAGACACAGAGATCAACAGAATAGAATTTAGAATCCAGAAATGAACATTTACAGCCAATTGATTTTTGAAAGGGGTGCTAAGACAATTCAATGGGGAAAGAATTATCTATCCATTAGGACTTTTTTCATTTTTGCTACACCATGTGGCATGTGGGATTTTAGTTTCCCAATTAGCAGTGGAACCCAAATCCTCTACGTTGTAAGCAGAGAGTCTTGATGACCGCACCATCAGGGAAGTCCCAAGAATAATCTTTTCAACAAATGGTGACAGACCAAGTGAATAGACACATGCAAAAGGATGAAGCTGAACTCCTTCCTTACATTATACAGATTAACTCAATGGATCAAAGGCTTAAATACAAGAGCCAAAACTCTGGGAAGAAAACACAGGAGAAAATCTTTGCAAAGCTGAGTTAGGCAAAGCCTTGCTGCTGCTGCTAAGTCCCTTCAGTCGTGTCTGACTCTGTGCGACCCCATAGATGGCAGCCCACCAGGCTCCCCCATCCTTGGGATTCTCCAGGCAAGAACACTGGAGTGGGTTGCCATTTCCTTCTCCAATGCGTGAAAGTGAAAAGTGAAAGTGAAGTCGCTCAGTTGTGTCCGACTCTTAGCGACCCCAGGGACTGCAGCCTACCAGGCTCCTCCGTCCATGGGACTTTCTAGGCAAAAGTACTGGAGTGGGGTGCCATTGCCTTCTCCAGGCAAAGTCTTAGGATACTAAAATTACAAGCAACAAAAGAATAGATACACTGGACATCATCAAAGTTAAAAACGTTTGTGCTTCAAAGGACAGCACCAAGAGAGCAGAGGGACAGCTCACATATTGGAAAAAAAATTTTTGGAAATCATATGTCTGATATGGGACTATGACTCATACTATTGTTGCTGAGTTGCTAAGCCCTGTCCAACTCCTTTAAAACTCCACAGACTGTAGCCTGCCAGGCTCCTCTACCCATGGAATTTTCCAGATAAGAATACTGGAGAAGGTTGCCCATTTCCTTCTCTAGGGGATCTTCCCGACTCAGGTATCAAACCCAGTGTCTCCTGCAATGCAAACGGATTCTTTACCACTGAGCCACCTGAGAAGCACCCGGACTCATACTACTTAACAACAAAAAGAAAAATAACCCAAATAAAAATGGGCAAAAGATCTGAATACACATTTCTCTAAAGAAAATACACATGGCCAATAAACACATGAAAAGATGCTCAACATCATTAGCCATTAGGGAAATACAAATAAAAGTCACATGCAGTAGGACAGTCCAGTGGTTAGGCCTCCACACTTCCACTGGAGGGGGCAAGGGTTCAATTGTTGGTCAAGGAACTGAGATCTCACAAACTGTAGGGTGCAGTCAAAAAAAAAATTTTTTTTTTTAATGGAAAGTGACAAGTTTTGGTGAGGATACAGAGAAACTGGAAACCCTCATACACTGTTAATGGGAATGTAAAATGTTGCAGTCACTTTAGAAAACAGTCTGGCAAGTTCTCAAAAAGTTAAAACACAGAATTACCACTTGCTCCAGCAATTATGTCTGTGTGCTAAGTTGCTCATGCTCGTGTATGACTCTTTGCAATCTTATGGATTACAGCCGGCCAGGCTCCTCTGTCCATGCGGTTTTCCAGGCAAGAATACTGGAATGGGTTGCCATCCCCTCCTCCAGAGGATCTTCCTGACCCAGGGATCAAACTCATGTCTCCTGCATCAGCAGGAAGGTTCTTTAACCACTAGCACCACCTGGGAAGCCCTCCAGCAACTATACTCCAAGGTATAAAATACACAAGAGAAATGAAAACAGGTCCACAATAAAAACTTGTGACATGTGTTTCACAGCAGTATTATACAAAATAGCCAAAAGGGAAAACAACCCAAATGCCCATTAACTGATGAACAGATAAATAAAATGTGCTCTGTCTATACAACAGAACCCTATTCAGCCAGGAAAAGGAATGAAGCATTGATGATACTAAGTGAAAGAAGACAGTTCAAAAAAAGACGATAAACCGAATGATTCCATTTACAGAAAAATTCCAGAAAAGGCAAATCTATAAGAAAGTATATGAGTGGTTGCCCAAGGATAGGAGAGGGGAGAGTTGGGAGGCAATGGGGAACAATCTCAAAAGGGTTTCTTTTGAATTGATGGAAATGTTCTAAAATGGATTGGGTTGGTTGCATCACTCTAAATAGATTTAAAACCACTGAACTGTACACTGTAAATAGGTGGGCTGGAAGGTTTGTGAATTATATTTCAATAAAACTAAAAGTTAAAAAAAGAAAAAAAATAAGATAGACAAGAAAAACCATTAAGTTTAAAAAGCAAGTTGCAGAAGAGCAGTTACATTATGGTGACCCTATCTGTGCTAAAAGAAAAGGTACATTTGTAGCTCTGTTAAAACTTCCCTGAAGGGCCCATAAGAGCATTACCAGCACTGGGATGGGCAGTGGGACCGGGAGCTGGGGGTGGAGGAAAGTTTTTAAAATTTTGTACACCTCTATACTGTTTTAACTTTTTATAAAGCTGGGTTGCTGTCAATACAAAATAATAAATAAGTGAAAGACAAAAAAAATTTTTTTAGATCAAGTCAGTAATTCCAGTTCTTCTTAACAGCTCTTTCCATTAGCAGACAGGCTTATTGACCTGAGGGTTCAGAACTTTTTCTTTTTTTAAAAAAAAAAAAAGATGCTTACTTAAATATATTTTTATTCATTTATTTTTTAGCTCCACTGCACTGCGCCTGTGATCTCAGTTCCCTGAGGAGGGATCAGACCTGTGCCCCCTGCCATGGAAGCACAGATTTTTAACCACTGGATCACCAGGGAAGTTCCCTTCAACACTTTCTTGACAGTCATCAAGAAAGAAATATATTTATAGTCTAACCCAGTGCATACCTACAAAATGTAAGTTAAAATGTCAGGAAACTGTACTTAGCCTTACTCTGTACAATGCACTCTGCTATTTTCTGTTCTTCTTGTTTTGCTTTTTTCTTTCTTTTTTACTCTTTATCCTTAACGCCATCACCCACACTGATTTCTCAACTCAGTTTGAAAATCGCTGCTCTGGGTGTCAACTGCCGAGTTTGTCTCTAACCCTCTGGGCAAGACAGTCACCGCCTGGATCCGATGCCAGAGCCACCTGATCCTGCTTGTTACCAAAATCGTCCCCAGGCCCTGTGCCCGCTTCTCTCCACCCTCAGCTGCTCCCAGCCCCAAGGCCTACTCTGCCCTGGTCAGCCCTTGGCCATGGTCCCTGCTGACCAAGACAGATGGTTGCCTGGGGCTGCACCCAGCCGGGCCACTGGCCTCTGGGGCCGCACCCGCGCCAGGGGAGAGGCCGGAACCACAGCTTCAGCTTCAGACCGCCGGGCTCAGAAGCCAGGCTGCCAAGGGTGCAAATTCCAGCTGTGCTGCTGGTGATCCAGACAACATCAGTTCATCTCACTAACTCCCCCATCCGTGAGGGCAGCTGAGTGGGAAAACGGCCAGACTGAGGTTTCACGGTGGTTCACAGGGGGATTCGGACCAGCACTCCAGCCCTCGGCCACGTCCCACCGCCGATCTGACCTTTTCCTCAGTCCTGGGAAACAAAATGAGCTGCAGACAAACAGCTGTGACCCTGGCTGGCACAGTGCCTTGTACTCGGCAGGCACTTGATAATGGATTCCAGAACTGAGTGAGGGGGATCTGCTTTAAAAGGCTGTTCGGTTATCATAAATTTGCTCTTAAGGCAGCTGTGGCAACGCCAGCTAACTGCCCCCCAATGGCTCTTTTCTCCTTCTTAATAACAGAACCATGGCTTTTCAGCCAAGCATGTGGCCACTCAAAACAAAGTCTACATTTACCAGATTCCTTGGCAATTAGGGGTGACCATGTCACCAAGTTCTGGGGATATGAGCAGGAAGGCTGTATGCAACTTTAGGGAAGGGTTTTTAAATTTTATTTTATTCAAGTACAGTTGATTTACAATGTTAATTTCTGCTGTACAGCAAAGTGATTCAGTTATATATAAAAATTCTTTTTCATATTCTTATCACAGGATATTGAATATAATTCCCTGTGCTACACAGTAAGACTTGCCTGGTGGTGAGGGGGGTTAAGACTCTGCATTCCCAATGCAGAGGGCCTAGATCAGGGAACCAGATCACATATGCCACAGCTAAGACCCAGCACAACCAGATAAATAAATAATTTTTTTTTAATTAAGAGAAACTATCACAACACTGTTAATTGGCTATACCCCAACACAAAATAAAAAGTTAAAAATAAATAAACAAATAAAAATTTTAAGAGAGGAATTATACCTTCTGCTCTCTCTCCTTCCTGCTGGCTGGAATGCAGGTATGATGGCTGGAGCCCAAGCAACTAAATTTATCCACGAGAAGGAAGCCATGTGCTGAGGATGGCAGAGTCATGAAACAGAGAGAGCCTGGAACAGCATAATCTTACATCATGGGGAGCATAATTATCCTGGGCTCACTATCTTCAGAGTTTGCTTTCTAAACTTATGTAACATATTATAGTTTTCTTTTGTTCCTACAAGTTGCTAATTCTATCTGGTCCAGGAGCCCCTTCTCTTCCCTGTCATAAAAAGTCTTATCATATCTCTTATGACAACCTGATGCGTGGGGAGGTCAGCCTGGGAAAGCTGTGGTCTCAGTCCAGAGTCCTAACGTGGTAGCTGCTTCCACATCTGCCCATAAAGACTGAGCCCCTGGAGGATGCTGGATTCCCGTAAACAAGCAAGGAGCCCTCACTGGCCGATAACTCAGCCCCACAATGCCTGTTTCCACACCTACCCTCCTAGGAATCTCCATCAAACCTGGGCTTTGTTTAGCCCACAAAGGGCTTCTGTGTGAGCAGAGAGACTGAGACCAGGAGCAGAACCTCAGTTCCCAAGACGTCAGGACTCTCAAGAAGCTCTCCTCTGCCCTCACTCAGACATCCACATCTTTCCTTCCTAGTCCGTGACACATCCTGGGAAAATACTTCTATGGAGAGGCAGCTGAGCAGAGCTCTGAGTCAGGCCTGAGTTCAAGTCCCAGCTCTGCCACTTCCTAGCTGTGTGACCTTACCTCTTAGCCTCAGGTTTCTCACTATAACCTGGGGTGCAGAGTTGCACTCATCCCTCTAACTAGACAGGGCTAGCACAGAGCAAGCATTAAGACTATAATTATCATCATCATTTTTATTACCATCACTAAACGGGGCTGAGTCCTGGGTCCCAGCCGGACTGGTGACCTGGATGCCTGGTTAGCAGCCAAGCCAAGCTTCTTCAGGGGTCCTCAGGGAGCAGGCTATCTTAGGCTCTGACCGCCGAACCCCTGCTCACTGTGTCCGGCCATAAAGGGCTTCTCTGGCAGCCACAGGGGAGGAAATGATGCCTGCAATGCCTAGGTCAAGTCCTGTGGGCCAGGCCACAGTGACACGGGCCCTCCCTGGGGCTGACTTCCTGCGTAGAAATGAGTTGGAATCTCCCACCTACCATTCCTGGGAGCCAGCACCCCAGAGCCAACATGGGCCATGCTGAGCTGCCAGGATACTCACTAGTATATGCCCGACACAGCAGAACTCACCAGTCCTTAACTGAACCACAGTGGGCTGGGTGACTTGTGGGTCACCTCATGTCATACAACTGTTTCTGTTTGGGGATCTGCTGGTCCCCAGCTCTCAGGTCATGTGGTTGGGGTTGGGGATTCAGCCCCAGGTAACGGGGTATGTCACATGACCCTGCTAAGCCCATCACAGCATGCATGTACTGTTCAAAGTGACTGACTCAGGGATGGGCATGTGACTCAAGTCAAACCACTATGGCCCAATCCCAGGTAAGCCTGGGGCTTTCGCTTGAGCAACTAGAAGAGAGGATCAATCTTTTCCTGCAGCATGTTAATCTGAGACAAGGGCTGAGGTCATCAGAGAACATCTGGTTGACATTTGGTGAAGAGCAGAACAAGACACGCAGAGAAAAATGAATAGTGATACCATTTGAGATCCTGAATCCAAACATGCTTAAAGCCAAACTGCCTGCCTGGACTTCTGAATTATATGACACAATAAACCCTTGCCCTTTGGGGTATGTGGAGGCCAATCTGGCTGAGTACACATAGATTTTGTGTCATCTGCAATATGAAAAGTCCAAGACCCAACCAGGACTTAGGGTCACTGTATGTTATTTACACATAATTTAAAAAAATCTTTCATTAAAGCACTGGAGAAGGAAATGGCAATCCACTCCAGTATTCTTCCCTGGAAAATTTCATGGAAAGAGGAACCTGAAGGGCTACTGTCCACGGGGTTGCACAGTTGGACATAACCGAGCACACACACACACAACTTAAAACACAGGGTTAAAAACAATACCCCCTTCCTATGAGGGCACACAGGTTAGGTATGCTCAACGCTAGTGAACAACCTGTGCAGCAGTCCATGGGCAGCTCTGCTTCCCACCTCCAGGGGCAGCCGCTTCCAATTTTCTAGACGTGACTCTTGGGAGATAACACTATATCTCTAGGTAACATGCTTTCTCTGTTATTTCTTTTCTTAATTTTAATTACTTATTTTTGGCTTCACTGGGTCTTCGTTGCTGTGCACAGCTTTCTCCAGTTGCAGCATGTGGCTTTCTCATTGCGGTGGTTTCTCTGGGTACAGAGCACAGGTTCTACGGCACATGGACTTCAGTGGTTGCGATGCACAGGATTAGTTACCCTGTGGCATGTGGGATCTTCCCTGATCAGGGATCGAACCTGTGTGCCCTGCCTGAGCAGGCAGATTCTTAACCACTGGATCACTAGGGAAGTCCTCTCTATTATTTGTTATCTATCGATTTTCTGATATGATAAATGAAACTGTAGTTCCACTTCCCCTCATTACTTTTCTCCCCCATTCCGCCACTCCCAGAGTGGTAGGTCTTCTGCTGCTTCCTTTAGATACCATGCCAAGAATTCTCTTCTTTAAAATTATTATGAGTATAGTTGATTTACAATATCATGTTAGTTTCAGGTACATAGCAAAGTGATTCAGTTGTACATATATATTCTTTTTCAGATTCCTTTCCGTTATAGATTATCACAAGATACTGAATGTAGTTTCCTGTGCTACACACTAAATTCCTGTTGTTTAGCTAGTTTATATACAGTAATGTGTATCTGTTAATCCTAAATCCCTAATTTATCCCTTCCTTCCCTTTCCTCTTTGGCAAGTGTGTTTTCTATGTGAGCTTATTTCTGTTTTGTAAATAAGTTCATTTGTATCTTTATTTTAGATTCTACCTATAAGTGATTTCATATCATATTTGTCTTGTTCTGACTTACTTCACTTAGTATGACGACCTCTAGTTCTATCCAGGAACTCTGTCTTATCCCACCAACCAGAAGGAACGATGGGTTTCTCACGAGTCCATCTTACCCGAGACAGATGTGGTTTTTATGCTGCAAATGAGTGATAAGAAAGCAGAAGAGGCCTCTGCTCCCATTGGCCACAAAAATGCACAATGTTTACTGAGCTAAGACAGACAAGTAACACATGTGGACAGCTTACGGTGTCCAAGGCACCATGCTAAGCTCTCAATGTGGACTCTCCCTTCTGGCAATGACAGGTGACACTGGGCAGAGAAATGACTGCCCATCTCCAACAGGGCCACTCCAGGGAGAGAAACTGAGCAGACCCAGGCTGCCCTGGACTGCTCCTGGCTTGCTCCTAGGAAGGCCTGGGCTCTAGCTTGAGTTCTCAGTTTCCTTCAAACAAGAAACACAGACTTATCTTGGTGCATTCCCGTGTTCACTGCAGCATTATTCACAATAGCCAAGATATGGAAATAACCTAAGTGTCTGACACATGAGTGGATAAAGAAAATGTGGTATATCTATTTGTGGTTGTTGTTTAGTCACTAAGTCGTATCCGGCTCTTTGCAACCCCACAGACTGCAGCATGTCAGGCCTCCCTGTCCCTCACTAGCTCCTGGAGTTTGCTTAAGTTCATGTATTATGTACACAATGGGATATTATTCAGTCTAAAAAAGAAGGAAATCCTGTCATTTGCAATAACATGGATAACCAGGAGGACATTATGTTAAGTGAAACAAGCCAGACACACAAAAATACTGTATGATCTCACTTACACGTGGAGTCTGTAAAAGCCGAACTCAGAGAACCAGAGAGTAGAATGGTGGTTGCCAGGAGCTGGGGCTGGGGTGGGGGAAATGGACAGAGAATGTCAAAGTGTACAAAGTTTCAGTTATAAGATGAATTAAGGCCTGGAGATCTAGTGTAAGCCTGATGACTATAGTTAATAATACTGAATTGGGAAATTCATTTTGCTTAAGAGAGTAAATCTTAACTGTTCTCACACACACACACACACACACACAATCAAAATAAAACAGGTAACTATATGAGATTATGGATGCATTAATTAGGTTGATTGTGGTAACCATTTCACAAATATATGTATATCAATTCATCACATTTTATACCTTAAATATGTACAATTGTTATTTGTTAATTATACCTCATAAAGCTGGTGAAAAGGCACACAGGATGCTCAGCATCACTAATTGTTGGCGTGTGTATGTGCTTAGTCATTCAGTCATGCCCAACCCTTTGCAACCCTATGGACTGTAGCCCACCAGGCTCCTCTGTCCATGGGATTCTCCAGGCAAGAATACTGGAGTGGGTTGCCATACCCTCCTCCAGGGGATGTTCTCAACCCAGGGATCAAACTCACGTCTGCCAGGTCTCCTGCATTGCAGGCGGATTCTTTACCCACTGAGCTACCTGAGAAGCCCAATCACTGGAGAAACGCAAATGAAAACAACAATGAAGGACTCTTCCAGTGGTCCAGTGGATAAGAATCCACCTCCAATGCAGGGAACGTGGGTTTGATCCCCGGTCAGAGAACTAAGATCCCACATCCCACGGGGCAACACAGCTCACCAGCCACAATTTTAAAAAACCCACAATGAGATACCACCTCACACCTGTCAGGATGGCTATCATCAAGAAGCCTACAAATAACAATGTTGGCAAGGATGTGGAGAAAAGGTACACTTTTGTATGGGAATGTAAAATTACCAATTTGTAAATATGTGATACAGTATAGACTGTATAAATATAGAATACAGTATAGACTTCCTCAAAAAGCTAAAACTGAAACTGTAATAGGATCTAGCAATTCCACTCCTGGGTATATACCCCCCCCCCAAAAAAAAGAAAACAATTCAAAAAGATACAAGGACCCAATGTTCAACATTCATAGCAGCACTGTTTACAACATTTACAACAGCCAAGATATGGAAGGGACCTGTGTCCATCACCAGGTGAACTGATAAATAAGATGTAGTGTGTGTGTGTGTGTGTGTGTGTGTGTGACCTGTGTCCATCACCAGGTGAACTGATAAATAAGATGTAGTGTGTGTGTGTGTGTGTGTGTGTGTGTGACCTGTGTCCATCACCAGGTGAACTGATAAATAAGATGTAGTGTGTGTGTGTGTGTGTGTGTGTGTGTGACCTGTGTCCATCACCAGGTGAACTGATAAATAAGATGTAGTGTGTGTGTGTGTGTGTGTGTGTGTGTGACCTGTGTCCATCACCAGGTGAACTGATAAATAAGATGTAGTGTGTGTGTGTGTGTGTGTGTGTGTGTGACCTGTGTCCATCACCAGGTGAACTGATAAATAAGATGTAGTGTGTGTGTGTGTGTGTGTGTGTGTGTGACCTGTGTCCATCACCAGGTGAACTGATAAATAAGATGTAGTGTGTGTGTGTGTGTGTGTGTGTGTGTGACCTGTGTCCATCACCAGGTGAACTGATAAATAAGATGTAGTGTGTGTGTGTGTGTGTGTGTGTGTGTGACCTGTGTCCATCACCAGGTGAACTGATAAATAAGATGTAGTGTGTGTGTGTGTGTGTGTGTGTGTGTGACCTGTGTCCATCACCAGGTGAACTGATAAATAAGATGTAGTGTGTGTGTGTGTGTGTGTGTGTGTGTGACCTGTGTCCATCACCAGGTGAACTGATAAATAAGATGTAGTGTGTGTGTGTGTGTGTGTGTGTGTGTGTGTGTGTACAGTGGTGCTGGTTTAGTTTCTAAGTCAAGTCCAGTTCTCGTGATCCCATGGACTGCAGCCCACCAGGCTCCTCTGTGGAGAGGATTTGCCAGGCAAGCAAAGTGGAGTGGGTTGCCACTTCCTTCTCCAGGGCATCTTTTCCACTCAGGGGTCAAACCCAGGTCTCCTGCATTGCAGGTGGATTCTTTACTACTGAGCTATCAGGGAAGCCTATATAAGTATATAAAAACATACACATGTATACATACATATACACAATGGAATATTACCCAGCCACAAAAAAGTAACGAAATTCTGCCATCTGCAGTAATGTCGATGGATCTAGATATTATTATGCTTAGTGAACAAGTCAGAGAATACTGTATGTTAGCACTTATTTGTAGAATCTAAATATAACAAATGAATGTTTATAGCAAAACAGAAACAGACTCACAGACACAGAAAACATAGTGGGGACAGGGTAAAACGGAGAGACACGTTAAAAGATCCAGACTGCTATGTATAAACTAGACAAACAACAAGGAAACATTCACAGCACAGGGAATTATAGCCATTATCTTGTAACAACTTTCAATAGAGTATAATCTATAAAAAACATTCAATTACTATGCTGCACACTTGAAACTAATACTGTAAATCAACTATACTTCAATTTTAAAATAGTTGGAAAAAAAACAAAGCTCAGTGTTGTGCCCAAGACCCTGCATTCTGCGGTCACAGGACCCAGCTTGAATCCTGGCTCCCCAGCTAGGAGCCCGAAGTGCTCATCAAATGCCTTTCCAGGCTGCGTTTCATTTATTTGCTGGGGGAGGGGATGGTAACAAACGTGTTGTATCAGGAGTTACTAAGTCAAGCCTCCAGCTAAAAATTCAGGTCAGTGTCTACCGTATCCCCGGCATATGGTAGGTGTTCATAAATAAAAACATTTATTAAAACTATCTCAAGAAATAATACAGTTCATGTCAGAATGTCAGAGAAAAAGGACTGATTTACAGATGTCCCCACCCAAGAACCACTCACTATTCATGACCAAGTCCTCATGTCCCTGCCCCTGCACCTGCAGGACCCTCTTTCTGGAATGCCTCTCCCAACTGCTGCCAAATCCTTCTGTTCCCTTCAAAATCCAGCTCAAATTTTTACCCCCTCCAGAAAGACTTCTCTGGGTTTCCATTATACCCAGAAACCCAAAAGTCTATGTCATGGGCAGACTAACGCCCTCCCGCTAACAAAGATGTCCACACCCTAATTTCTAAAGCCTGCAAATATACTCCCTTATGTGGCAAAATCAACTTTGCAGGTATGACTAAATGAAGGATCTTGAGATGAAAGATTATCCGGGATTATCCAGGGAGTCTTTATAAAAAGGAGGCAGGAGTCAAAGCAAGAGATGTGACAATGAAACAGGAATCATAGAGAAAGATTTGAAGATGCTATGCAGCTGGCCTGGAAGACAGGGGAAGTTAGGCCAGGCTGGAGGCCTGTAGAAGCTGGAAAAGGCAGAGAAACAGAATGTCCCTGCAGCCTCTAGACAGAACATAGCCCTGCTTTTGAACTTGGCTACCTTGGCTTTTGAATTTCTCACCTCCAGAACCATAAGGAAAGAAATCTGTTGTTTTAAGCCACTAAATCTGTGGCAATTTGTTACAATAGCAACAGGAAACAAATACAGTCTAGACAGTAGGGCAGGGGACACTTGGCAATGACTGGAGACACCTCTGGCCGTCACAAGATAGCTCCCACAACAAAGAGCTGTCCAGCCAAACTGTCAATAGTCCTGAGGCTGAGAAACCCTGCTCCAGAATGACTGGTGGTATTCCAAGGAGACGTCCCCGTCCACCTTCCCTCGTCTTCTCTTTTAAAAACAAATCTCCACGCATACCAGAAAGAGACAGAGAAATCAGCTTACTCACTGACGAGAACAGCAACCCACAGCTGAACCCAGGAAGACAAGTCAACATTCACTCTGCTAAGACTCATAAAAACATCACTGCAGTTCACTGTGCTTCGTTCATATGAAGCCATTATGATTCAAAGGTGATTGTTTTAAAAACCAAAAATATACCTTTTAGAATACAAAGCACAATACTGTAGGTTTAGCTTCAATGAACAAAATGCACAAGAGGGCCTGAATTTTAATTTTTAATTATTTGCACCCTTCTCATGTTCCCAGGACACTCTGTACTCTTGGTGGGTCAGACCAGAGAGACAGCGTGTCTCACTTCTCAGGGCAACTCTGTGTTTACATAGCCTCTCAGTGCCTAGACCATGTGAGTGTCTGGAACAAAAGGGGCCGTGTCTTAGTCCTTCTAGCTCCTAGCCCAGAGTACAATGTCTGGCACACACGAGGTTCCCTAGAAATGCAGGGTATATGAATGAGTGAGTAACTGGAGAAAAGTGGGCCATTTCTGCAGATACAATGGGCATTGTAGGCATGGAGGAATAGAAGGACTATCAGGTTACAATTACAAGTCATCTAGGGGTTACTTAGCCAGGAGACACAGCTGAGTATGTGGAAAAACCTGAGTGGGAAAGCCTGGATCATGGGGAGGCCCTCAAAAAGCAGCCAAGACCAGGATTGGGCCCAACAAGCTTTGGAGATGAACAGATCTGGGTTCAAGTCCGGGCTCTGCCACTACTAACAGAGTGCTGTTGGGCAAATTACCTAACCTCTCTGAAGCTTGGCTTCCTCACATGCATAATTCACTCATCTACCAAGTGGGGCAGTGTGAGCAAGGTGGAGAAGAGGTGAGAGAGCTGGTCTGTGGCACAGAAGCCAGCTGTCCACTATGTTTTGCGTAAACTGCCCAAATCCTTTTGCATCTAGGTGAGGCCAGGGGCCTACGTGTGAGCTGGTGGAATGCAGACACAAGTAACTTGTGCTGCTATCAGGCCCATCCCATCCCTGAGGCCCGTTTTCGGCACCCTGGTCAGCCTCTCCTGCACTGCAATCCTGTCCTGAGACATGTAGCCCAAAACAGAGTCACAGCTTTCCAGCACCGCTCACAAAGCTCCTGCTCAGCCCCCTGGGCTCACCCACACAGTGCCATCTGTTTGGCACACGCCCTAGCCTGCTCTCCCTACCCATCCCCTAGCCAATTCTGCTCATCCCTCAGGTCTCAGGTTAGATAGATGTCACCTCCTCCAGGAAGCCTCACTGGAGCCCCAGGAGTTTGGCACCATTAGCCTCATCCTACAGATGAGGAAACTGAGGAACAGAGGGGTGAAGTGACTTGCCCCAAATCACGCGGCTAAAGGCAGGGGAGGTGGGTTTGCAGCCAGTGCAGACCCATCCAGGGTTTCGCTCAGCCCTGACTTCCTAAACCACTTTTAAACTGTGATTCCTGGGACCACTAGCAGGTCCCACTTTGTACTTGTCACATGTCCAAATTCTGCGGCCCCGTGCCAGTCCTGCTCAAGTAAACTCTGGGGGTGGGCCCGGCAAGCCGTGTTTAAACAATTCCTCCAGGTGGTGTAGATATGCTCCGAAATTCAAGAACCACTGGCCCAGAGACTTGTTCTCAGTTGAGCCTCCTGCCTTTTGGCCACTCCCTGTGGAATCCTTGCGAGGTCTAGAAAGTGTCCCAGCTGGAGAACTGAACACCGTCTGCCCTCTGATTTTCTAGCCATCTGAAATGCTTCTCTGGGTGTTCCACAGCCCTGGGTCGTTGGGGAACAAGACACTGTCTTCTACTTTATCATCAAGCCTGTTAGTGACTCACTTCTTCCTTTGTTTGAAGCCTGCTTCTTGTGCCCATCAGCCTTGATGGCAGGAGTATAATTCAGCAACACTTGAAGGGCCAAGCCACTTTTATCCTGCGGTGAGCACTATAGCCACTTTCTTCTAGAACATTCTCAGTTCACTGGGGTTACTTCTGCAGCTTCTTGATCAGCAGAACTAGTTTCCCCAGCACAAAAATGTTTATTTTTAAATCAGTCCAGCAAGCCACTATTACATTGAATGCGGTCCTGGTCATCAACACTTCCTGTATCAGCTTTAAGAATCAGACCAGAAAGAGTAAATCTTAAATGAGCCTGAACAAATCCAAGTTTCTGCTGATGACCCTCAGCTTTCTTCCACACTGCTCTCTGTGTCCTGGCACCTGGATGTCAACTCTGCCAAAGACTGGACCAGACTTCTTTGGGGAATCTGATCAGTGTGAGAAAAAGGGCCCAAAGACACCCTCCCCTGTGGAACACCAGATCACCCCGAGGGGAAAGCCACAACCAAGAAGCCCCTCTCATACCCACAGATGTTTCATAGGGCTTCCTGGAGCCCCAGTTTCTTCAGCAGTCACAGACCACCAGAGAGGTGGAAAGGAGAGCTCCTGTCAATCAGGGGCCCAGCCTCCTTCTAGGGTGTGGCTCTGCCTCTGCCAGGCTCTCACAGTCCTCTCAACTCTGCTGGTAAATGGGAGAATGGGGGAGGGTTTTAGGGTCCAGCCTTGGGGGAGACACACACTATTTCTGCTCACATTCCAACAAGCCAAAACTTAGTCATGTGGCCCAACAAACTATAAGGGAGCCCACGAAACGCAGCCAGGATGATATCCCAGGAAGAGGAGGACATGGTGACCAACAGCCATCTCTGCCACATAATACATAAAAAATGTTTAAAGATCGTATCAGTGATACATCCTTAGTCAGTCAGAAAGTACTGTCCTGTCACCCAAAGCACGCGCACACACACACATGCACACACACACACACCCTGCTGCAAATCACAGAATGTATACACGTGACCATATGTAAACAGATCATTTCAAGGGATCCTCAGACCCTGACTTCCTCTCTCCCCACCCCCTACAAAAGATAATTTGGGACAGCAGCCTACATCCCTTCTTGAAGAAGAATAGGAGAGGAGGGGGGATGCCAATTCCAACCATCATCTTACACCTGAAATCCCAGCAGCTTTATTGTATTTGTTGAATAAATGCCTGGAGTGAAAAATGAAAGGTGCTGTGGAGGCCAGGGAGAAGGACACCTAGGAAACTCTAAGTCCCACTTCCTCCCACAGGCATCCTTTCCATCACCACCTCCAGGAGCCTTCCCCAATGACCCCCCACCAGACCTCCCCCCACGCCACACACGCGGCATTATCAGCTCCCACCTGCTTGCTCTGTATTCCTTCACTTAGCCCACCTTGCTCAATAGTACCTGCTGTTAGATTACTCTGGGCCTCAGTTTCCTTCTCTGTAAAATCAGAGGGGTAGACAATTTCCTGGTTGAGCGGCCCCCAGGCAGCAGCCTCCAGGGCCGAGGACCCAGAGGTCAGGCTCCCACAGAACTTCCCCTCCTGCAGACTAGCCACCCTCCTCCCAGCAGCCCATGTGTCTCACCGGGGCGCAGCTGGGGGGGTTCCCCGCAACCCCCGAGGCCCGCGCAGCGGATCTAGGCCGGGACTCACCCGGGGAGGCCCCCGCCCCGCCACTCCGCATACTGATGCCCGGCCCCTTGGCGCACTCGCCCACGGGGCCTGCCAACACCCGAAACTCTCGCAGTCAACAGTGCAGCAAGGGTGCGTCGACACTGTCCTTGAGGTTCCTGGAACTGGGGCCTCTTGTTCGGGGCCCCAGGTGGGGGATGAGGCTTCGGGCCCCGCGGGGAAAGGAAGGCAGCCCTCCCGCACCTCTGAAGGCCCCGAGGCGCCCCAGGCGGAGGCCCCCAAGCTGCCTCTCCCACACCATCGAGTGCCACGTATTTTCCCAATAGGCTCTGCCGTTAATCGGCACGACGCTCCCATTTTACAGAAGCAGTGAAAGCCGAGAGCTGAACCCTCACATTCTCCTTCCGCCTCGAGCCCCGCTTTAAGCATCGGACCCTGAGCGCTCCGGCCGGCGGCGGCACCGGGGCGCGCAAGCTTGCAGCGCCGGATCCCGGCCCCTTTGGCCAACCGCGGCCCCACCTACCTGCCTCGGGCGGCCCGGCGCGGCAGCCGCTGCTCACGGCCGCGAGGATCCAGAGGAGCTGGCAGAGGCTCGTGGCCCGGTGCTCCAGGGTGCAGGGCGGGCGGGCCCCCCAAAAATGCCGGGGAGCGGCGAGCCGGGCGCGCGGGCCGGCGCTCCGAGGAGGCGGCGGCGGCCGCAGGACCGGTCCCGGGCGCGAGGGGTGCGCGGAGCCGCTGGAATGATCCCGGGGCGCTAGGGGAGCGTTCCGAGGGCGACCGTCAGCGGGGCTGGGGCAGCTGCAGCGGCAGCGCGACTAGCGGGAGGCGGATCCCCACACGGGCGGAGCTGGGGCTGGGCCGGAGGCGGCGGGCCGGGGCGGGGCCGCGGCGTTCACGTGGCCGCCCCCAGTGGCCGCCCGGGCTCCTTCTGCCGCCGCGTGGACCTCCCGGCGCTGCGTCTGCGGCTCACTAGCCAGCTGAATACAGAGCTTCCGGATCTAACGCCTGGGGCGGGCCTGGCCACCTACTGGCAAAGGGGGCACCCGCCCAGCGGGTAATTTGAGAGGCGACAGCTAACCCCTTGCTCTCGTACCGCATCCTCCCATTCTCCATCCGCTGCCTGTCTAGTTCCTGTATTCGAATCCTTTCCAAAATCAGTAATGTTCCGATCTCACTGTACGTCTCAAATCGCTTTTTTTCCTGATCTCTGCTTTGCAAAAACTTAGGTATGTATGACTATGGCAATTATTTGTGTAATTATTTGTATAGTACGTTGCTGTAGTCCTCTTAGCGCACGGCTTGGCATCTGCGTGCGTGCTAAGCTGCTTCAGTTGTGTTTGTGACTCTGTGTGACCCTATGGACTGTAGCCCGCCATGCTCCTCTGTCCATGGGATTCTCCAGGCAAGAATACAGGAGTGGGTTGTCATGCCCTCCACCCGGGGACCCTTCCCGGCCTGGCACCTAGCAAGTGCTTAATAAATACCTGGGAAATGAACAAATAAATATGGAAAAGTATAACGAAGAAAAGGAAATAAAACTAATGATAACCACTGTGAACAAGTTCATATTATATTCTTCCTATTTTCCTAGTGAAATTTTAGAATTTCATAACTCTTAAATTTAGAAATAAGACTTCGCTGGTTGTCCAGTGGTTCAGACTCGGCTTCCACTGCACGGGGCACAGAAAGAAAAAAATAACAGTGATATGTATCAAGCGTTTCTTCTCATACTATCTTCATGTCAACTTTTGTAGCTGTACTGTACAGATCATAAAACTGAGGCTTATAGAGATACACTTGCCCAGAAGATTCCCAAGGTAGGGGCCCCAGGAAAACACAGAGAAACAAGTGCAGGCAGGCAGGCCAGAAACAGAGAGACAGGGTTATCTGGGTATGATTGTGGGAGTGTTGACATTTTTCCTAGCAAGAGTGGACTCTTACCTATTTCTCCTATCCACTCAACACTAGGTTGTAAACATGTTTCTGTGGTCAAGGGCTACCTGTCATTGGCAATGCCTTCTTTGATGAGCCTTTTTGGAGTTGTGATACGAACTGATATTTACAAGACATTCACTTTGTATCAGGCACTGTGGTAAGGGCTTTATAGACATTATCTTTTAAATTCTGGTCATAATCCTCTTATTGTCCCCACTTCATACACAGGGAGACTAAGGCAAGTTAAGTGACTCTCCCAAGTTTACATAGAAAGTTGCAGATTTTGACCCAGGTCTTGGTATATATTGACCAACCCCTAGAGTGTCCTGTCCATAAGTCTTGACTCTTCAGTTTCCTGTGTGTGTGCTCAGTTGCTTGACATGTCCAACTCTTTGCAACCCTATGGACTGTAGCCCGCCAGGCTCCTCCTTCCATGGGATTTCCCAGGCAAGAATACTGGAGTGGGTTGCCATTTCCTATTTTAGGGCATCTTTCCAACCCAGGGATCAAACCCCTGTCTCTTATGTCTCCTGCATTGGCATGAGGATTCGTTATCATTGTACCACCTGGGAAGGCCACTTCAGTTTTTGTAGCCCCTGAAAATTCAGATTCTGTTGGAAGAGTGAAGTCCTTCAGCTCACCAGCTGCAGTGGTCTCTGTAGGGAGTAGGTACAAGTTTATGAGGCTTGGGGAGAGGGTGACATTCAGGGCGCACCTCATAAGGTGTTGAAGGGAATGAAAAAAAAAAAAAGAAATGGTCCTGAAACCGTTGGTCTTCGAGTGTTTTACCCTTTGGCCTAAATACTACAAGTTTCAGAAAATGCAAGATCTAGAAGATATATATCATTTTTGTTTAAAATATTGGTTCCATTAGTCACCTTTCAAAAAACTTTGGCTTTCAGCGTAAAACAAAATTATACCTGGAAATTTTAACCACGGGAAAGCTGGACAAGAACAGAGTCTGAGCTAGTCTGTTCAAGGCCAAAAAAAAAAAAAAATGCTCTACTTATAGCTCTGTGCTCTAGACAAGTTATTTGGCTTCTTTTTTCCTCTGTTTGGTGTATGAGCATCTTTTGTCTTTAAGGAACCAGTACACCCTATTCTCGATTCATGAGATCAGCCCTCTCCACTCTCCAGGCTCTAAGACTGGACACATGACTAGACCCAGTCAGTCAGTATATTCCAACCCTTCTGCCCCATTCATTGGTTCTGGGAAGAGCATGTGACCCAAGTCAAGCCAATGAGATACTAATTTGGGTCTTTTATAGCAGCCATTTTAAAAGAGAATCTCTTTGAAGTAATCTAAATGTCCATCAGCAGATGAATGGATAAAGAAGATGTGTGTGTATACATACACACACATATGGGCTTTCCTGGTGGCGCAGATGGTAAAGAATCTGCCTGCAATGCCAGAGACCTGGGTTTGATCTGCAGGTCTTGTCTGGAAGGCCCTCTGAAGAAGGGAATGGCTACCTACTCCAGTGTACTTGTACTTGGAATTCTGGAGAATTCCATGGACGGAGGAGCCTGGTGGGCTACAGTCCATGGGGTCACAAAGAGTTGAACAAGACTGAGTGAGTAACACTTTCACTTTTCATATATGTACATACGTAATGGATTATTACTCAGCCATACTAAAGAATGAAATAATGCCATTTGAAGCAACATGGATGGATCTGGAGATTATCATACTAAGTAAGTCAGAGAAAGACAAACATGATATCACTTATATGTGGAATCTAAAAAAAAACTCATTTACAAAACAGAAATAGACACAAAAACATAGAAAACATACTTAAGGTTCAGTTCAGTTCAGTCGCTCAGTCGTGTCCAACTCTTTGCAACCCTATGAATCGCAGCACGCCAGGCCTCCCTGTCCATCACCAACTCCTGGAGTTTACCCAAATTCATGTCCATCGAGTCAGTGATGCCATCCAGCCATCTCATCCTCAGTCGTCCCCTTCTCCTCCTGCCCCCAATCCCTCCCAGCATCAGGCTATTTTCCAATGAGTCAGCTCTTCGCATGAGGTGGCCAAAGTATTGCAGTTTCAGCCTCAGCATCAGTCCTTCCAATGAACACCCTGGACTGATCTCCTTTAGGATGGACTGGTTGGATCTCCTTTCAGTCCAAGGGACTCTCAAGAGTCTTTTGAACACCACAGTTCAAAAGCATCAATGCTTTGGTGCTCAGCTTTCTTCACAGTCCAACTCTCACATCCATACATGACCACTGGAAAAACCATAGCCTTGACTAGACGGACCTTAGTCGGCAAAGTAATGTCTCTGCTTTTGAATATGCTATCTAGGCTGGTTGTAACTTTCCTTCCAAGGAGTAAGCATCTTTTAATTTCATGGCTGCAGTCACCATCTGCAGTGATTTTGGAGCCCCCAAAAATAAAGTCTGACACTGTTTCCACTGTTTCCCCATCTATTTCCCATGAAGTGATGGGACCTGATACCATGATCTTAGTTTTCTGAATGTTGAGCTTTAAGCCAACTTTTTCACTCTCCTCTTTCACTTTCATCAAGAGGCTTTTGACTTCCTCTTCACTTTCTGCCATAAGGGTGGTGTCATCTGCATATTTGAGGTTATTGATATTTCTCCCAGCAATCTTGATTCCAGCTTATGCTTCTTCCAGCCCAGCATTTCTCATGATGTACTCTGCTGCTGCTGCTGCTGCTAAGTCGCTTCAGTCGTGGCCGACTCTGTGCGACCCAGAGATGGCAACCCACCAGGCTCCCCCGTCCCTGGGATTCTCCAGGCAAGAATTCTGGAGTGATGTACTCTGCATATAAGTTAAATAAGCAGGGTGACAATATACAGCCTTGACGTATTCCTTTTCCTATTTGGAACCAGTCTGTTGTTCCATGTCCAGTTTCCAAATTTGCCTGTTACTCCAGGTGTTTCTTGACTTCCTACTTTTGCATTCCAGTCCCCTAAAATGAAAAAGACATCTTTTTGGGGTGTTAGTTCTAAAAGGTCTTGTAGGTCTTCACAGAACTGTTCAACTTCAGCTTCTTCAGCATTACTAGTTGGGGCATAGGCTTGGATTACCATGATATTGAATGGTTTGCCTTGGAGACGAACAGAGATCATTCTGTCATTTTTGAGATTGCATCCAAGTACTGCATTTCGGACTCTTTTGTTGACCATGATGGCTACCCCATTTCTTCTGAGGGATTCCTGCCCGCAGTAGTAGATATAATGGTCATCTGCATTAAATTCACCCATTCCAGTCCATTTTAGTTTGCTGATTCCTAGAATGTCGATATTCACTCTTGCCATCTCCTGTTTGACCACTTCCAATTTGCCTTGATTCATGGACCTAACATTCCAGGTTCCTATGCAATATTGCTCTTTAGAGCATTGGACCTTGCTTCTGTCACCAGTCACATCCACAGCTGGGTATTGTTTTTGCTTTGGCTCCATCCCTTCATTCTTTCTGGAGTTATTTCTCCACTGATCTTCAGTAGCATATTGGGCACTTACCGACCTGGGGAGGTCCTCTTTCAGTATCCTATCATTTTGCCTTTTCATAAAGGTTATCAAAGAGGAAAAGGATAAAGTAGGAATTTACAGATATACACTACTGTATGTAAAATAGAGAAACAATCTGAAAAATAATATATATATAACTGAATCACTTTGTGTAACAATTGTGTTAGTTTCAGGTATACAGCAATGGGATATATATATATATATATATATATATATATATTCTTTTTCACATTCTTTTCTATGATCAGTTATTATAAGATATTGAATATAGTTCCTTGTGCTGTTCTTGTTATTTATCTATGGGTATTTGTTTTTAAAGCAATCAATCAGTCATGATTCCCAGTACAAACTGCAGGGTGTGCTATGAGCAAGAATTGTAAGGGGCAATAAGAGATTATAAAGGCAAATGCAGTCAGAAAGGATTCTCTGATGAGATGACATTTGAGTTGCACCCTGAAGGCTTCCTAGGTGGCTCCAGTGGTGGAGACTCCACCTTCCAGTGCAGAGATGCGGGTTTGATCCCCTGGAGTAGGAAGATCCCCTGGAGTAGGAAATGGCAACCCACTCCAGTATTCTTGCTTGGAGAATCCCCTGGACAGAGGAACCTGGCAGGCTATAGTCCATGGAGTGCAAAGAGTCAGCACTGAAAGCATCACTTCCAGGAGCTTCAGGTGCCCGGGAACCAGAAGCAAGGAGATGTGAACCAGATCATTCTTGGTTTTAACTTGATCCTTAATCACCCCACTTAGCCACCACATAAAGCTGTTTGGACTTTACTGAAGAGTGTGGAATAACAAAGAGAATTAAACATAGGAAGATAAAAATGAAACTGTACCCTCATTTAGATAGTATCCAAGAGGAAAAATAAACCATTCACAGTGTTTCTTGGCACACTCTAGTTCCAAGCTTTACTCCATGTACTGAAGTCCACCCTTTCTTCTCTCATGTGGACAAACATCTCCTCTCCAAGCACTGAAGAACAAAATGCCCACTTGTATTAGAAAAGCCCCTCTCCCTGCCCACAGAACTTTTTTTCCCCTCTCTTTCCCTCCAGCAGAGTAATCATGGGACTCACTAACCCACAGGATGCAAAAAATATCCTCAAGAAAGTGAAAAAACAATTCAGAGAATGGGAGAAAATATTTATAAATCATATATCTGATGAGAGATTTATAGCTAGAATATATAAAGAGTAACTCAAATAATAAAAATATAACTCAATTTCAAAATGGGTTAAAAATTTGAACAGACAGTTCTACAAAGAAGATACACAAATGGCTAATAAGCACGTGAAAAGATCCTCAACATCATTGGTCATTGGAAAAATGCAAGTCAAACCTGAATCCACTAGGATGGCTATAATCAAAAGTCAGATAACAGGTGCTGGCAAGGATGTGAAGAAACTGGAAAACTCATTCACTGCAAGCAGGAAAATGGAAAACCACTTGACAGTTTCTCAAACAAATTAAACATGGAGTTACCATATAACCTAGGAATTCCACTCCCCAGTACATATCCAAGAGAAGTGAAAACATATGTCTGCACAAAAACATCTGTAAAAATGTTCATAGCAGCATTATTCATAATAGGAGAAAGGTGAAAACAACCCAATGGCCAGCAACCAATGAATGGATAATTAAAATGGGGTATATTATTCAGCAATAAAAAGGAGTGAAGTACTGATAAATGCTAAAACATGGATAAAACTTAAAAACAATATGCTCAGTGAAAGGAGCCAGACATAAAAAGCAATAGATACATGATTTCATTTATACGAAACGGCCAGAATAAGGAAATCCTTTGAGATGGAAGGCAGATTAGTGGTTGCCGGGGGTGGGGTGGGGAGGGGTGGGGGGGGGTGGTGCACTGGGAAGGGAGTTTGTGGGGAATGGAGCGTGACTACTAACAGGTGTTCCTTTTTAGATGAAAATATCTTAAAATTGATTGTGGGGATGGTTGCATAATTATGTGAATATACTTAACAATGAGCTATACAGTTCAAAGAGGGATCTTGTATGGTATGTAAACTATATCATGATAAAATTGTTACCCTCAAAAAAGGGCTCAGATATCTTCACGGTGCTTCAGGGTGTGACTCAGAAGAGAGCTCACCAGGAGGAGGGCTCTAGTCCCGTCTAGGTACTTGGCTGCTCCCCACTTCAAAGGATGGGAGTAATCCGCCCACAGGCTCAGGGAGGGTTGGAGAACCGCTCTAGCCACAAATGCCATGGGAACAAAATGCTTCTAAGTGCAGGCTGCTCGGATTCCCTGTCCACAGGAGGCCGTAGGAGTTAGACAGTAGTTTTAGGTTCACAGTGGAACTGAATGGAAGGTATGGGAGATTTCCTGTGTCCATCCTGCCCCCACACAAGACAAGAATAGCCTCCCCTATTATCAACATCCCGCACCATGTGTTACAATTAATGAACCTACACTGGCACATCGCAATCAGGTAGAGTCCACAGTTTATATTAGAATTCATTCTTGGTTGTACACATTCTATGTGCACGTGTGCAAGTTGCAACCCCATGGACTGTAGCCTGCTGGGACTAGCCCATCAGGCTCCTCTGTCCATGGGATTTTCCAGGCAAGAACAGTGGAGTGGGTTGCCATCTCCTACTCCAGGGGATCTTCCCCACCCAGGGATGGAATCACATCTCTTGCATCTCCTGCATTGGCAGATGTATTTTTTACCACCGTGCCACTTGGGCAGTCCCATACATTCTATGAGTTTGGTCTAATTTACAGTGACATGTGTCAAGTGTTATGTTTAGTATCATACAAAGCAGCTTCACTGTCTTAAAAACCCTTCATCTATTCATCCCCTACATCCCCCTCACCCCCCAGAACCACAATGGGATGCTTTTAAGCAGAAGCGTTAAAAAAAATCCTTGGAAGTCCTCCTTGGCTCAGGAGGTCTAGGGCCTACTGTGTACAAAGCCATCACAGGGCCATTCAGTGACATACCGGTAGCTACAGAAAGATTACCAGAAGCTATGAAATGACCACTCGTCTATCTTTTGGACAGTGTCTTTCTCTCTTTCCCTTGCACAAGGCACATTCCAGGGTTAGGGTGGGGCGTGTGTGGACCTTTAGATACGTTTGCTCCTGTAGTGTTATAGGCATTCTTGATGGTTCAGGCTGTAAAGAGTCTGCCTGCAGTGCAGGAGACCCAGGTTCAATCCCTGGGTTGGTCCCCTGGAGAAGGGACTGGTTACCCACGCCAGTATTATTCCCTGGAGAATTCTATGGACAGAGAATCCTCGTGGGCTATATATAGTCCATGGGGTCACAAAAGTTGGAAATGTCTAACACTTTTATAGGACTTCCCTGGTGGCTCAGATGGTAAAGTATCTGTCTACAGTGTAGGAGACCTGGGTTTGATCCCTGGGTTGGGAAGATCCCCTGGAGAAGGAAATGGCAAGCCACTCCAGTACTATTGCCTGGAAAATCCCACAGAGGAGCCTGGTAGGCTACAGTCCATGGGGTCGCAAAGAGTCGGACACGACTTTTACTTTTTTCACTGCATAGGAAAAGATTTAGCAGGATACAGCTAAACTGTTACTCATTAAAATGAGTTATGGGATTTGGTTTCAAAGGAGGGAAGTGGTGAGGAAGAGAACTTCCCTTTAACTTTAAATAGATTTGACATTTGAAAAAATTTACAATGAGCATGCATTACATTATATTTCACATTTAAAAAGACAAAAAAACACCTTTCCTTACTGAAGTGTTGGCAGAGTTTAACTGTGTGGAGAAATTAAAGATGATTTTATTCTTTTATTTGCGCTTTTCTTTTTTAGCCTGGAGTTTCAATAAGAAACACGTATTTATTACTTTAGCAAAAGTTATTTTTAACTGTCACTTAAAGAAAAAAGCAAAGGATAAACAGAGTCCAGTTGCCCTGGTTTCCATGGCCTCCCCACCCTTGCCTGCCTGGCCCTGGGTTTTGCATAGGAACTGTCCTCCCAGACTCACCCTTAAAGCAGAACTCACCAGGGAAGCTGAGTCAGCACTTCTGCGGAGGCCTGCAGGGAGTCAGGCCTGCTCACTGGAGCAGATAAGCTCACGGCCTTGCTCCCACTGGATTTTTGTTCTGTTGAAGCAACTGGCATGAGGGTTCTGAGGCAGCTCTGGAAACAGCTTTTCTCCCAGAAGACCTGGTTTTTGCCTTATCTGGTCTAGGAGGTGCTGGATAAATGCTCACTTGAATTATCAGAGAGAGAGAGAGTGGGAAGAGCTAGGGTTGTGTTATAGAGTCCAAGTTCATACTGCTCACACACACAACAGGCCAATAAATCGAGAGAGGAGGTTCTGGGCCAAGGAACAGCAACTTTATTTGGAAAGCCCTCAGGCAGAGAAGACGGTGGACGAGTGTTCCAAAGAACCACCTTACTCGAGTTAGAATTCAGGTTTCTTTTATTCTAAAAGAGGAGGCGGGGCATGGCTGGTTGTTGCAAACATCTTAGTGCCAGAATCCTTTGTTCTTGCAACTGTTCATGTGGGTCAGATCACAAAGTTCCCGTAAACCTCCAACAGGACAAATGTTATTCTCTGTTCTGCAACTTTCTCTTGCCTTATGGATGGAAGCATGTTATACCTTTAAAGATCAGAGCCTTGAGAAGGGGATATCCTGTATATTTCAGGTTGTAGGCAACAAACAACCTTTTACAAAAGATGCAGAGCCATTGTGACTAAGCACAGGACAGAACACAATGGTTAGAGCTAAAGGAATAGATTCAATATGGAGTCAGGTTTGTTCTTCACTGTTACAGTTGCTGCTAGCAAATGGTCCAGCTACTGGAGAAGGCTTTGAGTCATTTGTTGGGGGATTACTCAAAGAGGAGCTTCCCTGGTGGCTCAGATGATAAAGAATCTGCCTGCAAGGCAGGTAGGCCTAGGTTGGGTCCCTAGCTTGGGAAGATCCCCTGGAGAAAGGAATGCCTACCCACTCTAGTATTCTTGCCTGGAGAATTCCATGTATGGACAGAGGAGCCTGGTGGGCTACAGTCTGCTGCTGCTGCTGCTAAGTCGCTTCAGTCGTGTTTGACTCTGTGCGACCCCATAGACGGCAGCCTACCAGGCTCGCCCGTCCCTGGAATTCTCCAGGCAAGAACACTGGAGTGGGTTGCCATTTCCTTCTCCAATGCTTGAAAGTGAAAAGTGAAAGTGAAGTCGCTCAGTCGTGTCCCACTCTTACTGACCCATGGACTGCAGCCTACCAGGCTCCTCCATCCATGGGATTTTCCAGGCAAGAGTACTGGAGTGGGGTGCCATTGCCTATGGGGTCCCAAAGAGCGGGACGCAACTGAGCAACTAACACATTCACTCACTTTACCCAAAGAGATCTCAGCTGCCTCCTTGTGGCCACACTGGGTGATCTTTCAGAAGAGTTGAACAAAATGAATTCTGGGTGGCAGGAACTGGAAGTTGATGTGTTATGTATTTGCTCTGAATTTACTGCATTTTATTTTTATAAGGAAAACCACCATTTTGGTTCCCAATATTTATTTAAGATCTTACACAAAATATTTCAGATAATTGAGTTTTGGTCCTCATTTTTCTCCTCTTCATTTTTGATTAATCTGTAAGTAGCAATTTGTAACTTTGTTTTTAGCAACTAGACATAACCAAGCACGTAGATTATTCTTCAAATATTTTTTGGTGAGATATTTCAAATACATTTTGGAAAAAGCCACAATTACAATAATTTTGCTTTCTTTGCTTCTTCGATTGTTACAACCCCTCCACCAGGATTCCCAGCTTTCCCATTCACTTTGATTCTCTCCTGAAAAAAAACTACTCAAAATTGGTAGCATTCTTGATTCCATCTTCTCCAGGGTTGGTACAGTCCAAGGTAAACTTAGGACAGGACCTGCTGCTTTTTTTGTTGACGCGCTTCCCCACAGGATTTTTACCGGCTCCATGGCGGCAGTAGAGGCGGAAAAGGCTACTGTTTTTAAAATCTCACTGAAAATAGTCTTCTACGTGGAGAACACTGGATCCTGGAAGCGTCAGGAATGCTGGCTCTACCTGGGGCAGCTAACACAAATTTTTTAGCCTCTCTGAGCCTCAGTTCCCCGCTCTGTAAAACAAAGTGGATACTCGTGATGACCGAGGGAGCCTACACAAGTCAATGATCTGTAAAAGCGTTCAGTGATTCCTTCCTGGAATCACAGTGGCAAGTGCCAGGCTATGGGGCCGCCCAAGGCTGCGGAAGGACTAGAGAGTCCACAGGATGGGGACCCTTAGTTCCCCGAAAACCGGGTTCCGCGCGGACCTGCAGCTCGGCGCTGAGCAAGCGCCAGTGCAGCACTGCCCCCACGTGGTCGTAGGCAGTGTGTCGCCCGCACGGAAAACCAAACGCAAACATAGATGACGACTGAGTATTAACATTTTGAACTCCTTTTTTCCCTTTTTAATGCTGCGTCCCGACGGTATTTACTACTGCGGATAACGAGAGCACTCCGATTCCGAAGCCCGGAAGGAAGCCACGAGGTTAGTACGTGGAACCTGGCGCCAGAGACGCCAGGCTGATTTCTGGCAAACGTAGAACAATGGAGGCAGGGTTTGTAGAGGGCGAGGCGCCGCGTCATGACACTAATATAGTACGTGTGGAATACGCCGTGAGCGGGAGGTAGCGTGGCCGAGTGGTCTAAGGCGCTGGATTTAGGCTCCAGTCATTTCGATGGCGTGGGTTCGAATCCCACCGCTGCCACACCTTGCGGGTTTCACTTTTTTCAACTTCTTAATCATCCTCTCCCAGTTACTCTTAGCATTTTTTGGTGTGTGTTTGTTTTTTAACCTTCTGACGCTCTTTTTTAAAAAATGGAATGAGGAAGGGAGCGGGAAAGGAGAAAACTGCAGCTCGGGGCACCTCACTCCTTTAGCCTAATACACACACCCACCAATCCTGCCACCTAAAAATACGAAAACGTCTCCCTATTTGCATGGTAAAGCATCTGAGATACTTTAAGAAGCCTGCATCAGACTGCGCCTTTGATTTAAGACTTCAAAGCCTGGGGCCCAAGGAGTGGGCCTCTTTACCTTCCAGCGACAGAGAGTAGGTGGCGGGGGTGGGGGATGGGGTGTGTGTGGGGATTTTAATCAAAACTTCACTTAGGAAGGGTCCCATTCTGGCTTCTCTGGTCTGCAGAGAGCTCAGGGTGACTCCATAAATCCCTTTTGGTAGAAACTGTGTCAGGTGACCTTACGGAGGGTCTGGGGGCTCGAGATCCCCGCCCTAGGCGGGCTTATCAGCCTAGAGGTCCCAGCTTCGTTGATCCACCTCTTACCTGGTTTTTGTGCTTGTTTATATACTCATTCAACAACAATTTATGAAGGGCCTACTATTAGTATTTAGCCCTGGATTGGGCTTTCTAGGTGGCTCAGCGGTAAAGAATCTGCCTGCCAATGCAGGAGATGAAAGAGGCGGGTTCAATCCCTGGGTCGGGAAGATCCCCTGGAGAAGGAAATGGCAACCTGCTCTAGTATTCGTGCTTGGGACACTCCATGGACAGAGGAGCCTGGCTGGGCTACAGTTCATGGGGTTGCAAAGAGTCGGACACGAAACAGGAAGGTCAACCTGAGGCTAAAGAGGAACAGGGCAGGTCTTGACACACACGAAGTTCACAGACACTGAACTGTCTTCCGTTATACCTGTGAGGATTATTGAACAGCATGAGGAAGCGGATCCCTCTGAGGAGATTACATTTAGTCATTATACCTCCTTAGACTTCTGTGGGCTGTGACAGCTTCTTAAACTTTCCTTGTTTTTGATGACCCCCGAGTTCTGAGTAAGGCATTTTGCAGAACATTTCTCAATTACTTTGATTTCTTTTCATAATTAGGATTTGGGCACTTAGAACCTTAAGGGATTTTGAAAGGAAGACCACAGAGGTAAAGCGCCATTCTCTTCCACATCAAGAGTACAGGCTATCAGGACTTCTCTGGCGGTCCAGTGGTTAGGACTCTGCCCTTCTAATGCAGGGGGTGGCAGGCTCTATCCCTGGTGGGGAACTAATATCCCCAAGTATGGCTAAAAAAAAAAAACAAAAACGTACACATTATCAACATGATTTGTTACTGTTGATGTTAACTTCGATCACCTGGCTAAGGTCTTATTTGCAGGTTTCTCCACTGGAAAGTCACACCCCCTCCTCAGTGGTGTAATCTTTGGAATGAAGTCACTGTATACACTTAAATATAGTTTTTGGAGTCTAGTTGATTTACAACGTTGTGTTAGTGTTTGCTGTGGGGCAGGTGAATCAGTTATACATACACATATATCCACTCTTTTTCAGACTCTATTCCCATATAGGTCACTGCAGAGTACTGAGTCGAGTTCCCTGTGCTATTACAGTAGGTTCTTATTAGTTATCTATTTTATATATAGCAATGTGCAGTTGTGATATTCTTAAGGGTGAAATGTTCACATCAGTTAATTAAAATACTATACAAAGAAATTGGTCTCTTCTCTCATTTATTAAATTTATTTATACCACTATGGACTCCTGGATATTCATTTTGGGACATAATCCAGTAATAATTTGTTCAAAGTGTTGTATCTTTAGCCACTGGGAGCTCTTCCAGCTGGCTCAGGTGTCCTTTCAAATACCTCCATCATTGCGTGGTTGTTGTTTTTAAACATTCTCCCTTTGTGGCACCAAAAGATGCTCCAGGTTCATCTTACATGTTTCCTGTTCCAGAGTTTGCCGTTTATCTTAGGCATCATGGGCCCTTTTTTGGAGAATGGTATAAGGAAACAAGATCTGGGTACCAGATGTAGTCTAGGTATCATTGCTTCTAGGCCCTGTCAACTGATAAAACAATGAATTTCCCAGGTGGCTCAGGGGTAAAGGATCTGCCCTCAACGTAGGAGACGTGGGTTAGATCCCTGGGTTGGGAAGATCCCCTAGAGAAGGAAATAACTTACTCCAGTATGCTTGCCTGGGAAATTCCATGGACAGAGGAGCCTGTAGGCCTATAGTTCATGGGGTCTCAAAAAGAGCTGGTCACAATTTAGCCACTAAATAACAACAACAAGTGCTTAAAAAAAATAAAAGGAATAGGGTCACAGATGTAGAAAACAAACTTATGGTTATTAGAGGGGAAGGGGGGAGAGGGAAATTGGGAGACTGAGATTGACATATGCATGCTACTACATATAAAAATAGATAATAAGGACCTACTGTATAGCACAGGAAGCTCAATACTCTAACAACTGATACAGGAAAAGAATCTTAAAAAGGGTGGATATATGGATATGGATAACTAATTCACTTTGCTGTACACCTGAAACTAACACAACATTGTAAAACAACTATTCCCCAATAAAAATTTAAAATGAAATAAAATATGAAAAGTATTAAAAAAAAAAAAAAACTCATGAAGGGTGGGTTATTTGGGAAGTCTCTAAAACCCTCATAGGGACTTGGTTTCTCTGCTGGATGGAGGTGCCACCTCCTTTCCCATTGGTTAAAGACACTTGAGAAGAAGGAAGCTTTCTGATATAGTACCCCATACTGCCCCCATCCCAGGGTTTAGACATTCTACTACTAGGGAAAGAGATGATTTAGAGAAATTCAGAAAACAAGGAGCTTCACAAGCTGAGGTTTTTCAGTAGAGAAAAGATTTAGATTATGTCAAGAGTAAAAGTCTTATTTTCCTTCTGCTAAGAACAGATTTCTCAGAGGAAGTCAGAGGGGAAGGTGAATTTAAATGCAAGCATGTTACTGAGAAGAAAGAAATCCCAAGGGCTGCCAGTCCCAACTAGCCGAAGGTTTGTGGATCTGAGACTGAGATATGTCCCAGAGCTCAACCCAAGCCATGGTCAAGGAGCAGAAAAGCAGAAGTAACCCGTGGGTCATGCTTAGATCAGTGGGCCTGGGGCATCTCATCCACCTGCAGAGCAGTAAGCCCCACCTTCCTCCACTCTTTCAAGTTAGACAACCCCAGTTTCCTCATTTAAAAATGAGAATAATAATAAGCCCTATGTAAGAGTGGTCCTGAGTGTTCAGTATTAGAGCATGTAGATGAAAGCTCTTTCACACTGTCAAGCAGTAAATAGAAAGGATGAAGCATAAACAAAACATAAAGGATTATTGTCTTAAAAAATTATATACACATGCAATTCAACATAGTAAATAGGAGCACACATTTTAGAGCTGCTTCACAAATTTTCTTAATTGTTCAGCAGAGGACACCCCGTTGATACTCATGCTGGGGCCATGTTGGCCCTAACTACCATATTTACTCCTCCCCATCACAGGTTTCTTTAGGTTTGTGATGGTTTCCTTCTCTGCTAGGATCCATAGTTTTATCAGCCAGTTCCACCTGGGTATATTATGATATATACACAGGTGTATATTATGATATATACACAGGTGTATTTACACACTAATATTTTGGTATCCACAATTGAAACCAAGATAATAGGGAGGCACTGCATCTGTGGAGAGCAGGACTGGATTAAGAAATATTGTGGTTTAAACATTAAAGACTATGATCACTACTGGCCCCCTCAGGAACGAATAGAAGCAATACTAAATAAAAAAAAGTATGACCAGTTAATTTCTAAAAATTCCCATTATAACTTACTGCTATTTTCGCCAGAGATTCGATTCATTAAAATTTTTTTTTAATTTATTTTTAATTGGAGAATAATTGCTTTACAATATTGCCTTGGTTTCTGCCATACAACAGATTCAGTTCTTTAAAAAGGGTGGGTTTTTTTGAGATTTAATTGACATGTAACATTATATTAGTTTCTGGTGTACAATATAATTATTTGCTATATGTATATATTGTGAAATGGTCACAATGTTCAGTTAACTTCCATCACCACAGTTACAATTCTTCTTGTGATAAAAACTTAAGATCTACTCTCAGAAACATTCATATACACAATATAGCATTATTAACTATAGTAACCATGCTGTATATTACACCCCCAGGATTTATTTACTTTTAACTGGACGGTTTTATCTTTTTATCACCCTAAAAGATATATATTTTTTCTTTTCTGATATCCCTTCTGGTACCGAAATCTGTGCTTACTAAGCTGAATCATCCCCAGATTTATATCCTGGAAACCCAAAAAGGCCAAATAGGGCTAGGCAGAAGCCTGGGTCTCAGGTTTCCTTCCAACCCTGGCTATCAACACACAGGAGATCTGATGAGTGAGAGAACCCAAAACGTAAGCGTAGCAGAGGATGAAACACAGTGCTCCTCAGTTCAGTTCAGTCGCTCAGTCGTGTCCGACTCTTTGCGACCCCATGAATCGCGGCACGCCAGGCCTCCCTGTTCATCACCATCTCTCGGAGATCACTCAGACTCACATCCATCAAGTCAGTGATGCCATCCAGCCATCTCATCCTCGGTCGTCCCCTTCTCCTCCTGCCCCCAATCACTCCCAGCATCAGAGTCTTTTCCAATGAGTCAACTCTTCGCATGAGGTGGCCAAAGTACTGGAGCTTCAGCTTCAGTATCATTCCTTCCAAAGAAATCCCAGGGTTGATCTCCTTCAGAATGGACTGGTTGGATCTCCTTGCAGTCCAAGGGACTCTCAAGAGTCTGCTCCAACACCACACTTCAAAAGCATCAATTCTCCAGCACTCAGCCTTCTTCACAGTCCAACTCTCACATCCATACATGACCACAGGAAAAACTATAGCCTTGACTAAACGGACCTTAGCCGGCAAAGTAATGTCTCTGCTTTTGAAAATGCTATCTAGGTTGGACATGACTTTTCTTCCAAGGAGTAAGCGTCTTCTAATTTCGTGGCTGCAGTCACCATCAGCAGTGATTTTGGAGCCCAAAAAAATAAAGTCTGGCACTGTTTCCACTGTTTCCCCATCTATTTCCCATGAAGTGATGGGACCAGATGCCATGATCTTCGTTTTCTGAATGTTGAGCTTTAAGCCAACTTTTTCACTCTCCTCTTTCACTTTCATCAAGAGGCCTTTTAGCTCCTCTTCACTTTCTGCCATAAGTGGGCCTAGAGGATCTATCCCACGTTGAAGGTCAGGAACTGCGGTGGTAAGGAGATACCCCTCGTCCAAGGTAAGGAACAGCGGCTGTGCTTTGCTGAAGCAGCCGTGAAGAGATACCCCACAGTGCTCCTAGAATGGGTCTAATCCAAGATCCCAATCTGAAGACAAGCCCAGGGAAGTTAGAGCAGCAAGGAGGGTCTGTGTCCCTAGAGAGGTAGCAACAGACAGCGAAAACTTGCAAAGGTATGCCCAGCTTGCACAAGTGGAGGCAGTTCAGTTCAGTTGCTCAGGCCCGAAGAACTCGCCTATGAGATGTGACTGGCGGGGCTAGGACCGAATCTCAAGCAGATGAGGGGAAGGACCCGACCCAGAGGGGTAGGGCGTGCCTGCTTGCTCAGTCGTGTCGGACTTTTCGCGACGCTATGGACTGTAGTCCGCCAGGCTCCTCTGTCCATGGGATTCTTCAGGCAAGAATGCTGGAGTGGGTTGCCATTTCCTTCTCCAGGGGATCTTCTCGACTCGGGAATCAAACCCAGTCTCTGCATTGTCAGGCGGGTTCTTTACCACTAGCGCCACCTGGGAAGCCCCTACCCAGGGGCTGAGCAAGGCTAATTCCCTGGGGAGAAACCAGGGGGCGGGCTCAAGCTTACAGGTAGAGCCAGGAAGAGAGCGGAACTAGAGCAGGAGAGAACCCTGGGGCGGGTCAGACCTGGGTAGGGACGGGGAGAAGGCCTGGAAGGGGGAGAAGGCCTGGAAGGCGGAGCAGCCTGAGAGGCTAGGACCTTCCCGAGGCATTCTCTCCAGGCCAGAGGGAGCTCAAGACCCGAAGGGAGGAGGAGGTCACGACTCAAGAGGCGGGGAAGGGGCGTGTCTAAGACCAGGGGGCGGGGAATGGGCGGGGTCAGAACGCTGGGCCCAGATGATGATGATTTAGTAGCTAAGTCATGTCCAACTCTTGCGACTCCATGGACTGTGGCCCAGCGGGCTCCTCTGTCCATGGAATTCTCCAGGCAAGAATACTGGAGTGGGTTGCCATTTGAGCCCCGGACAGACCCAAGCCCAGAGGGCGTGGCAGGGACAAGTGCAGAACTCCAGGGTGCGCCCAAGTCCGGAGGGCGGAGCAGGGTCTGGTCCGAGTCCCGAAGGCGAAGCGGAGGAAGGGATGGGCCTGCGACGACGGTCAGATGACGGACGGCTGCAGGCCTAGGAAGCGCAGAGCCAGGAGGAGCAGGCCAAGGAACAGCAACAGCCCGAGCAGCAGCCGCAGGAGCGTCCGCGCGGTGGAGCCGCGGGTCCGCCCGGCTGTTGACTGCACATATCGCTCCACTGCGTCCGCGAAGCTGAACTTGTCCGGCACGTAGCCAAGCTGGGCGCGGGCCTTGGCGATCTGGAAGGTGTGTGTCACGGCCACACTGCGCACCTGCGGGGAGAGGCGGGACAGCCGCGGAGTGGGACTAGTCGGCGTGGGAGGCAACCTTGTTCCACTGGGACGGGAGAGGGTAGGGATTCCCCTTGCATCGCACAGCGATTTAAAAGGACCTCCCAAAGTGTTGCATCTTGCGCCTTCGATGTCCTCATGGGGAGGACTTCCTTTCTCTTTTCCGCCCCCATTTTCTTTGAGGGCGTCGCCTCCCCGATGTCTTTTCGGCATCTCCTCACCCTACTGAATTTCTCAGTGCCCCAAAAGTAAAGGCCCCACCTCTGCACTCCCTTCCCTGGCCTAGAAGATGCTGGGGCTCAGGAGGACCTTGATATATTCTGCCTGTAGCCTGGGTGCAGCTCCCCGGAAACAAGTGTCTCCAGGGGACACCCTGAGCTTTTCAGCCCACAGCCCCAGCTCGAGTCTGGACAGGCAGGTCCCAGGGCACAGCCTTCACTCCCTTGCTGATTAACTGAGCTTCCCTAAGAGAGGAATTCAATTATGCAGAAGCGATGACTCTCCAGGGTCTGAGCAACCTTCCTTGCTGGCAGAAGTCCTGGGGCCCACAGGCTTCAAAGGTCGTACTGACAGCTAACAACTGCTGACCTAGCACCCTGTGCCTGTCGGACTAAATTCTTTCTGGGCCTACTCTCATTTAATCTTCTGAAATGCTAATACCACCGTCTCCTCTTGGAAATTGATCAGAGAGGTTAAGTGACTTGCCCAGGGTCACACAAGGGAGCCAAATTCTAGCCCATGCCTTTCCCTGCTATGTTAGGACTGGGAGGATACCGACCCACTTGATTCATTTCTTCTGCTTTAGTTCCTCAGCTGAACACTGGGAAGGAGTCCACTAGCTGCTTGATTCTGCTGTGGCCCTGTAACAGCCCTTGGGGTCAAGCCCCTGATCTGGGATGCTAGTGTGGGGAGAGGGGGAGAGAGGCCAGTTCTTGTCTCTTTTTGCCTCAGTTAGCAAGTTCAGGGTTTGGGGGGATACAGCTGTGAACTAGATAAACAGTGGTCCCAGATCTCAGGCTTGGATATCACCTCCTTTGGGAAACCCTCCCTAACTTCCTCAGAATTGGTTTATGTGCCTCTTCTGTGTACTCTGAAGTTTCTCATCACTTCCCCCAATATAGTCCTTATCATAGTGTGTTGAGTTGCCTGGTTGTTGGACAGTCTTCCTCTTTGGATGGACTGTGAGCTCGCCATTAAATGAGATTATAATCTTTTTGCCCTTCCTAACTTACCAGAGCATCAGGGACAGTCAAATCAGAGAGTGGACTGGAAGGATTTTGCAGATAATACCAAACCCCACTTGTTGCTTTACTGTTTGTGAAAGTGAAAGTTAGTCACTTAGTCGTGTCCAACTCTTTGTGGACTGTAGCCCACCAGGCTCCTCAGTCCATGGAATTCTCCAGGCAAGAATACTGGAGTGGGTTGCCATTTCCTTCTCCAGGGGATCTTCCCGACCAAGGGATCGAACCCAGGATTCCCTCATTGCAGGTGGACTCTACTGGCTGAGCCACCAGGGATCAACAGATTATTACTGTTTATAATCTGCATTAAAACATCCTCTATTAATAAACAACAAGGGCCTGTGTAGCACAGAGAATTATATTCAATATTCTATGATATGGACATCCCTGGTGGTACAGTGGATGAAATCCACTTGCCAGTGCAGGGGACATGGGCTTGATCCCTGGTCCAGGAAGATTCCACGTGCCAAAGAGCAGCTAAAGCCCGTGGGCTCCAACTACTGAGCCCACATTCTAGGGCCCACATGCTGCAACTACTGAGCTCCTCTGCTGCAGCTACTGAAGCCTATGTACCTAGAGCCTGTGCTCCACAGCAAGAGAAGCCTGGGCATCAGAAAGAAGAGTAGTCCCCGCTCACTGCAACTAGAGAAAGCCTGCATGCAGCTACAAAGACCCAGCACAACTCCCCCCAGACTATATATACTTGAAAGTCGCTCAGTTGTGTCCAACTGTTTGCGACCCCATGGACTATACAGTCCATGGAATTCTCCAGGCTAGAATACTGGAGTGGGTAGCCGTTCCCTTCTCCAGGGGATCTTCCCAACCCAGGGATCCAACCCAGGTCTCCTGCACTGCAGGCAGATTCTTTACTAGCTGAGCCACAAGGGAAGCCCCAAACCATAATGGAAAAGAATATTTAAAAAAGTAAGGATATATAACTGAATCACTTTGCTATATAGCAGTAATTAAGACATTGTAAATCAACTATTCTTCAACAACAACAAAAATCCTCTCTTTTAAACAGTATATGCGAATAGGAAGTAAGGTCAGTCCTACCTTCATTCCATAGTACAATGCCTGGCATACAGTGGGTGCCCAATACAAGTGAAATGAATGAAAAAAGGCTATGAAGTCAACTAGAAGGCTGGTTAGTATGTTATAGACTGGCCAGCAGAGGGCGCCAGAGCCACGGTGCCCAGAAACTTCACAACTAACTAGGGATCCTTTACTCCAAAATTGAACACGGAAACCTCAAGTGAGGGGAGAGAAAGAGAAGCCAGCTCCCAGCCCGACCACCATTCAGCAGTACCTTGGCAGCTATTTTATGTGAATATGATTCCTGACATTTCACAAGCTAATGGTTAAGCTTAGAATCTTTTAGGTCCGGTCTGGGTTCGAATCTCAGTGCTGCTTCATAAGCAAATGGTGATGGGCAGTTTATTTTACCCTCCCCCCCTACCCTAGCCCTGTGTTTCATTTCCTCTCTGTAGGAAAATCCACAGTGCATAGTGGTTGTCAAGATTAAATGAGAAACACAGTGCCTGGTATTTCATCATAACACAATGCTGCTGCTAAGTCGCTTCAGTCATGTCTGACTCTGTGCGACCCCATAGACGGCCTCCTATCAGGCTCCTCCGTCCCTGGGATTCTCCCGACAAGAACACTGGATTGGGTTGCCATTTCCTTCTCCAATGCATGAAAGTGAAAAGTGAAAGTGAAGTCGCAAAAGTGAAGTCTCTCAGTCATGTCCGACTCTTAGCGACCTCATGGACTGCAGCCTACCAGGCTCCTCCGTCCTTGGGATTTTACAGGCAAGAGTACTGGAGTGGGGTGCCATTGCCTTCTCCGCATCACACAATAGATGGTCCCTATTTTTATTTTTCTCTTTTCTCTGCTAGTCCAGATGGTTAAAAGCAGAAACCATAGGGAACTGCTTCTTTCCATGGCCCATTCTTGATTCTCTGAGGTGGGGAGCACTGAGCTTTGAGTGTGAAGTCAATTCTAGGTGGGACCTTGGTGCGTGTATGCGTACTCAGTTGCGTCCAACTCTTTGGGACCCCATGGATGGTAGCCTACCAGGTTCCTCTGGCCATGGGATTTTCCAGGCAAAAATACAGTGTGGTTTGCCATTTCCTTCTCCAGGGGATCTTCTCAGCCCAGGGATTGAACCCACGTCTCCTGTGTCTCCTGCATTAGCAGGCAGATTCTTTACCACTGAGCCAGCTGGGAAGCCTTGAACCAATCACTGATTGGTTCACTCTCATGCTCACAGTTTTTCACCATTAAATAAGATACTAATCTTTTTGGCCTTCCTAACTTAGCAGTGCATCAGGGACAGTCAAGGGAGAAAGGAAGGATTTTGCAAGTAACACTAAACACCACGTTGCTTTACTATTTACAATCTGCATTAAAACATCCTCTCTTTTAGGACTTCCCTGCTGGTACAGTGGATAAGAATCTGCCTGCTAATGCAGGGGACATGGGTTCAATCCCTGGTCTGGGAATGTTCCACGTGCCTCAGAGCAACTAAAGCCCATGTGCCCTAGCGTCCATGAGCCACAGCTGCTGAGCCCATGTGTTGTAACTACTGAAAACTACTGAACCTCGAGCCGGTGCTCCTCAGGAAGAGTAGCCCCTGCTCATCACAACTAGAGAAAGCCTGCATATATCGACGAAGACCTAGTGCACCTAAGAATAAAGAAAGAAATGAAAAAGTAATGTTTAAATAAAAACTAAACATCTCTTTTAAACTCTATATGCAAATAGAAAATGCATCATCATTATTTGAGAACAGTGTCCTGAACATAGTAGGTCCTTAATTAATATATACTTATTCAGTGAGCAGGGATTGTGAGCCTCAAACTGTGAGCCTTGAGTCAACAGGCTGTGTGTGCACAGTGACAGCTGTTGGGGAGGAGAGACATTCCAGAAGGTGAATGTCATGGAACCTGCCTTCGGGAGCCTCCAGTCTGGCTGGGAAGGCAAGCTGCTTATGAGTGAAATGACAGTGATGAAGAAAGGGCTTGGAGCTGTCACCCTTCAGATCAAGAGAGCACAGCTAAGCCAAAGCGCAGAAGCTGGGACATGGTGAAGGAGCTGGCCCTAGCTTTGGGCGCACATGGGAGGTTCTGAGACCTCAGACAAGCATCCAGTTATGGTGTCCGAGTGGGAGTGGAGAAGGGGCAGGAAGGCAAGTGAGGGGCACCAGGGCACGGGGACTCCCCTCACAGAAGCCCACTTACTTCACTCCGGGTGAGCAGCGGCGGGAGGCTGCAGATGGGCCTCAGGGCCAGATGCAAATACTCCATCACCGTGGCTGTGTGGGGAGAGAGGGACCAGTGAACAGGTGCCTGCTCTTCACAAAACTCCAGGGAGGCTCTCAGGGGCAAGTCAGTTGGGGGGCATTATTTGCTTTGCTAGGGGTAATCTTCACTTTGCCAACATTTTCCTGTTCTTGGGATTCCTTTAAGTCAGTTTCTTAGCACATCCTGGGGCACCTTGCTTGGTGATGAAATATGTCACAAGTAAGTTGTTATTAATATTAAAAGCCTGACATCTTAAAATAAATCTGAGCGGATTCAAAGTGATATCTACAATCATGTCTCTCTCACTCACTTCTATTCCGGGATGCTCTCTCGAGTCAGAGAGAAAGAAGTTGGGGCAGTGATTGAACTCAACAGGCGCTTTATACTGGATCACTTTTTTTTAAATGTTCCAGCTTCCCCCACCCTCTTGTACCTGCAGAATGCTGAGATAATAGGTCTGGGATGTGGCTGAGGCATTTCTAGATTTTCAAAGCTCCCAGGTGATTCTACTGTGCAGCCAAGGGTAAGAAGCACTGAGTTACAGTTAGCTCATTGGGAACTGGGAATTTATAGATAATTCACTAACACTGCCAGAACCTGCAGTTGAAGTTTTCTCAGTTGGGGGTCGGGAGTGTCACTCTTGGTGCCGATGCTGTGCAGGGGAAGCCATTCTGTGCCGGTCCCCTGGGGGACAGAAGTCTGCAAACCTCAGCTTTCAATGGCAAGCATCCCAGTGCTCTTAAAGAGCAACAGATCCAGCTGAGATTTTCCAGGAACTCAGTTATCTGTGACTGGAGGGCCACTTATCCCCTGGGGCTGATCACTCCATGCCTGACACACGCTCAGCATTCCAGCTGGAAGGAGGCCAGCAGAGAGACGCTGGGGCGTGAGAGCAAAGACTGACCTTCAGGGCCAGGAGGAGAAAGTGAAAGTGTTAGTCGCTTAGTCGTGTCTGACTCTTTGCAATCCTGTGGACTGTAGCCCGCCAGGATGCTCTGTCCGTGGAATTCTCCAAGCAAGAATACTGGAGTGGGTTGTCATTCCCTTCTCCAGGGGATCTTCCTGACCCAGGGATCAAGCCTGGGTCTCCTGCACTGCAGGCAGATTCTTTACTGTTGAGCCACCAGGAAAGGGCCAGGGTCAAAACTGAACCTCCATATGTCCCAACGCAGCCTTAACTCCAGGTTGACCTTGGTGGATGGGGCAGCCTCTCCTCTGCCTGGCTTAGCCCCTTCCAGCACAGCAGTGGGGCTGGGAGTGGGCTATGGAGTCAGCCGAGCCCAGTGTGAATTCTGCCTCTCCTGCTTTCTCAGCATGGCACTGTGGGCAGGCTGCTAACCTCTCGGGACCTCAGTTGCCTCATCTTTACAATGGGCCTAATCACACCCACCTGGCAAGTGGGATAGACTTTAAACAGGGCCAGGACTAGGGTGAGAGGAGTAAGGTGCCTCGAGGGCAAATTTAAGGAGGCACTTGCTCTCAGGGCTGGGCAAGTGCAGATCAGGCTTGGAGCACTTGACTCCTGAGAGTGCGGGTTTCCTTAAATTTTGTGCCTTCATGGCCCCACTCATCTCAGCTAGGTCCTGGCTCTGGGTTTAAAATGAGGTAATGCACTGATGCTTTCTGAACTGGGGTGCTGAAGAAGATTATCGAGAGTCCCTTGGACAGCAAGGAGATCAAAACAGTCAATCCTAAAGGAAATCAATCCTGAATATTCATTGGAAAGACTGATGCTGAAGCTGAAACTCCAATACTTTGGCCACCTGATGTGAAGAGATGACTCATTAGAAAAGACCCTGATGCTGGGAAAGATTGAAGGCAGGAGGAGAAGGGGATGACAGAGGATCAGACAGTTGGATGGCCTCACCAACTCGATGGACATGAGTTTGAGCAAGCTCCGGGAGATAGTGAAGGACAGGGAAGCCTGGCATGCTGCAGTCCATGGGGTCACAAAGAGTCGGACACAACTGAGTGACTGAACAGGGACAGCAATGCATGTACATCTGGCACGTGGAGGGTTTTCTCACACACACACACACACACACACACACACACTCTCACACTCACACTCCTTTCCTTACCTGACAGGTAAACCCAGGAAGTAGGAACCTGGATCCAGGGCTGGCTGTACCCCAACTTCTCAAACTGCAAGGAAACATGGCTTGAGGCGAGAAAACAGGACCTGAAGGGCTAGCGTGCAGAGGCCACATACTGCCTTTACCCCAGAGTCATCAGAGCACCTCCTGGCCCCTCCTCAGCTGCCCACCAGAGCGGGCGGACCCCACAGCCAGCCCTACGTTTACACCAGTCTTTAAATGAAATCCATGCTATGACCTGGAAAACTAAGTGGGAACTGGCTGCAGAGTGGGTTTTTTAACTTGGGCTCATTCCCATCATTTAGTTTTTTACATCTGCTTCACCCAAACACACTCTAAGGCACTTATATAGAGTTCACGGTAGCCTGCCAGACTCCTCTGTCCTTGGGGAGTCTCCAGGAAAGAATACTGGATGGGTTGCCATGCCTTCCTTCGGGGGATCTTCCCGCCTCAGGGATCAAACCCACATCTCTAGCACTGGCAGGCAGATTCTTTACCACTAGCACCACCTGGGAATTTATGACCCAGGAATTCCACTCCCAGGTGTAGACCCAAGAGAAATGAGAACGTATCTCCACACAACTATTTATACACAAATGTTCATAATAGCATTACTGATAACAGCCCGCAAATGGAAAACTGAAATTTCTATCCACTGATGAATGGATTAACAAAATTTGGCATATCCACTGAGTGGAATTTTTTTTTTTTTTTGGTAATAAAGAATGCAGCACTGATATGACACATCCACAACATGGATGAACCTTGAAAACATTATGCTAAATGAAAGAAACTTAGCACAGAGCCCACATGTTGTATGATTCTGTTCATAGGAAATGTCCAGAAAAGGCAAGTCTATAGAAGCAGGGAGGAGGTTAGTGATTGCCTGTGGCTAGGGCTGGGGTGGGATGGGACGGAAACAGAAATGACAGCCAAAGAGTATGGTTTTTGGAGGGGTTCTTTTTGGGGAAGGTGACGAAATGTGCTAAAACGTGTTTTGGTGATGGTCATACAACTCTTAAAATACTAAAAACCATTGGCTTGTATGCTTTCAATAGGTGAACTGTATGGTCTATAAATTATATCTCAATAAAGTTGTTAAAAGTTGACATGCAAAGAGCCTGAATGCCCCCAAAGATATATCCTCCAGTGTGGGGTTTCTGGTCGACCCTTGCGAGGAGTCTGTAGGCTGCTGGGAAAGGAGGCTGGGATTCTCAGGGGGGCGGGCAGCACCTCCCTTTGTGCTTTGTCCACCTTCTACTTACCTCTTTCAGTTCAGTTCAGTTCAGTTCAGTCACTCAGTCGTGTCCAACTCTTTGGGACCCCATGTACTGCAGGCCTCCCTATATAGTATGGAGGTGGGGGCCCACAAGCCAAACTTCACAAGACATCAACATAAATCAGGATGCAGGCTGAGAGGGACTGTGGCAAACTCAGGGAGCTCCTGGCCTCCTAAAAGGGTGGTCATGACCCAGTTCCAGTGCCTCCCAAGTGGACACTGTTGCCAGAGCTGGCCTTTAATGTGAAGCCCTCTGAGCTTTTGGAAGAAGGAAAAGTGACAGGCAAAGAAGACGTGGGGATCCCGGAATTCTCACTTGAGTTGGTGGCGTTGTCTGGGCACCTACCAGTGGAGCCATCCACTCGAAGAGGTTGACGCTCTCCCCGTCATTGATGTAGTACGCCTGCCCACTCTGAGGGGACACGCGGGGAGGGGGATGTCAGGCACAGGGCCATCACCTGACCTCGTCCTCACCGATGGCTCCTAGCAGCTGCCCCAACTCCCCATCCTCCCAAGCAGCCCTGGAGAAAGATCTGAACAAGTTCCTTTGCATTCCGGGGCTGCCAACTGACTAGCTGAATGACCTCTACAGAGCCACTTAAACTCTCTGTGCCTCAGTTTCTTCATCTGAGAAATGGGAGCATAATAATGGGATCTCCCTCTTGGGCTGTTCTAAAGGTGAACTATAACACTGTATGTAAGATGCTTAGCATTTGGTGGCTGTCACTCTGGGATCAACAACACCTGCCTCCCAGGGTCATTTCAAGGAGCTAACGATGCTGTAAAAAGTATCAGCCACCCCCCAGCTTTCCTGGGCTGACAAGCCCATGAGGCAACTTGAGTTGGGGAGATCTGTTGTGTGTGACCCAGGAATCCCCTAGGGATGGAGGGCACCTACCTGCAGCCTGGGGGGTAAGGAGGGGGAGCACTGCAGGAGACTCACAGCCACATGGCCCTTGGCAGCGGTGAGGGCTTCGGCGGCCAGCACATGTGCCTGCACCAGATTGCGAACGTGGACCCAGTTCATCCGCGTCCGTCGGTCCCCAAATCGGAACATGAACAACCTCTTCTTAATGTAGCTCTGGTGGAGGGGGGACAGGGTAAGAAACACAGATGAAGCCTGGAATGGCTTTTAATTCCATCTCCGTGCAGACGGCTCCCAAATTTCTAGCTTCAGCCCAGACGTCTCCCAGCCCCACTAAACCTTCCTGACAGACGTCTCTACTTGGTGGCCCATTTGGTTGCCAGATAGACGAGGCAGACTTGCCCTGTCCTGTGAGAGCCCGACCCCAACTGGCCACCCCTGCTTCCCCTCGGCCCACAGCACTCAGGGCCAAGGCCAAAGCTCTGCGGCCCCCTCTGGCTGTCGCCTCCCTCCCTCTCTGCACCCAACCCATCTGCAAACCCAGTTGTCTCAGCTGTTACATCAGTCCAGCATCTAGCCACTCCTCCCTGCCTTGACTGCCGCCCCCCTCTCTCACCTGGACACTGCAATAGCCTCCTAACTGGTCCCCCGCTTCCACCCTCAGCCCCTGTGGGCTGTTCTCCATGCAGCTGGGGATCTTTTTGAATCCGAAGTCAAACCACGTCTCCCCTGCTCAGAACCTTCGGGACGCCTTTCCGGCAGGTCAGATGGCTAAGGAGACCCTTCTGCTCTGGATGCGGCTACTCTCTGACCTGTCTCCCACCGAACCCCGTGGTCTCATTCAGCTCCAGCCCTCGGCCTCCTGCCTGGAACATGCCAGCAGGTTCACGCCTCGGGGCTTTGGGCCTCCCGTGCCCTCTGCCTGGAAGGTTCTGCCTACCTGTGTGATACACCAGGCCACCTCAAGGTGCTCAGTGTCCCTGCTCGAAGAGGCTCCCTGACGGCTGGCACCCTAGCTTTCCCCCACCCCACTGCACTTTTTCTCCTTCTCCACAGTCCCCGGCACCTTCGAATATTCCTTGTCATGTAAGGTGTTTATTCTGTCTCTCTTCCTGTGGGATTATAAAACCCACAGGAAGGGGGGCAGAATTGTCTATTTTGTTCACTGTTAGTGTTAGTCAATCAATTGTGTCCAGCTCTTTGTGACTCCATGGACTGTAGCCCACCAGGCTCCTCTGTCCATGGGATTTCCCAGGCAAGAATACTGGAATGGGTAGCCATTCTCTTCTCCAGGGATCTTCCCGACCCAGAGGTCGAACCTGGGTCTCCTGCATTGAAGGCAGATTCTTTACTGTCTGAGCCACCAGGGAAGTACATCTGCAAACCTGGAACTGGTTTTCATTTCCAGCATTGTACCCAAACTCTCTCCTCTATTTGGATCACCTTTTCTCCACTACCCCCAAATGGGTAGCCATTCTCTTCTCCAGGGATCTTCCCGACCCAGAGGTCGAACCTGGGTCTCCTGCATTGAAGGCAGATTCTTTACTGTCTGAGCCACCAGGGAAGTACATCTGCAAACCTGGAACTGGTTTTCATTTCCAGCATTGTACCCAAACTCTCTCCTCTATTTGGATCACCTTTTCTCCACTACCCCCTTTGCTTGGTTAGCTCATTCCCTATTCAAACAGCACAGGTGTCACTTCCTCCAGGAAGCCCTCCTGGACCTCCCCTGCCAGGCCCTCTCTGCTATCCTCCCGTCTTCTCCCTCTCATCTCAGCTCTTACCACCCTGAGTCACCCTGTGACTATGGCACCTGTCTCCCTGACTAGGCTGTGAGAAATCTGAGGACAGGATCCAGAGCCCCCATATCCCTGGGACCCAGACTTGTTTGGAGAGAGGCTTTCTGGGTGAAGACCCTGGTACCAGCAGCTTGAGATGAGCCCTCTGGCCCTCAAGGAGCCCACATCTGAGCAGGGCAACAGTTTCCTCTGCCTCTCTGGGGTTGTAACTCCATGTCTTCTCTATGGGTACCAGGCCTGGCTGGAGCACCCTAAGAGCTCTGTTCCTGGTGGGCCTGGTGGGGGCAGGAGTGCTCCAAGGACTGAGGGTCCCCCACTGGGGCACTGATCCAAGACTGACGTGGGGCCATGGGTCCTCATTCACACAATTTCAGCCGGGTCCCCCCGTGCCTCCGGCCTCTGGTTGGAACAACGTACCGCCACACGGGGCAGGTGCCTCTGCTCTTCGGGGCCGTAGATCCCTGGGGGTCGGAGCACGCATGTCCTCAGAGAGCCTCCTCCTATGACACCGGGGAGCGCAGTCAGGGGTCTAGGAAGGGGTGGATGAGCAGGAAGGGGGATACAAAGGCTCTCCACATCTCCTGGTCCTTACCTGGACAGGTTAGTGGGATAGGCAGGTCCTTGGAGTTTTCTCATTCAATTAATTATTCTCTCAGTAGATCAGCTAGTCATTCAACAAACACTATTGAGAATCATCCCCCTCCCCACCTGCTCTGCACTGGGTCCTGGGATGGATGCTGTGAAGAATCCCAGGAGGACCAAGAAATGGTCCCTGAACTCACCAAACTTACAGGCCAGTAACAGAGGCAACACCTGTGTGCGTGGCCCATGAGAGTTTAACCAGCTCTGATGGACGTGATCGCCTTTGACTTCCACGAGAGTCCTACTGTGCCCATTTTACAGATGTGCACAGACCCACATGCCCTCATGCTAATAGTTGCAGGTCTTTCTTCTAGTCATTAGGTAAGGTCCACAGGGCTCTCAGAGAGGTTTTACTATGTGTCTGTGCTCTCATCTGGTGCTCTGGTAAGCCTGGCATTTTCCCCTCCAGGCAGCACTATGAGGTGGGAGCTGTTATTATCCCTGTTTTATGGATAAAGGAGCCAAGGCTCAGAGAAGAGATGTGATTTGCCTAAGGGCACACAGCTCAACCTAGTGGAGCTGAGATGGAGATCCAGGTTCAAGCTCTTTCCACCAATACCTCTGGTGACACAATACTAACAGCTCAGCTCCCTGACCCTCAGCTCTCTCAGCCTTGGTCTCTTCACCTGGAAAATGGATGCTTTGTAGCTAGTGGTTGCAGTTACCCTTTCCAAACAACCAGAAAGGGAAAGACTAGAGCCATCAGTATGAAAGCTGGAGGTCTGTTCCCCCTCTCTACAATATCAGCAGAGTCTCCAGACTAAGATAGACCTTGGTCCAGGGCTTCCCAGATTCTCTGCTGAGGGGTCCCCATTGGTGGAAGTGGGAGCCTGTCACCTTGTCGGGGGGAGGTCTAGGGGTGTATGGCCTGAAGAGCTGCCCCAAACATATTCAAGTCTTAAGAAAGTCTACAAAATTTTCAATTTATTCTAATTCATTAAAATTTTTTTTCAGTTCAGTTCAGTTCAGTTCAGTCGCTCAGTCGTGTCCGACTCTTTGCGACCCCATGAATCGCAGCACGCCAGGCCTCCCTGTTCATTACCATCTCTCGGAGTTCACTCAGACTCACGTCCATCGAGTCAGTGATGCCATCCAGCCATCTCATCCTCAGTCGTCCCCTTCTCCTCCTGCCCCCAACCCCTCCCAGCATCAGAGTCTTTTCCAATGAGTCAACTCTTTGTAAATTATTGGACTCCCAACCCCATCTCCTTAACTGAGATAGTGCCTCCTGGTAGATGTTCCACTTCCCCCAAGGCTCAGGTTTCCCAAGCAGCCTGCTCCCAGCTGGGGGAGCTGAGTGTATGCCATCCTCTGGGACCAGAAGTCCACCTTTCTTTGGGAGCTCCTTCCCCTTTGCACCAGGTCTGGGGGATCACTTGCACTCTCAGTCTAGATACACTTCTCTTCTCTGAGGCGGCATTCCAGGACCCAGGCTGAGTCAATGCCATCTTCTCACCCAGGAACATAACTCTGTGCATCCCACTAACATGGGATCTAAAATCCTAAGAGTGGGCTCACCCTGAGAGACTGATCACCAGCTCCTGCCTCCCAGGTCCCTGGAATCACCCTGACCCTGTCATTTCTAAACCCTGGTGGTCATTTTTCTGGATGATATTTTCCAGAAGCTACCACATATCCTTCTAGTATAAATTCCCTTTTCTTCATAAATTAGCCAGGGACGGTATCACCAGGTCATAGCCTGCTCCTGACTGCTCCATAGCCACCCTGACTGTTCCTTCTCCAATACCCTCACTTAACAATGAAGCCCAGTGTAGGGGGTTGAATGGTGGGCCCCGAAAAGTTATATCTGTGTCCTGGAACCCATGGATGCTCCCCTACTTGGAAAAGGGGTCTTTGCTGATGTAATTAAGGATCTAAACATGAAACTATCCTGGATTATCCTGTTGAGCCTTAAATCCAATGTCAGGTGGCCTTATAAGAGACTCACAGAGGGAGAGAGGAGAGGCCACATGAAGACAGAGGCAGAGAGCAACGCCAAGGGACGCGGCCACACACCAAAGAAGGACCCCAAGCTCCTGGAGCCACCAGAAGCCGGATGAGCCAAGGAAGGATTCTCCCACGCACTTCCGGAGGGAGCGCAGCCCAAATGACACTTGGCTTTCAGACATCTGACTGTGAACTATGGGAACTGTGAGAGAAGAAATTTCTGCTGTTTTGAGCCACCAGGTTAGTGGTGATTTGTGCTGGTGGCCCCAGGACACTCACACACCCAGAGACATGAAGACCCAGGGCCTTCACATGGAGCTGGGGTCTGCAAGTCTCAAGACTCTGCTACAGGGCCCAGGCTGCTCCATGCCAGGCTAGAGCAGAATCTCTCAGGGACCAGCTCGGGGAGCAGGGACTGGAAATCACCCAGGGAGACTGTGGCAGGCTCCTGCGAGGCAGGTATCAAGTGAGCTTTTCTGTAGACAGCCTGGAGCTAATTTTAAACTCTGGGTCACCTGGGCATGGGATGGGGGTGGGGGGAAGGCTGGTCGGGCTGCAGCTGACATTGGCCAGTGGGGCATTGGGCGGCTACGTCACAGAGGGGTGGGACCCAGGGTATCCATGACTATCCTGACCATGGAAAGCTGGGGATGCTTGTATAAATAATTCTCAGCTGGAGGATTAGGTGTCTGACTTGTAGGAGCGCAGGTCCAGCCAGGGGAGGCCCTGATAGAGAAGAAAGTTCTACTGTACAGGCTCAAACTCCTGGGAAACACAGCTGGATGTTCCCACTGGGATAAACAACTGAGGCCTGACAGGTCCAGGGTGAGGGGGAGAGGTGTGGAGGAGTTTAGGGGAAAGCGTTCATGCTCAGAGACCACTCAGCCACAGCTAAGTGGAGCGCAGTGGTTAACCCCAGGCTCTGGTGTTAGACTCCCCTGGGAGGAGGTGGGTTTTCAAACCCTATGTCTGCCACCTAAGAGCTGTGTGACCTTGATCTAGGTCAGTTAACCTCTTAGCCTCAGTTTTTTCTCCTGCAAATTTGGGGATTATGATATCAAGCAAACTTCACCCTCTAAATCCACTTGGCTCCTGAGTTTAGACAGTGATAGAAACCAGCTTTTCTGATTCATTTTAAGCTTCTGAACTTCAGAAAGCAAATATGATTTGGATAGCAAGGACTTTATCTGAATATATTTGACTCCTGAGTTTGGAAAGAAACTGGGTCTCTTATACAAATGCTATCAAGAGATAGGAGACTTTTGCTGAAAGGTGGTGGAGCTGGGATTTGAACTCAGTTCAGTTTGATGCTGGTATGTGGGTGTTTAGCCCCTGCACCATGCTGCCACCAGTCCTTATTCTATTATTATTTCTTTATGACAGTATGATAAGAAGAGGCAATCCAGTTGGGCAGCTGAGGCCAACTTTTCTGGGAGTTCCTGAAGTGTCCCTCACTTGTACAGCCCTTCCAAAGCGCCACACCTCACTGCATATTCATAAATTTGTACTCTTTTTATCTAGAAGAGGATTCCCCCAAACTGGATGCCCTCCTATGTGGCAGAAAAGAGGGCTAGACCTGGGCTAACCCGAGTGTCTCCCCACCAGACCGTGAGCAATGTGAGGGCAGAGACTGGGTCTGATGTTTCCCTGTTGGGTGTGGGCACTCAGAATTTGTTGGATGATGAATGTCCAAGGCCCTGGGGAAGTGTCCTTTAGAAGGAAGCTGGGCCTCAGAAGCATACCAGCTAAAAGCGAGAACTGCTCACGTGCTTCAGGAAGGCAGTAGGGGACACGCATGTTGGGTGTGAGCAGGCCCCGGTACTTACCTGGGAGAGGCGTCCCATTGGCCATGAGGATCAACTGGTCAGCAATGGCTTTGGTTCGGGAGTAGTGGTCCGTGTGCTGTTCAAGGACAGGGAGAGTAGAGCCACCAGATGGGGTCAGGGACCCTGCTGATCACACTGCCCAGCCCTCCTGGCCCCACGGCTGCACTTTTGCTTCTGACCATCGGGAGTTCACTTCTGGGACCCCCACCGGGAAATGGCCAAGCCCTGAGCCCTACCGCCGCTCCTCTCCCTCTGGGTGGGAGCCAGGAACAGAGGAGAGAGTTCAGAGCAGTAACAATGGAGCTTCCCGTCAGCCACATCGCCTGCACTGGGGCATCAGCTGCCTTGGGATGTGGATGCTGGATGAGTGTCAGATGGACTGTTTACATGGAATCCTCGTGCTCACGTGGCATTTTCATATAACCGTCTCATTTCCAGCTCCCCACATCCCCACAGAGTGGTGTTATCATGCCCAGATGAAGAAGGAGAGCCTCCAAGTGAAGTGATTTTCTCAGGGTCCCACAGTAGAAAGTCGCTTTGCTGGTTCAAGGCCAGGTCAGAGTGATTTCAAAGCCCTTGCAGGCATGACTGAAGTAGGAGAGGGCTTGAACCATGTCGTCTGGGGATTCTTTGCTCCTGGGTCTCACCCTGAGTTGTGAAGTTGACCCTGGCTCTGCCCATCCCTGCCCTTTGAACCGTGGGTCCCAGGTCCACCCTGCCCACCTCTCCCGGAAGCCTGATACCTTCTCCAGTGGGAAATATGGCACAGAGTCCTCATCGGCTTGTTCTATAGGCTTCCCGCCGAATGCGACATTGACGGTGCTGGTGTAAACAAGCCTTGGAACCCGCTGGCGGACACAAACTGGAGCGACAGGCCACACAGCAACACGCACACACAGTGCTGATGTGAGCAGGGAGATGTCTGAGGGGTGCCCCTGGGGACCTCCTTGGATGGGGCCTCCACCCACCCTCCAGCACACATCCTGCCTCAGGAGGGAAGGGCCTCCTTCCCTTAACTTGGGGAGGGGTCAAGCCCCGTCTGAGAGTCCCTGGGGGCCAGGCTGCCCCACTCTTCCTTCTCAGTGTGGCTACCTTGCCAGGCACAGGCCAGAAGAAAGTCTTACTCAGTGGGGACATAAAGAAAACACACTCTAGAATCAGAGAGAAAAACAGGATGGAGGACAAGGCAGGACATGCCCAGAGAGCCCAGAGGTGGGTCTTCTCATTTGGAACTTCAGCAACTTTCCTTGCTCCCAACCGCTAAGCTCTCTGCGCAAACTCCACTCACTCCTGTGTCCCCAGACACACTGAGGTCACACTGAGCCCCATGCCAGGGCCTGGGCACGCCTGTAGAACAGAAAGGATGTGCTGCCCACAGACCCTCCACAGGGGAGGGCAGGGGGTGGGAGGAGGTTCCCACCTTTGTCCCCCTGCCCTGTCCCCCAGAGCTGGGCCTGTGGCAGCCCAGGTGAGGAAAGAAGCGGCAAACACACAGCAGGTCACACTCTGCTCTGAGCGCCTACCATCAATCACTAGTTTGGTGCCTCCAACGTTTATAGACTCAATCTGCTCTTTTTGCAGCTAAAAGGCAAGACGGAGGTGCGAGAGAGTTGAGGTGCTGTCTCAGCCTTGTAGCTGCGGCTGTGTGGCTGGGCTTGGGTGGGGCAGGGTGGCGGGCTGCAGCTCAGAGGCAGGGGTTCTGAGGGGCCCCTGGTAGTGTGGGGGCCCTGGGCTCTAGTGTCCCTCTCTGCTCCCATTTGCCTGGGCTACTGGGGAGCATCCATCCCCCCATCTGACAGTCAGCTCCCTCATCTGTAAAGTGAGGGAAGAGTCCCTTGGATGGTTGGCAGGATTTAATAAGCCCCATGAGAGGACCTGATGCAGGGCTTCATACAGAAAAGAGCCTCAAATATGTTGGATTGCTTCCTGGCTCTAGAAGTTTCAGCTTCCTTATCCGTGAGACAGAGACAGTAATACTGCCATCTACCCAAGTGAGAGGGCTGGGGTGTGAAAAATAAAAACAGCTGGGCCACAGTGAGACTTGCTTGTGTGTCAGGGACACAGCGAAGCCTTTACATCTCATTTAATCCCTACAACCACACAGGGAAGTGGGTTCCATACTGATTTTCAAGCTATATTTATTCTTGTTGCAGTTGTTAACTACTCAAACAGTAAAACAAGTATGCAACAAAGAAGAAATTTCTCTCCCGTTTCTAATACAAATGTGAGTATATGCCTTTTATTTTTTTTTAAAAAGTGTCAAATGCTGTTTTCATACCTTGGAAATTGTTCTGTTATCAGCACATATTGAGTTACCTCATTCTTTCACATTCTTTTGAATGGCTGCTTAGAAGTTCATTGTTAGGCTATATCACAATTTATTTAAATAGTCCCCAGTAGTTGGGCATTTTGGTTAGTTCCTGTTTTGTTATTAAAACCAATGCTGCAAATACCTAAGTAAGTGTAGTTTCTGAGTCAAAGGCTGTTGTATGCTCTGACAGATACTGTTACACTGCTCTCTGGGGAGGATGTGACATTAGCTCTAACTCTGTCCTCACTTAACAGATGAAGAAACAGAGGCTCAGAGAGGTTAACTTAACTTTCCTAGTCACACAGCTAGACAGTGGCAGAACTGGCATTTGGTCTCATGGGCCAAATGTAGGCTGGGTGTAGCTCAAACCCTCCTGGGAACAGGTGAAGAGGATAATGAACGCCCAGGGATTAGGAGGGCGAGCAGAGCCAGGACGTAAACCCTGTGTGTGTGGGAGGGGGGTCTCACCTGCTCAGCACCAGACATTCCGTAGGAGGCCACATGGAAAACACAGTCCACCCCTTCGAAGGTTCGGTGCAGGGCTTCTGCATTGCGGACATCAGCCTGAAACAGAAGAAAGACACAGAGGTAGGAGGTCTGGGCCCAAGGTAATCAGACATAACAGCTGTGGCAGGTCCCAGAGCCAGCCCCCGACCCCACCCAGGCCCAGCATCTGCAGAGCCCGGACAAGCTGTGGGGCAGGATTTACTAGATGATTCCACTGGGCGTCCATCTTCATTATCAGCCCCCTCTATGGAGCTAAGTCACAGAGAACGTGCTCAAAGTTTTACACGCACTGTCTCCTCAACTCCCAACAAGTGTCTAATGAAACAGATACTGTTGGTGTCCCCTTTCTGTGGATGAAGACGTGAGGCTCAGAGGTGTGGGGCCCTGTGGCCGTGGCGGCCCAGCTGGGAGCTGGAGTCTGACTCTGGAGCCTGTACTCTTCACTACCAGCCACTGGTTACACATCAGATGCCAACCCCTGACCTCCACCACCAGCCTGCCCCCTGCCCGTCCCCCAAGACCTCATCACTGCACCTGGATGAACTCGGTCCCTGGGCACAGCTCCCACTGGGGTCTGCGGAGGTCGAGCAGGATGACAGAAGTGCCGCTCTTGGCCAGGCTGGAACCCAGGCTAAAGCCTAGGTAGCCTGCTCCTCCGGTGACCACAACCTTCTGCCTTGAAGCCTGCCCAGGGGTGGCCTGAGTCTTCTGCTGTTGAGCCGGTGTTGGGATTGTTACTGGCTCACTGGGTCTTTGCCCAGCCCCTGATCCCCGCCTGGGTCCAGGCCCTACCTCTTGGCCAGGGGAAGGTGAAGCGCCTAAATCAGGCACTGACCCAGCTCCTGAAGAAGCAGTAGGCTGCTGCCCAGGGCCCGACACTGCTCCAGAGCCTTGTCTGGGTCCCAGAACATCACTAGGCCAGATGGATCAAATCGTGCCACCTGACTGGGTGGGTGGGGGGGTGGCGCGGTGGTCACTGCTTTCTGATGGGGAAATGGGGAGGACTTCCTGGAGGAGGAAAGAAGGGAGGAGCCACATGGGATCCAAAGGGCCTTGGTAACTTGCACAAGGGCTGGACCACCTCTGCCCTGGCAACTGCTGCTTCTGGTTCTCCCAGGTCCCCAGTAGTGCAGCTGGCTGACACCACAAGGCTTGCCCAACCCCCTGCGGGCTTCAGGATAAGGTCTGCGGTCCTTGGGGTCCAGCTCTGAGGATCCTGTCCTCCTCACTCAAGACTTAAAGCGAGCCAGGCTGTCAGTCACTGTCACCATCATCTCGCCCCCTACCTCCTGCTCCACCTGAGGATGAGGCTGGACCACAGGCTGGATCACCATTATCATCGTTAATAACAGCAGCAATGTGTACTGTGTACTCTGGGTCTACCAGAGTGTGCCAGGCCCCGTGGATACAGAGAGAGGTAAACTCTGCTCCGCGTGGCACATAATGGCTATAAAAAAAGAACAGGTGCGAGGGAGGGGACATATGTACACCTATGGCTGATACATGCTGCTGTATGGCAGAAACCAGCACAATATTGCAAAGCAATTATCCTTCAATTTAAGATAAATTAAAAAAAGAACAGGTGCAAATGTGTGACTGAGCGATGGGCCCACAGGTGTTGCTGGTGGTGGGCACAGGGCAGAGTCTGGGACCGCTGTGTGGTATCTTCCAGTCTCCTCTGTCACTGCCCTGCTGGCCACAGTTCTGAGTGAGGGATATAGTCAGGCGCCATACAGGCCCTGGCACTCACGGCTGTAACAGGGAGGGGAGACACCCCAGATCTCAGTCGTCACAGAGTATGAGCCCAGTTCCCCCAGCAGGAGGGAGACTGGAACCACAGAGTGGAACCCTTCTCTACCAGGCCATGGCACTCTGCTGGGAAAGAGTCTGTGGCACCAGAGTATTTTTCTATCCTATGCAGATGCTTTCTGTGACAAAGGTTGGGACCCTGCTGCAGGTCGAATTTCCCAGGTGCGCCCTTGGGCAAGGTCCTTCTATCCTTACTGCACCTCGGCATCCACGCCTGCCCGATGAACCCACATAACCCTGGCTGCCCTGTCCACCTCACCGACGGCAGGGCCCTCACAGGCCAGCGGCACACCTGCGCCAGGACGGCTTGAAGCAAGTAATGTCCGTGGCCCCCACCCAGTCCTGTGACCGGGGCAGAGCAGGCTTCACTAAACAGCCGCTGAATGAATGAAACCCCTGGGAGCTGTTCTGCCTCTGGGAGCTTAAGGCTAAGCGCCGAGCTGGCCCGGCACTGCAGCATTTAATCCTCCCAGCAGCCTTGTGCAGCCGAGGCTTACCGCCCCCATCATCGGGGAGGGAAACTGAGGCTCAGAGAACATTTGCTAACTCTGATAGAGTCTCAGTGAATGGCTGGCCCTGGATCCAGGTCGCTGGGGACCCAAAGCGGGGTCAGGTGAAAGGCAACAGGGATAGGGGCAGGGATCACGCCAGACCCATCACCCCCGCTGGGTGGGTAGGAGCGGGGCAACCCATCCCATGTTGAAAGCCTCCTGCTGGGCAGCTCCGGGCAGGTCCTGCCTGCTGCGGCTGCTGCGCGCGCCCCCTCCCCGCGCCCCGCGCCCCGCGCCAGGCGCCCCAGCGGCGCTCACCTGCGCCCCGCGCCCCGCGCCCGGCGCCCCAGCGGCGCTTACCTGGCCAGGCTCCCGCGGCGCTGAGTGATCTCGGCAGCGGCCGCGCTTCGGTTGGTCTAGACGCTGAGCCAGGTGCTGCGGAGCCTCCGACTCCACCGGGTCTCCGCCTCCACGGGGCGGGTCCGGCCGCGGCTTCGGGGACCGCCCCGCGCCCGCCCCTCGCCTGTTTCCCCTGATCCTGCTGCCCACTCCACAACCTTGGTCTCTAAGGCGGGGACACGCAGGCCCTCCCAGAGGGGAAACCAAGGCCGGTCAAAGGGTGAAATGGGCCACGATGCTGGTGGGGAGAGGGCAGGAACGTCCTGCGTGCTGGGCCGGGTCCTGCCAGTATAGACGTCTTGAACACACCTATCCATCCACCTATCATCTATGTCCTCTCCCAAGCGGTCCCTTCTGTTCAGCCTGCCTCGTGCTTCTTTCCTCCTGCCCTCCTTCTTTCCCTCCCCTCTTCCTCTCTTTCCATCTATTCATTTTCCCACCTACTCTTCCATCCGTCTGTCTATTCATCCAGCCTTCTACCAATTTAAAACTGTTTTTTGTCCATCTATTCACCGACATTCTGTCTTTCCACTTAATCCATCCAGCTTTTCATCCATCCAGTTCATTCTGTATCTTTCTTTCCTCCCTTCCACCCATCTATCTACCCTTCATTTCTTGCATCCTCCACCCACCTCTGCGTTATCCATTCTCCAATGCCATCGTTCCACATTTAAAGGTTATTCTTCAGTGCTGTTCTTTCCCTTGCACTGGGGACCCAGATGGATCACACCATCCCTGGAAAACTCATTCACAAGTGGCAGTGGCAGAGAGGCAAGAATGTGCCCAGGAGTGGGCACAGCTGATGAAGTGGAGCTAGGGGCAGGGCTGTGCTCCAAGGCTGACCCAGACCACCAAGGGCTGCTTACTTTGGAGAGGGCTACTGAAGAGGCTTCACCTGTATGAACGTCCTTTGTGTGCATGGGTAGGAGCAGGGAAGAGAAAAAACCTCAGCCTGCACATGCTGTGTGGCAAGTGGTAAGGTATAACTCTGTTTTAGTGCTGCTTGCTTCATTAATCAGATTCAGAGAGATGAAAAGGGGTGTAGTGGGGGAGTGTAGTGGGGCAAGGCCAAGGGGTCAGTTCAGTTCAGTTCAGTCACTCAGTCGTGTCCGACTCTTTGTGACCTCATGGCCACAGCATGCCAGGCCTCCCTGTCCATTGGGTAAATTCCGGGAGTTTGGGGAAACTCCCGGAGTTTCCCCAGACTCATGTTCATTGAGTCTGTGATGCCATCCAATCATCTCATCCTCTGTCGTCCCCTTCTCCTCCTGCCCTCAATCTTTCCCAGCATCAGGGTCTGTTCAAATGAGTCACCTCTTTGCACCAGGTAGCCAAAGTATTGGAGTTTCAGCTTCAACATCAGTCCTTCCAATGAACACCTTGGACTGATCTCCTTTAGGATGGACTGGTTGGATCTCCTTGCAGTCCAAGGGACTCTCAAGAGTCTTCTCCAACACCACAGTTCAAAAGCATCAGTTCTTTGGCACTCAGCTTTCTTTATAGTCCAGCTCTCACATCCATACATGACTACTGGAAAAACCATAGCTTTGACTAGACGGACCTTTGTCGGCAAAGTAATGTCTCTGCTTTTGAATATGCTGTCTAGGTTGGTCACAACTTTCCTTCCAAGGAGCAAGCGTCTTTTAATTTCATGGCTGCAATTACCATCTGCAGTGATTTTGGAGCCCAAAATAATAAAGCCAGCCACTGTTTCCACTGTTTCCCCATCTATTTCCCATGAAGTGATGGGACCAGATGCCATGATCTTAGTTTTCTGAATGTTGAGTTTTAAGCTAACTTTTTCACTCTCCTCTTTCACTTTCATCAAGGGGTTCTTTAGTTCTTCTTCTCTTTCTGCCATAGGGTGGTGTCATCTGTATATCTGAGGTTATTGATATTTCTCCTAGAAATCTTGATTCCAGCTTGTGCTTCATCCAGCCCAGCGTTTCTCATGATGTACTCTGCATATAAGTTAAATAAGCAGGGTGACAATATACAGCCTTGATGTACTCCTTTCCTGACTTGGAAACAGCCAGTTGTTCCGTATCCAGTACTAACTATTGCTTCCTGACCTGCATACAGATTTCTGAAGAGGCTGGTCAGATGGTCTGGTAGTCCCACCTCTTTCAGAATTTTCCACAGTTTACTGTGATCCACACAGTCAAAGGCTTTGGCATAGTCAATAAAGCAGAAATAGATGTTTTTCTGGAACTCTCTTGCTTTTTCGATGATCCAGCAGATGTTGGCAATTTGATCTCTGGTTCCTCTGCCTTTTCTAAAGCCAGCTTGAACATCTGGGGTCAGTCCTGGCTTTAAATCTTGCTTCTGTCACTTTCTCGTGTGTGTTTGGGCAGCTACAGGGCTCAGTTTCCTCATCCATAAACCAGAACTGGTGTGTATTTTGCAGCTGTGGTGTTGTGAGACTCGTGGCTAACAAGGTACCATAACAGATGCCGCGTATGGTGTCTGCCCAGTCAGCGCTCAACCAGTGGAAGCTGTTATCATCGTTACATGAGAGGCTGGGACTCAGTCCCAAGACCTGTGATTTGCTGCTTTGCAAACCATACATCTGGTCTGTCCTTCCATTCACAAAGACCAGCCTTTCCTCTCCCACCAGCAGGGCCAGAGGACTCTTGTTCTCCAGGCCCGTGTAGCCTCATTAGGAAAAGCATAGTTCACAACTGTTAACAGGTGTTACAGTTGAATTGTTCCACCCTCAAGTTCATCAATTGAACACCCTCAAGTTCAGTTGTGCCACCCTTGAACTCCTAAGCCCCAGGACCTCAGCATGTGACCCTAGTTGGGAAGAGTCATTGCAGGTGTAATTAAAGATGAGGTCATACTGGAGTATGGCCCTAACCCAGTATGACTGGCATCCTTATAAAAAGGGGAAATCTGGACACAGACATGTGCACAAGGAGAGCATCATGGGAAGATTGGAAGCACGCTGCCAGAAGCAAGGAACTGGTAGAAGCCAGGAGAGAGGCTCGTTCCAGGCCTTTCCCAGTGCCTTCGGAGGGAGCACTGTACCTTGATTTTGGACTTCCAGCCTCCAGAGCTGGAGACAACACTTCAGCCACTCAATCTGTGGTACTTTGTCTCGACAGCCTGAGTGACATAATACAGTGACCACGGGTTGCTTTCTCCGCACAGATGGGGATGACGTGGAGGGCAGCTGTCCAAGACAGAGACCAGACTGATATCCACTGTGGCAGGGCCTGTAGTCACTGCTGTCTCCCTGGGCCGGTACAGAGCCTGGCCAAAGGCATGGCTTGTCAAGCTTTAGTCAACTGTGTTTTTAAACAATTTGATGAATTTTTACTTATCAATGTAACCACCACCAGATTGAGATACAGCCCTGTGGCTCCAACACACACAAGGTAATCACTTCTGACTTCTCTCACCAACAATAGTTATGCCTATTCTTTTTTTTTGGTACTTCTCACACTTTGTAGGATCCTAGCTCCCCAATCAAGGATTGAACCCAGGCACACGGCAGTGAAAGCACCGAGTCTTAACCCCTGGACCACCAGGGAAGTCCCCAGTTTTGACTATTCTCGAACTTCATATAAATGGGATTACAGTGTATGTGCTCTTTTGTGTCTGGTTTCTCTTGCCCAATTTGCTCATAAAAGCTTGCTGAATATAGCTTTTCATTCTTTTTAAATTGATGTGTACTATTCCACTCCAAATATGTGTCACAATCTATTTGTCCATTCTACCACTGATGGGCATTTAATTAGTTTCCACATTATGACTCTTATGAATAAAGATGTTATAAGCATTCTTATATATGTCTTTTGTCAAACGTGGACACTTGTTTCTCTTGGACTGGAATTGCTGGCAGAGAGGAAGCATACTTTTTAAAAACTTTGTTTAATTAATTAATTTATTTTGGCTGCTGGGCTTTTGTTGCTACCTGCAGGACTTCTCTAGTTGCCAAGGGCAGGGGCTACTCCTTAGTTGGGAGTGGCTACTCTCTCACTGCGGCGGCCTTCTCTTGCTGCGGGGCGTGGGCTTTAGGGCGTGGGTTTCCGCAGTGGCGGTGCATGGACTTAGCTGCCCTGTGGCACGTGGAATCTTCCTGGATCAGGGATTGAACCTGTGTCCCCTCCATTGGCAGGAGGATTTTTAACTGTTGGCTCACCAGAGAAGTCCATATGTTTTACTTTAGTCCATATATTTTACTTTAGCAAAAATTGCCAAGCAGTTTTCCAGACTGGCTGGATCAATTTACACTGCCCTACTTCCTCCCCAGCAACGTGTGAGAGTTCCAGTTGCTCCCTATCTTGATATTGTCAGTCTTTATTTTTAACCATTCTAGTGGATGTTGTGGTGGTTCTCACTGTAGTTTTATTTTGCATTTCACTGATGGATAAGGCTGTTGAGCACCTATATATACACCTATATTCATATACATAAAGTTCATCTATATCTGTTTGAAATTTTTGTCCATTAAAAAAAGTTAAGATGTTTATCTTATTGATGTGGAGTTCATATATCTAGAAATGAGTCTTCTTTTTAAGTGTGATTTTAATTTTATAGAAAAAATAAAAATTGTACACAATTTGAATATGAAGGTTGCAATATCTAAAATAAGTTAGTTGTTACATGATATAAGAGCTAAAAGTATAAAAAATACTAGAAAGACCATGATCATAGTTTTTTTTAAAAATGCAAATAAAATAAACATAGCTACATAGAAAAGCTCATATACCACTTTCTTATATAAAAAAGTTAAAACATAGATGAGTCTTTTAATAAAGTTTATCTCACCAAAAATTTATACATAGACACACTCCGCAATGATCACATCAATTTAAAAGTACCTTTAATCCTATTAATTATATAAAAGCAATATTTTTGTGTCTTAGAAATGACCCCCAATGATGTAATACATGACACATTCATTTCGTATGTCCACAGTGGGGCTGGCTCAGCAGATCCAGCCCAGTTTTCACAAGCTTGAGCCAAGCATTTGCTCTGGATTGGGCTCCAGAGCAGACTGCAGTCCAGTTTGGTTGAGCAGGGGTGGGGGTGGTGGTGAGACTCATTTATTTCCTCTTCCTCCAGGATGGGCTGACGCTGAGTCTGTGTTGCACCCGTGGACTAAGGTGGTGGGAAAGCACAGAGCAAGAGGATCGGGGCCGAAACGATTCCATCTGGCTGGTCTCCAGAGCGGGGCTCTCATAACTAAACTGCAAGCTCACAGTTTACTACGTGTCTGCCACATGGCAGGTTCTGGGGATCCAGAGATGGTCAGGACACCAGCCTCATCCCGGGGGAGCTCATGGTCAGGGAGAAGAGACAAAGAAGCCAGGAAGCAGGATGTGGTGTGCTAAGTGCAGTAAGTGCCATCACTATAAAGAGAGATGAGTGGTCAGAGTGCTATGGGGGGAAGGCTGGAGGCTCCCAGCTCTTGATGGATCCCAAGGGCATCTTCACAGAGAACCTGATGCCATTTGCACTGTGCCTTGATGCATGAGAAGGAGTCACCAGGCAGAGGGTGGCAGAAGGGTGCTCCAAACAGGGGCTTGGAGTCCTTGCAGGACTTTCGGCAAGGAACGGTCTTGTGACTGAAGTGCAGGGTGTGTTGGGGACAAGGCAGGAACATTAGGGTGGACCCAGGGATAGGCAGCTTTCCTCTTGCAGCTTCCAGGGAGTCCTGGTGCCTGATCATGCTGATCTGGGGGTTACAGCTTTCCAGAGCACCCTGTGCTCACAGCAAGATGTGGTTCTTTGTAGGATGGCCTTTCTATGTAGAGGAATCCTTGTTTCTGATCCCTCCCCATGGTTACTGCTGTCCACAAAGCAGAGCATGCCGCCTGGCTTGCACAGGGTTTGTCCCCTCCCCTTACCTGAGAACGCGTCTCTAAAAAAGAGTGACCTTCGGTTCTGGGTTGTTTTTCTTCTGGAGTTGAGACCTGGTGAGTAGGAGATGAAGGAAGATGCCCAGATTTCTGGACCTGGCAGGCAGGAGCTCTTGGAGCAAGGGCGTCATGACTGGGGTGGGGCCCAGGGTCTGGGTGGGCTAGAGCTATGAGGCAGGGGGGAGGGCCTGCTTGAAGGGCATACCTGATGGATTGGGCCTGCCAGAGGAAGCCTCTGGCCTTGGTGATCTCCTGCGCCAACCTCCTTAAATCATCTCCTTCAAATAGTGGCAGCGCAGGATCCTTGAAAGAGGGAAATGAGTCTGAAGTTAGATCCATTAAATGACTGGGTGGGACGTGAAAATTCAAAATCTCAGGAGAAGAACTTTAGAGTGAACTCAGTGCAGCCTTCCTCCCAGTGCAGGAAATCTTGTGGGCCTCAGATTGTATGTTTCCAGGGACAGAGAGCTTACTATATGTCAAGGCAGTCATTCTGTAAAGGAGATACTTTGCAATAAGATGTCTGAGAGTCAGTGGAAACTGAGATGGGCCCTGGACTTCACTGAAGTCAGCACTACTCTGCCCTGTAGGACAGAAGTGGCATATACACCTTATCTCACTGTCAATCAGTAAAACCTATCCAGCCCCTTCTCTATGTCTTCTAGTAAAACAGCTCCACAGACATACCTTTTTCTTATGCCAACTAATGAAATTCCAAAGCTTAGCCTTAAAAATACAAATTCTCACAATTAGTAAGAGAATCTAAGAGAGATGAAAGTGTTCCTTCTCCCTGAAAACAGTAGTGGCAAAGGTCCCACTTTGCACTCAGAAACTACTCAAAGAATCTGATTTGATAAGGCATTAAACAGAGAACCTTCCCAATATCATCAAGTGTGTTTTCCTGTGTAGGATATAGATGTTCTGACCTCTATATCATTAGTAATATTTGCCCCCAAACTGTTACTCAAACAAAGAAATCATGCAAAGCACTCAACTTCAAAAAATTTGCCATGTCCTGTGACAGTAAACTTTAATTAAAAAAAAAATCTAGAATTCTCGTTGATTATTCTACTGGATGATTTGTTGGCCTAGAAATGTTGTAATTCACAGCAGCACATCCCTAGAAGGTATGAATAGATACATAATCTTTCTAGCAGATTGTAAAATCTTATTCCATATGTGTGATAAAATCTATGACTTTACTATATTTAGTTTTAACAGATCACACATTTGAATATCTGTACTTTAATGAATTTATGGTGAGAAGACAGAAACATACAGGAATTAAAGCATAGAACTTAGGAGCATGGATGTCTGGACTCCAGCTTTACCATTTACTCTGACTTTAGGTGTATTCCTAAACCTGGCTGAGCCTATTTGTTCATCTGTCAAATGGGTACAATAATGGTTGGTAGGATTAAAAGAGGTAATTTACAAAGAGCTAATTGTTAGTTAGGAAGAAAAAACCACACCTGTTGACATTGTATTGCACCGTTTCAACAGAACTCACCCAGCAGCTCTACAACCTACCCTTTGGTGGATGAAGCCCCTGGTCAGCAGGCCCTGCATTTCAAGAAGCGAGTCCTCACCAACAGGGCAGTGATAGCGCCCCCCGGTGAGGGTGGCCAGGTCTCTCAGGAAGCTAGCAGCAGTCCTGTGGGGGAGCAGGGGGCTGGGGCCAGGCCCATCGAGCTCTCTGTGAGCCCCCAGCCCCTGGAGAAATCACTTCAGTAGGGTAATGGGTCTTGGACCCTGAGGCTATGTGCCATTGGGACCATGTCAGGATCACAAGCCCGCTCTCCCAGATGGTTTTTGGGTAGCAGTGGTGCTGCTGTGTGAATTGCATTCACCGTATCAGGGTCGCCCTCTGAGCACACGGCCCCATTCCTTAATCTGTCCAGGGCCGACTATGTGTCTGGCCTGGCAGGGAGACACTGTGTCTTTTACGGAGCTCATAAAGAGAGATTAAATATGAATATAAGTAATCACAGCTTTGCCAATTACATCAAATTTTTTTTTTCAGAAGGAGCTGAATCTCCCTTGTTTAACACATCTTCTTTCTTCTATGGTGATTGTTTATGGAAATAGCCATAGCTACTTTAAACTTTTCCCCCTGAATATTCACAAATGTGCCCCCAAGAAAGACGAAGTGGGAGAGCACAGTGTGTGATTGGGAACCGGTGCAAGTCTGTTTCCACACTGGAGAAAGTCGGGGTGCCCTGCTGACAGGTAGGCAGGGTTTCAGTGGGGTTCCCTCTCTGGTGCAATGCCTCCCCAGGGGCCTCCTAGGGGCTGACCCGCGGGCCTTGGGCCGAGGATGGTTCAGCTACGGCCACGTGCCCCTCAGACACGTGGCGGTAGGTCAGCGGTGCAACTCGGCCGCCTCCTCACTGCCCACCTGCAAGAGCGGTCCAGGGAGATGGTGTGCACTTTGATGTCTCTCTTCTCCTTGAGTCTCTGGACTTCACTGAGAATAAGGCTGCAGCTTGTGTCCGGCTTCCCGTCGGTCAGGAGGTATAGTCCTTCTACATCAGGAAAACTGAAAGCTTTCTGAAAGAGCACATAGGCTGTCTGGCTCAGAGGAGGGGCCAACCAGGATGCAGAAACCACTGATCTGCTGTCCCCAAGTCTGCTTGGATCTCACCAACTTGTTATTAAGACTGTGAACCTCCCCTTTCACCTGATGACAGACCAGGAAGCTGTTGAAGTTTAGGAAAAAGAGTGCAGCTCAGTCCAGAGCTGGTTAACCCCAAGCAAGTCACTTAACCTCTCTGAGCCTCTGCGGCGTCATTTATAAAGTCAGAAATTCGAGAAACTCATTCTCACTGGGTTGTTGGGAAGATGCAGTGATTGAACAGTTAGTAAATTCTAAAGTGCTCTCTGTAAACTCTAAAGCATCACGCAATGTCAGGATTAGGGGTTAAGACAGTATTTCTGGGTTGGGCTTGGTGGTGGAACTTGCCAGCAGTGCTTGCAAGACTGAGGTGCTCCCCTGAGCGTGCAGGCAGGTCACCCACTGCATGGCCTTGTGACAAGCTGCGTCTGTGGTCTCCACCAGAGTGTCCTGCCACGGCTGTAGGCCCTCTGCAAAGCTGAGCAGGTTAAAACTGGGGAGCAGAGAGAAGAAGTGGGAGGTGGAGAGAGGAAAAAGAGATTTTTTAGCATGTGTCAGTCTATATTGAGGGCTTCACCGATGGCTCAGTGGTAAAAAATCCACCTGCAATGCAGGAGACGTGGGTTTGATCCCTGGGTCAAAAAGATTCTCTGGAGGAGGAAACGGCAACCCGCTCCAGTATTCTTGCTTGAAAAACTCCATAGACAGAGAAGCCTGGCGGGCTACAGGGCATAGGGTCACAAAGAGTCAGACATGACTGAGCATGTACGCAGTCTATTTTGATCTTGGGGGAGTAACTTCCATGAGGATACATGCTTATCCCTGAAGACCCTACAGCAAGCCATGGGCCCCCTGCAGACCAACCAAGGTTGAGAAGGTACACGGTGAAAATTCTAGATGCAGACAGATTTAAATCCGCAGTCAGTAATTGCTACTTACTCGTTATACGACCTTGGGCAAATGACTTAATCTCTAAGCCCTTGTTTCCTTTTCTAAAGAATGGGGATAATAACAGGATCATTGTGCAGGCTGAATGACCTCATCCATGTAAAGTGCTTGGCACAAGGAAAGAGCTCTATAAATGCCTGCTCATTTTAATATTAAGGCAAGAACGAGTCCCAGGCTGGGGTCTGAGTTTCCAGCTGTCCCTTCGGGGTCAACCCTTCTGGGTAGAGAGAACAAACCACACCAAACCCCCTCTTGAAAAATCCACAATTCAAGGCAGCCTGGTGGTTCCTCTGATCTGCTTGCAACTGTCACTGGACCTGAGATGGATTTCTAAAAACCACTTTACTTCTGCAATAGAAGGCAGTGTTCCTTCCCGCTATTCAGCTGAGCAGTTCGGAACCCTCCAAGCCCTTGGGAAGCATGAGGGAGTGGTCTTGGCCAGGGAAGTATCCAGAACTATCACGTGGATCTTCCTGCCCCCACCCACCCGCAACCCCTGCCTCTTACCTGTCACAGTGCTTCCGCAGCTGTTCCCATATCAGCAGGGTAAGCTCCATCTTCACCTGCTGCAGGAAGGGGCCCATGGATCCTGATGTGTCCAGCAGGACGCACACTTTGCTCTCCAAAATGACACCGAACAGTCGGCGGCTGCCTGCTCCAGGGTGGGTGGGGGCAGAGGCCAGGAAGAGCAAGGGTGGTTCTTCCCACCGCAGCTATCCAATACACCACACCCACCGCCTGATCGTTTGTGGATCAGATGTGAACCCGCCGGGAGATAGCCTCTGCGGTGTTGCTAGAGTGGTCACCGTTCAAGGGCAGAGCAGGTCGGTGGCCTGGGCTTTGGGAGGTCAAGGTTTCCGCTGTGACTTTGCTGGAGATTACCTGATTATAACCTCCCTGAGCTTGAGCTTCCTCACCCCTAACGTTAGGTGATTGAGTTAAGTGATGTCACAGCACTGTGTGGGGCTGGAAGCAATGTTAGAGAACATAGAGTCTGTACGCTGGTCAACAGAAATCAAGTGAGCATCCACTGTGTGCCCACTGAGCAAAGTGCAGTGGAGATGAGGGAGGGTCCCTGCCCTCACGGAGCTGCCAGTCGGTAAAGGAAAATGGATGTTATACTAACAGCTACCACTCTGTTGAGGGTTCTGACGAAAGTGATAGATGTGGAGTGGGGAGCAGACAATCTACGGCTGAAGGATGAGGAGCAGTGGCCGAGGAGAGGCGGTATGAGCGGAGCAGACAGACTGAGAAAGCTCTGAGTGGGAGAGGAGTGTGCCATGCGTGTGGGACAGAGAGAAAGCTGGGGCGGCTGGTACAGGGTTTGGGAATTATCCCAAGGGGAAACAGAGAGGGTCAGTGACTTGCCCACGGTCACACAGCCTGGCAGCGAAGCTGAGCTTCACATCCAGGTCCTCTGATCCACATTTTAAGGCAACAGCTAGCTCCAGCCCTTCTGGTGCCCCAAGGCTTAATGGAAGTAACACAGAGGAAGCCAAAGAGCAGAAGGTGGCGTGTCAAGCGTTCCTGAGTTACGCCTCAGATCTCACTGGAGGCAGGAGTAGAAAAAATGGAAACCTGCTGCAAAACGGGCTCACTGCTCTCCAGGAAAAGGTGGCCTGAGCTGGCTGGACCCACCACCCAGGAATCTTCCAGGACTCACGTGGGGTATTCTCTGGCAATGCTCAGGGCCACGTGAAGATAGGAGAGGAGCCATCCTAAAGCGTGGGGGATGTTCTGTGAGGACAGCCAGCCAGCTGTCGAGGGGCCTCCCACACAAAAGGCCAGCCAATCCACCCTGGGAACCAGACAGCGGAAGGGAACACCCTGCAAGCCACTGAGCCCTGTGGTTGTCTCCCTAATCTAACTCTGCTTTCTTCGTCTGTCTCCATCATCACTAACCTTCCCAGTTATCCTATTCTTATCCCCTGGATTCCTCCTAGGTTCCCCTGATTGCACTCTATTCCCCTCAACAATTGCTGTCCACACAGCAACCCGAGAGATTGGTTGTAACTTGATCACATTTCCCTTATTTAAAACCTCAGCGTCTTCCCATTGCTCTTAAGATAAAATCTGGGCCGTGGCTTCATCTTCTCGGGATGGATGCACCCTTTACTCTCAGCCAATCTGGCTTCCTTTCAGCCTTTGTACTCCGCCTAGTCCCCTGTTGAGCAGCTCAGCCACGTCCTGAGAGTCTTTCTTCTCTTTGCTCAGGTGATGTCTATTCATTCTTCAGATCACCTCCTCAGGGAAGCCCTTCATGATCTCCCTGTGCAGGCCCATTGCCCCTCTCTCCCTGCACCACGCCTGTCTCCACCTTATACTCGTCATCACTGTTCTTTGGGTAGCATCCTTCTCCTCTGGACCGTATGCTCCATGAGCTCAGGGACCACGTGGGGTGTTTCCTCTACCACCTCCCCAGCACGGAGCGGGAGAACGACATTATTTGCTGAATAATGAATGAGTGAATCAGTGCAGCATCCTCTGGGTATGTTTTGAGGTGTTAGATGGTGTTGGGTGTGTAGCTGTGTGTGATGTGGGGGTGCAACTCGTCCTACACCAGGAGTGACTGCACAGCTGGCCTTCTCACTCTCCCAGCAGGAAGTGTGTGTTGGAGTGGGGAGTGCACACAACGTCACTGTTGCCCCACGTTCAGCCTCTGACTTGACAGCAGCATCTGGGACTTGCAGCCCCCTCCAGAGGCTTTGGAGAGCCGTGGCAGACCATGGACTGTTTATACCAGGTTCTACTGCAGAGGACTGGACTTAATGAATCTGCACAGGAGCCCGAGTGGCCCACACTGGGATGCTTCCTTCTATTGTCCCAGGAACTCTCCGGGCCCCAAAGCCTAAACACCCTCCCGTTCAGTTCTAGCCAACCGCCCAGCCTTTTGGACTTGATGCTTCAGACCATCCTGATTCCCCCTCAAGCCACCTCTGGGATGTGAGTCTGGCTCCCAGCCAGCCCGGCCACTGGCCTCTCCGAAGGGTCCTCAGTGCTCTCTGTAAAGAAGAACAGGAGCATCCTCTCTGCTGGAGACCCTCCTATCTCTACCTTCATGGACCAGTTCTTTGGAGCCCAATCAATGCTAAATTGAGGTTCCCAGGGGCCAGCCCCTCAGTCACACCCAGGAGGTGGGGTGTGGGAGGCCTCCTGGACAGACCTAGTTCTCTCTGATGCTCTGGTCCGTGCTCCACCTCTTGTTACCCAGCACAATGCCTGACCTCTGAACCCAGAAGTCATGTTGCTGCTGGGTGACAGTTTGTGAGTGCTTAGTCTAGGAAGGAGTGACCCTGGGGTCCCTGGGGTTGCCCTCCCCTTCCCTTCAATGCCCCCCACCCTCCAGGACAGCGGGCACCTCACCAGACAGCAGCCACTGCAGCCTCTGGGTGTAGCGGCGCATCAGCTTGTCCAGGTGTGTGATGTACACCTCCATCTCCCTGGGGGTGCACTCTATGTGTCTCACTCTCCCCTGGATTAAAGCAAGCAGAGAAAAATACTCCCCTGCCAGCTCTTTCTTCATATCCCCATCACCCCCAAAACAGTTTAGTCTATTGTGGTTCACAATTTTTGCAACACTGTAAAAGCATACATTGTTGTTTGTTTAAAAGCTTTTTTTTCCTTTTATTAAACTATCAAATGCAAGGGTTTAGGCAGGTATAGGGGAATTGGGATGATGGTTTTTGTGTCAAATGTGGTCACTGTCATAACTAAAAACTAAAATAGTCTCTCTAAATTTTAAATAGAAAACCCTTAATGGTAGAATGGGAGGTCGATAAATTTCACATTAAAAGATGACCTCGGATGGAGGAGGCAGACAGCGTGATTAAACTCCCATGAAACTTGTATGGTGGATAATTTTTAGCTTTACCGTTGACAATGTCACATTAAAGGGCAAGGAGAGAAAATGGGTTGTTTTTTTTTAAAGCAGGATTAGATTTAAATTTTGTACTAAATTTACCTGTTCCAGTGTCAAAGAAATTAAAAAACTACATCAAAACTAGGAAATAGAGAAGCCCCCCTGATCTCCTGCCATAACTCCTGTTTCTGGCCATCTTAACAGAACCACCATCAGAATCAGGGTATAGAGTTCTTATTGGTGAGTACTCTAGCCACTGGTCTGTGATCTCAGCAACTGTAACTAATTCTCACCCCAGTGAGTCCCTAGAACCTTGACCATGGTCTCAGGCATTCTGAGGGGCTGGCTTTTCTTCCAACAGGTCTCTGTATCCTATTCCTTGAGGGAAGTCCCCCTTTGAGGGGTTGGGATTCTTAGCAGGAGGAATGAAAGCTGGGGGCTCATACATTCATGTGGACTTCCCCCTAACACACGCAGCCATCTGTGTCTGAGAAGAGACAGGAGCTGGGAGTGAAGAAACAAAACCAATCTTGACTTACATTGATCTCTATGCTGGGGAAGACGCTGCAGTATTTGGCTGATGCTGATGTCTGTACTGATTTTTGATGAGTGCAGTTGGGACCAAGGTATCTGGAGACCTCCATCTTTAGTTTCTTTAGCCCATAATTTGCTACCCACTTTGGAATAAAGGAAAGAATGATTATCTTGGGTAATTTTGGCTTAATGGAATCATTGACTCATCTTTCAAAAACCTCATGTTTGAAACCTGTCTTGTATCTGAAATGTGGGGTTTCCCAGGTCCTCTCTAAGACTACCTCACATGCACATTCCTGCCCTGGTGCAGGAGAGAGATGCAAAGAAATATGGGAACCAGGGAACACAATTTACTGAGCACTTACTTACTCCCTGTCTGGTGAACCCTGTGGCTTCTTCCATTTCCATTTCAGCCTCTTCCATGAAACTTGAATGGAAACCCTGATTGGTCTCAAGTTTAGATCAATTAAGATATCACAATAAGAGATACAAGAATGATCAGGTTTAAAGCAATCAGAGTATTGCATCCAGGACTGGACCAATCAGAACTGACTGATGGTTGCCAGAAGAAAAGATATTCCTATCTTTGGATCCGAACAAGAAGGGGGGTTTCTGGTACTTGCATCCCAAAGGATCTGATACCATTAAGGACTTTACACAAAATAGACTTCAATTAATCAGCAATCCTATTAAGTACAAGAGTCTTCATTTTATAAATGAAGACACTGAGATTGAGTGACTAGCTCAAGGTCACCCAGCTAAGAAGTGACAGACTCAGGTTCCCCCGTAGTTCTCTTTAACCCTTATCCTGACACTTGCCACAGTCATTCTAAGCAGATTTGGTCTCAATTCCAAGTATGTCCACCCTCCCAGATATAACGGTTGGTGGAAGGAATGATTGCTTGGGAGGCACGTGCTGGTACAAACAGCGTAATACCTCTTGGCTGGAGCAGACTGTATCCTTTCTGGGCAACTCAATAGACCATCTAGTCCTCCTGAGGCCCTTTCCTTGAGGGTACTTCTTGTATACCGAGCCTGGGAAAAAGAGAGCAGAGTTATCTTGTGCAATTCTCTTACCCTCTCCTCCCTTTTCCATGTCAGTTTCTGTCAATCAAGTCCGTAGGTGCAACTTGCTGAGAGATAGGAGGGACTCTTGGGGGGATCTAGGGAGGTCTTCTGGGACCCCACCCCACCCTACCCCTGCACTTCCCAATGAGTTGCTACTGGGACCTGTGCCTTTCCACAGCTATCAATCCTGCTGACTTGGGGGACTCATGCCCACTTCCTTCCCAGTCAGTCTGAAGACACCGCCCCTCGTGGACAGAGCCAGATGCTGTACCCAGGGACCTGGGGGAATGCCGACATCACCTCTTCCCATTCTACTGCTTTGTAGAAGTAGACGACTTTGACGAGCTCACTTCCCTGGGTTGGGAGATCTGAGTGGTTTGAAGATAGGCCTGCTCTGAGGGCACGGCTGTCTGTGTCCTAGAGGGGTAACCCTCGCATGGGGCCTGATCACCTTCCAGGGCTCAAGGGGCAAGGGGGCTGTCCAGACATCTGTGTAGCCGCCAACTCACCCACGTTATTCCCCGTCTCTGTGTAGAACAGCGAGAGAGCTATTTCTGCATCCCTTGATTGGGTCTTCTTCCTCCGCTCCGCTGTCCCTTTCTTCACTGGCGGGGCTGCAGCTAGAGGACATTTGGCCTGTTGTCTGGAGCAGCCTTGAGAGTTTATGCAGTGAAGCTGTGCAGCTTGGCTTAGAGACTTGTCAACTTCAGCTATGTTCTGCCTTCAGAACTGGGGCTCCAAGGTGGCTTTGAGGTCCTTTGGGACGACCTGACTCTGGCCTCATCGGGATCAGCAAAGCTAGAGCTGCTGCTACTTACCAGGCTTGGTGCAAGGTGCCTCCCGGTCTCTGTCTGGGTTTATCCTCACAGTCCCCCAGTTTACAGATGAGGCATGGGAGACTCAGAGTCAGTAAGAAGCAGAGCAAAGACTCTACCCAGATTTTGCTGACTCCAGGACTCTGCTCTGAACTGCCCTGCTGTGTTTCTGACGTTAGTGAGACACATGATCTTAGGTTCTATGAGCTGAATACTTTCATAAAAATACCAGTGCCTTGTCACGACCAGCTGGTACTGGACACTCTCCTTAGTCCCTCTGAGCCTGAATTTCTTCATCAGTGAAACAGAGGAACTAATAGACTCCTTGCTGTATGGGATGGATGGTTACAAGCTTTAAAGGGGACAATCTTAGCAGAGGGCAGGCGCACGATCACTGATTACTTTAGAGACTGCCGTCACTCATCCACGTCTTAGCCGTGTTTGTCCGCCCCTCCCACCCCGTGGCCATGCCTTACCTGGGGGAATGCCTGCTTTGCCACTGAGTGGACGCCATGGCAGAGCTTTCAAGGGGGGCCTCTTCTCTCTGTCAGGGTCAGCTTTAACACTCTAGAAAACAGGCAGCCTTTCCCATCAGAGGCCTGTTCTCTGTGGTGGGCAGTACCCCCATCACCCCAGCCCCAATATGTCAAGTAGGAACCTTTGCATGGAGAGGCCCGAGGAAGAAGTTTTCTCATATGCTCACCCCTCTCCTGTAGCAGATACAGAGAGGACTCTGGTGTTTGGGGTGAAAAATATGTGTGTGTGGATGTGTGTGCGTGTGCATATATAGGAATGGGTGTGTGCCTGTGTGTGTGTGTTATGAGACAGGGCCTATGGAAGTTCCCTGGCGGTCAAGTGGTTAGGACTTGGAGCTGTCATTGCTGTGGCCTGGGTTCAATCCCTGGTCAGGGAACTGAGACGCCACAAGCCATGAAAAATGGACAGAGAGAGAGCGAGCGAGAGCTTGCTAGGACAGCTGTGGGATTTGCCTGAACCTTCTTCATCAGTTACCTGCCCCTCTTCTTACTGGACTGGGATTTCTGGGCCTCCAGAATGACCAGGAACCACTCAGTAATTTCTCTGCCATGTCGGGCCCCTCAGTTTTAAGGGAAGGGGTTCCTTCATTACTGGGCACAACTGGAATGTGGCCACAGTTGAACAAAGTCACCCAGGCTCGGGACCAGCTGACCCCCATCACCTACCCAGATCCCCTTCCCTTGTTTCAGGAGGCCTGTTAGGGGCCCTGGTACAACCCAAGCCCCCTCACACTGAAGGCCCAACCAGCAGACTCCGAGACCCTGGGGTTTCACCTCAGAATTTGGGAAGACGAGAAGGTGCTGGCTCCTGACTCCACCCGTGTGGACTCCACCCGTGTGGACAGAACCTCTTGAGGGTACAGCCCCGGGAAGGGAGTGAGCTGTGTTCATCAGAGTCTGTCAGCTGGTGAAATGCTGAAGAGTTCACACACCTCACTGCGGCTGCTGCTCACAAGTGCTGAGGAGTCTGGGGTCTTCCCCCAGGCACACCCCCTGATGCCCCCTGTGATTGTTTCGGTGGACATGTTATGCAGGACAGATTTTGACAGGCTGTGAACAAGGATCAACCCTGCGGAAGACCCAGGTCCAATCAGGCCCCTGTGAGCCTTGAGCCAAAGCAGCAAGAGCCCATTAGATGCCACCCCACACTAATTCCTTTGCCCCTGAGAGACCCTCCGGATGAGCCCTCCTGCCTTGTAACCAGCACGTGTAATAATGGGTGCCAGTTCCGTGAAACCCTTAGTACCACGAGGCTGGGACAACCAGGCAGAGCCAAAGCTGGAGTGGACGGGGTGGCCAGAGCTGAGAAGCAGGCCCCGGGGGTCTCCTCCCCCTTGGAGGCCAGGCCACTGACCACTGAGGGCACTACCCCGCCTCCACTGGCCCTGGGACCTGGGGACCTGGCCCAGGCCACTTCACAATCTAGGGAAGACCAAGAGACAAGGTGGAAACAAAATCCTCTGTGTGTTATTGGGGTTGGGGGGGAGTCAAACCATTCTGTCCACGGAGGGTGCTGAGGGCTTGGAAGGACAGAACTTCCTGGGCTGGCTTCTCGGCTGGAGCACATTCGGCTTCTCTTTCAGGAGGGCCATGCTTTGCTGTTCTTTTCCAGACTGGTTCTTCAGGGAGGACACGAGTAAGGCACACTGCAGCAGGGATGGGGAGTCAGCCAGGTGCCTCCCCACAGGGAGTGCGCGCGCGCGCGCGCGCACACACACACACACACACACACACACAGAGCAGGAGGGGCTGAGGCCACTGGGGCCCCTGGATTTATTTTTCTACCCCTAAAGTGCTGCTGGGAGCTGAGAGTTCTATGGTCAAACCTACTGATAATAAATACAGAGGTCCAGGGATGCATCAGGCTAGTTAGTGGGCTAGTTTGTGCCTGGGGGTCTCAAACTCTCTTGTCCACAAGGTATGTGACTACACAGGCAGCGTAAGTGCCATCTTATCCCATTTTACAGGCGAGGAAGTAAATCTTACGAACTTAAAGGACCTGCCCGAGGCTACTATGAGTATACAGTGGACCTTCCCTTCATTCTCAGGTGGACCTTGTCCCAAAGCCAGTTTCGCTCCATATGTGGACCCTGTGCCCACGGCCAACCCCGGGGGCCCGCAGAATGCTGGTGTAATACTTGGCTCCTTTGCCTACCAAGTTCTCAACTGCCTGAAAGATTCTTCAATAATTATTCTCAATCAAAGCACTAGAAAACACCACTCGAATGTCAATAGCACCATATGAGGGTGGATTAAACCAGTATTTCCCATTAACACCTTGGGAACGAGTTTATCAAATGAGGGAGCAGGACTAATGGGCACCTGAGAAGCAGTTTTCAAAACACCAAAGAGGGGCCCTTTCAGGGTGGAAAGCTCAGACACATTTCGGGGAGCCACAGGTCTGCCAATCCACGGCCCCACCCTCCCAGGAGCTCACAATGTAGCTGGGGAGACAGGCAGTTCTGGCAGTGGTGGTACCTGAAATGTGAGTCACCCACATGCTCTGTCCATCTCCTGGCTTCAGCTGCCCCACACCTCTATGTCTGGCCCTCATCTTTATCCACCTGCCAGAAGGATGCCTCCACTTATTATCTCACAAGTCCCACAGACTCACCTTTGTTCTAGCCTCTCTGAACCCTGTTATGATTTCTCTCTCTGGGTCTATGGCACCACTGTCTACCAGGTCCCCCAGCAAGTCACCCCAGGATTTCTTCTTCTTTCTCACCCTGTGCATTCAATCAGCCATAAGTTTGATCAATTCTTCCTTAAAAACATGATCTCAAGTTTGTTCCTTTGTTTCCATTCTCATTGCTTCTGATGCGATCTGGTCCCTCTCTCACCTCGCCTTGAACTGCTCAACTCCTTCTCTGAGGAGGCGACACTTTAGTGAACCCTGAATAATATGGATGACCTGGGAGGGGAACAGCTGGCAGAGGAAATAGCAAGTGCGAAGGCAAATTTGGGAATGAGTTTGATCTGTTCAAGGGTGTACAGGCCAGGATGCAGAGCCCACAGACCCAAAACCAGTGACTGATAGGAAACCCTCATGTTTCATTGGAAGCCTGTGGATCAGCACAAAGGTGGAAAGCTGACGTGGGGGGAGTTGTGTCCCCCAAAAGACATGGTCCAAACTCCCGGTACCCGTCAACATGACCTCACTTGGAAACATGGCCTTTGTAGATGTAATTAAGATGTAAGTTAATGAGGCTGTACTGGAAGGGTGGGCCCTTAATCCAGTATGACTGATGTCCTTAGAAGAAAAGAGACACAGACACACACACAGAGGGAGGAGAGCCATGTGGAGATGGAAGCAGAGATCAGAGTGAGGCTGCCACAAGCCAAGGAATGCCAATGCTGGTGATAAGGATGCCCTAACTTGACCAAACTCTGGTCATGTTCCTCTGAGCCCTCTTCTTGACTGGGTTTTGACTGCTCCAAAATCACTGCAGATGGTGACTGCAGCCATGAAATTAAAAGATGCTTGGTCCTTGGAAGAAAAGTTATGACCAACCTAGACAGCATATTAAAAAGCAGAGATATTACTTTGCCAACAAAGGTCCGTCTAGTCAAGGCTATGGTTTTTCCAGTGGTCATGTATGGATGTGAGAGATGGACTACAAAGAAAGCTGAGTGCCCAAGAATTGATGCTTTTGAACTGTGGTGTTGGAGAAAACTCTTGAGAGCTCCTTGGACTGCAAGGAGATCCAACCAGTCCATCCGAAAGAAAATCAGTCCTGAGTATACATTGGAAGGACTGATGTTGAAGCTGAAACTCCAATACTTTGGCCACCTGATGAGAAGAGCTGACTCATCTGAACAGACCCTGATGCTGGGAAAGATTGAAGGTGGGAGGAGAAGGTTGGATGAAGATGACGACAGAAGATGAGATGGTTGGATGGCACACCGACCCAATGGACATGAGTTTGAGTAAACTCCAGGAGTTGGTGATGGAGACAGGGATGCCTGGCGGGCTGTGATTCATGGGGTCCCAAAGAGTTGGACACAACTGAGCAACTGAACTGAACTGAACTGTTGAACCCAGTTTTAGCAAAGAATCCTGTTAAGCTTGTTTAGCAAGAATCTCTCTGTCTTCGACATCTAATCAACTTCATCTTAGTAACTTTCATTCCACTAACCTTCTCACTCTGCTCATTGGCTATAAATCCCCAGCTATCTTTGCTGTATAATCAGAGTTGAGTTCAACCTCTCTCCCTGATTGCAATCATCTTGAACAGTGTCTTCCTTGCCATTTTTAACAAGCATCCAGTGAAATTTCATTTCTTTAAGAGCAGTCACCACCAGAAGCTACGAAAAGGTAAAGAGATTCTACTCAGAGCCTTTGGGTGGGGGGCAGGTCATGGCTCTTTAGACATGTTGATTTTAGGCTCTAGCCTCTGGAACTGTGAGGGAATAAATATCTGTCATTTTAAGCCACCTCTTTTGTGGTCCTTTAATGACAGCCCCAGGACTCTTAACAGAAGCCAGTGTAGTCATTGATTGCCCCATACATAAGGCATACCTTTTGGGAGTAGTTGAGAGCCTTTTCCATCTCAGACGTGATGGCATTGATATCATCACTTTCGTAAATACCTGGAAACAAAGCACATCATGAGTGTGGGGTGGGGGTACAGATTCTGGCAAGTGTCCATATCTCTAAACACAAGGGCCACGTGGAGGTGACCTCAGCCCAGGGGGCAGGCTGGGGTCTTAATGGGCTGAGCTGACCAGCCCCCACCCCATACTAACTGGTAGTGAAGGAGATGGGCGGGTACAGTGAGGGTACCAAGAGTGGAGCCAGCCTCGGGACCCAGCACCCTGGCACCCAGCCACGAGTTCTCACCCATAGAAGAGTAGGTTAGGGAAAGGGCCGGCTCCTCCAGTGAGTAAGATCCACCTTGAGGTTAAAGCAGCTAATGTCTGCAGTGAATAATGTCTGTAGTAACATCTCGAATATGACTCATTTGAGTGGGACTAGAGTGTGATGCCTAAGACAAACTCTGGGTTCAGCTCCCGGTTCCTTACTTTCTACCTCTGTGCTCTGGGTTCCGTGTCTCAGCTTCACTAGCTGCAAAATGGGGTAATAACCCATTTCATAGGGTTATTGTGATGAATGAATCACAACATGTTTGAAACACTTAAAGCCGAGTTTAGCATATAATAACTATTTTATAAATGCTTGCTATTATCAACAATAATCACCAACAATAACTTAAATGTATGTGCCTGACACTTTTCATGAGTTCCAGCTCCAGCTATACCACTCAGGTCCCTGGGAGTCATTTCTTCATTTGTAAATCAGAGAGATCAGAAGAATGCACTCTTGTGTCCCAAGCTTCAATCCTTCCTGAATCACGTCACAATTTTGCCTTGTCTGCATATCACCTAAACCATAATTTACTTAATATATGTATTTAAAAATTTTTAAAATTGGAGCACAATTGCTTTACAATGTTGTGTTATTTTCTACTGTACAACATGAGTCAGAGATAATGATGCAAATATCCCCTCCCTTTTGGTCCCCCTCCCCACCCCTAACCTATCCCTATTTTTATGGCATAGGGAGCTATGTCCGTACCCAAACTATTGTCTGCAAAGGAAGAGGTGGAGGGACCAGCACCACTCCCTCACCTGTGTCTCCAAACCAGTGGAAGCGTCCACTAGCAGCCCGGGTGACCTCCCTGTAGGCAGCGGCCGTGTCCGTGCAGCTGGCATAGCAGGCAGGGGGCATGGTGTCCGTCTGTGACTCACCCACATAGAAGAGACACACGTTCAGATGGAAGTCACAGCCCCCGCAGGCCTCGGCCATGTAGGCGCTGAGCATGGCCTGTGGGCAGAGAGGGAGGAGGGGCCCAGGGCTGAGGGCTTTTCAAGCTGCTGGTCTCGGATCAGTTCAGCCCAGTCTCTTTCTTGTGGGCCTACTGTGTACTGGGTCTAGTACATGGCACTGAGGAGGGAAAGATGGAAGAGCCTGGGTCACCGTTTCTCTTACAATCTTAATAGATCTTGGCAGGGAACTGGGCCTGAGATCTCAGACCGGCAGCCTCTAATCCCCTGGGAGCGCATTAGAAATGCCGACTCTCAGGCCCCTGGGAACCAGGTCTAACCACCTCTACATTTGAACAAAATCTCCAGATGATCAAGTCTAGATGGGAAAATCATGCTGGAGAAACTGGTCGCTAGGCGGCCACCCAGGGGAAGATGTGGGGGTCCTGGAGGATAAGGGAGGCCGAGACGAGGCTCACCCACCATGTCCTGGTCAGGGATGCCCCCTGTGAAGAGGTAGATGCCCTGTGACTGCTGTTCTTCTTTGTCTTTGAAGTCCACTTCCACAGCCTTCCGCAGGGCGCTGAGGATGTTCCTGCTGCCGTGACACCGCAGGTTCAGGACCCACCTGGGAGGCAGGGAGGCCGTGCTGAGGCGGGGGCTGCCAGGCCCTGGAGGGGAGGCTGGGGGATGGAAGGCGGATGTTTCCCGATTCGCGTCTGTGCCATCTGTCGGAGGGCAAAGGTTCTAGAGAGAGCTACTCTCTGGGGGAGAGAGGGGGCCAGAAAAAGTAGCACCAGGGAGGCTGCTGTCAGACCAGCAGGTCACCTACCGCCAGGCGCTTTGTAAGTTGCTGTGGCTGGCGGCAACCATCTCGGGCCTCCAGCTTTCGATGGTGCTTCCGAACCTTGGAGGGAGGGAAAGAGGGCTTGTTCTTAGTGGGGAGATATGTGCCCCAGCTCACTGGGCTTCCCAGGATTTTAAGGGGGCAAAATTCTGGGTGAAAGTGAAAGTCGCTCAGTCGTGTCCAACTCTTTGCAACCCCATGGACTATACAGTCCATGGAATTCTTTAGGCCAGAATACTGGAGTGGGTAGCCGTTCCCTTCTCCAGGGGATCTTCCCAACTCAGGGATCGAACCCAGGTCGTCCGCATTGTGGGAGGATTCTTTACCAGCTGAGCCACCAGGGGAGCCCCAAATTCTGGTTACATCCCCCAATGTTAGGATGTCACCCGCGAGCTCCTTGCTGGTCAGGACATGTCCCAGCATATTCATGATGGGAGCAGAGCAGGGGCCCTCGTGTCAACCCGCCAGGACCGGTTTGGCCAGACCTCTCCCCTGAGGAAGGTACTCCCGCCCCTGTGTGAACTTCCCCACCTCCAGGGAAGGAGTCACTGCTCTCTTTTTGGCTCCCCTAGCATGGATTCAGGGCTTCTCGGCTATCTCAGATGGTAAAGCATCTGCCTGCAATGCGGGAGACCCAGGTACGATCCCTGGGTTGGGAAGATCCCCTGGAGAAGGAAATGGCAACCCACTCCCATACCTTTCCCTGGAAAATCCCATGGACGGAGGAGCCTGGTAGGCTACAGTCCATGGGGGTCGCAAAGAGCACGGATTCATCCTCAAAGCTTTCACTCTCCACCTGTTTTACAGTTTCTCTTTTTTATATGCATCAGCTCATTCTCTCTCTGAGTCAGAATTTAAATCTTTGAGAAGATGTATCTCCTTTATCAAGGAAAAGCTGTCCCCTCTCTGGTTCGAGAGCAATTCCTCCACCTGGGTCCTTTACTTGACCACCGCCAACCTGTCTGAGACGCTGCCCCATGGTGACCTCCCTCCCACGCCCATTCCTGGGTCGACTTCCCTCGTCCCCTCTGCCTCTCTTAACTATCATTCCACCAGGGTCCACTCTGCCAGCTACTCCTCTCTCTTTCCTGTTCCTCTTCACAGACAGGCTCCCTGGAAAAACAATGTTACTACCACTTCCTCATTATCTGCTTCTCAACCCTCTGCAGTCAAGCTTCCACCCCAGGCAGTTCTCTGGCAAATATTAATGATGACCTCCTTTCCTAATCCCATAGTAATCTCTCTTATTATAGTTGGATAATAAATCCTCTATTATAGTTGAATAAAAATTCTAACAATATACAGAGAGTGAAAGTTCCTTCAATTTTATCCCTCCAAATTTCTGTTAACTCTTTGTTTTATATTCTTTCGGATTAAAAATTGTTAGATAAAGATATATTGATGGAATTATAGAAGTGGAATTATAGCCTTTCTTCCCATCCTGGTGACTTTGTTTTCAACCATAAATCAGTGTTACAGCCTAATGGATAGAAACTGCAAGTTTGTGAAGAGAGTTTGGAAACCTGGGGGTACTGAGAAAGAGGGTGGGCATCAGCTTAACATGGTTATTTTTTCACTTTACACAATAATTAAAAAAAATTTTCCAGCAAGATAAAGGAAATGGAATTATATAACCTACACTATTTATTTCCTTTCATTTGGACTTATTGAGGAAGTTACCTAAATGTACACACGTAACTCTCCCACATTCTTTTGAATAGTTGCATAGAATTCTACAGCCAGGTTTATTTTACCAATTCCCTCTTGTTTTTTTTCCAGGTTTGTCAATTATCAGAACGCTGCACTGAAAATCTTAAGGTTATCTTTGCACAGTCATCTTAATATTTCCTTTGGATATTTCATAAAGGTTTAATTGAAGGAACAAAGACCATACTGACCCAGAGCTTGTTTCAGTAGCACATATACTAAAATTGGAACCATACAGAGAAGATTAGCATGGCCCCTGTGTGACGATGATACACAAAATATTAGGCCCTTGGGATTAACATATACACATGATTATATACAAAACAAATAACCAACAAGACCTACTGTTTAGCACAGGGAACTATACTCAATATTTTGTAATAACTTATAAGGGAAATGAATCTGAAAAACTGTATATATAGTATATGGACTTCCCTGGTGGCTCAGACGGTAAAGCATCTGTCTACAATGTGAGAGACCTGGGTTCGATCCCTGGGTTGGGAAGATTCCCTGGAGAAGGAAATGGCAACCCACTCCAGTACTCTTGCCTTGGAAATCCCATGGATGGAGGAGCTTGGTGCAGGCTACTATTCATGGGGTCGCAAAGACTTGGGCATGACTGAGCAACTTCACTTATATAGTATGTAACTAAATCACTTTGCTGTACACCTGAAACTCACATTACATCGTAAATCAACTATGTGCGTGTGTGGTCAGTTGTGTCTGATTTTTTGTCACCCTATAGACTAGAGCCCGCCAGGCTCCTCTGCCCGTGGGATTCTCCAGGCAAGAATACTGGAGTGGGTTGCCATTTCCTCCTCCAAGATCCTCCTCCAGGGGGATCTTCTCGACCCAGGGTCCAAACACACATTTCTTGTGCCTCCTGCATTGGCAGGTGGAATTTTTACCACTGAGCCCCCTGGGAAGCCCAAATCAACTATGCTGTGCTGTGCTTTGCTTAGTTGCTCAGTCGTGTCCAACTCTTTGCAACCTCATGGACTGTAGCCCACCAGGCTCCTCTGTCCATGGAGATTCTCCAGGCAAGAATACTGGAGTGGGTTGCCATACCTTCTTTCAGGGTAACTTCCCGATCCAGGGATTGAACCCAGGTCTCCCGCATTGCAAGCAGATTCTTTACTGCCTGAACCACCAGGGAAGCCCAAGAATACTGGAGTGGGTAGCCTATCCCTTCTCCAATGGATCTTCCTGACTCAGGAATCGAACAGGTCTTCTGCATTGAAGGTGCACTCTTTACCAGCTGAGCTACCAGCGAAGCACCAAATCAACTATACTTCCAATTTAAAACAATGTAATACAAGAGCTGTACCAAATTACATTTCCACCAATACTTTCCAGGAGTGCCCTTTTCACCAAATTATCATCAGCATTGGGTACTATCAATCTTTTAAATGTTTGCCAAACTGAATTGCAAAACCATTATGTCTCTTTGTTTTCCAATCAGGGAGCTCTATCGCCAGATTCAGAGAATTCCTTCTTCTCTTTCCTACTTTGCTTCTGCAGGCCCTAACTCTGTTTCCTTCCAAGATCCTCCTTTCCCTTGGGAAAGGGGAAAACAGCTTTCTCTCCAGGTTTTCCTCCTGCCTCTTGGACTGCTCCTCTTGTTTCTTAGGTGGTTCCCTTTCTCTGCCGTCTAAATGGCAGCTTCTCCCCCATTCTGTCCTCGGTTGGCATCTCTCCTCCATCGCGTCTCCACAGTTGCAATGCATGCCCTCCCATGTCTTCAGCTTATGCTGATGGCTAGAGCTCCAACCAGGAGACTCTCCAAACTCTTAAGGATCTCAGACTATGTTTATCTTCCTAACTCTGCTCCGCCTGGCACACCTCTTCACCATTCCCTCGTCTCCTACAGCCCAGCAGTGACCACACTCTGCATATGTAACTCCGGGCACCCCTCACAGGCCCCGCTGGCTTTCATTGCCACTGCCTTGGCTCAGCTCTCCCCTCCAGTATCACATCCCTTCAGCCTGTCATTCACCTTGTAACTCAAGTGTCTCAAGATCATTACCTTGCTTAAAATCCTTCAGTACCTATATGTCCTATAGTATAAAGGCTCCTGTTTAAAGCCTCCATCAGCTGGTGTTCCCTTTCATTTCTGGGCCATCCGGTTCTCCCTCTCACCCTTTGGTCACACTCAACTACTCACACTCAGGTCCCCCAAGGTACACACATCACACCTCTGGGCTCTGCTCACGCTGCTCCCTGCACCAGAAGGCCCCTTCTCCACACTCCCTGTCTCTTCTGTGTGCTGGGAAACACCTGCTCTTTGTCAAGACTCAGTTAAGATTTCCGGACCTCACTCTTCCCAGGTGAATGGACTGACTCCGCCTTTGAGTCAATATGGGACTTGCGGTCCCATATTCTGCCTTCTACTTATTTCTTCAGAAAACATTTAATAGCATTTATATTTTAACATTCCTGCTTCCTACTACTAGATCATAAGTTCCTTAAGGACAGGTATCATGTGTGTTAACTTCTATATCCCTAATACCTAGCATACCTACAGTACATGGCAGCCTTTCAACAAAAGTTTATTAAATGAATGAATGGGATGAATGAATGAAAATATTGTCCAAAATGCTGCTCTAAGCATTTTTCTGTAGAATTTATTAGGGAATGACTAGGCTCTGGTACAGTTTAATATATTATAATATATAAGACATGGATTCGATTCCTGGATTAGGAATTATGCTGTCCTTGGAGAAGGAAATGGCAACCCAATCCACTGTTCTTGCCTGGAGAAGCCCATGGACAGAGAAGCCTGGTGGGTTACAGTCCATGGGGGTCCACAGGGTCTCAAAGAGTCAGACACAACTGCAGCTACTTAGCATGCAGCACGTACACTTACTTATATATAACTTAAATATGTAGTTTTATATAGAATGGGACCATGTAGTTTTATATATAAAGGTATAATTTAATTCTATATAGCTCTATATAACATATAACTATATATAATAATAATATTGATAGATCTATGTACAATTAAAGTTTATAATTGGAATTCTGAATGTTTAAAATATCGTGGCTTGCTAGAACTGAGGTAGGAGCCAAGCCTGGGGACCCTTCTTTTTCTCTTTTGCGTTTATCAGGTTGGGAGCCAAATGGGGCAACGGGCTGAGTTACTTTATCCTGGCTGATCAAACAGTGTGTTTTGGGGCCGCTTATCACCTTTAGCCCAGGGGGCCGTCCTACAGCCATTTAATTATTCAAGGCTCCAAACAAGATGGTTCAAATGAGACAAATGGACAGCCCTCCTGGGAGGCCAGCTGCCCATACATCTGTCATCCTGCCAGAAGCCTCAGCCTGGCGATGGCGGCCTAGCGCCCAGGGCCTCCCCACCGGGAGCAGCCGCTGCGTACGCGATGATGTTGAAACAGTCCTTGTTGGACAGCTGCTCCTCCAGCAGGCGTCGCAGGGAGTGCTGGATATGAATAATGTACATGGAATTGGCCACGGAGACATCGAGCAGTATAACCACCCTAAAAAGAAACACAAGCTTTAAGAGGAGAACCGAATCTCTCAGATAATGTTTATTCTGTTCCATTTTACTATTTAACGTTTTTTCCAGGGGAGTTCTGCACGCCAAATTCACCCCTGGCCAAATCTTCTCCGTGGTTTGAGATCAACACAGGCAGTAGCCTGAGGGTCATGGAACCTTCTCTGCAGGAGGGTCTATCATGGAATAAAGCCTTGTGGTGGTCAGTTTAAGGGCTGCTGCTGCTTCTGCTAAGTCGCTTCAGTCGTGTCCGACTCTGTGCGACCCCAGAAACGACAGCTCACCAGGCTCCCCGGTCCCTGGGATTCTCCAGGCAAGAACACTGGAGTGGGTTGCCGTTTCCTTCTCCAATGCGTGAAAGTGAAAAGTGAAAGTGAGCAACCCTGTGGACTGTAGCCTACCAGGCTCCTCCATCCATGGGATTTTCCAGGCAAGAGGACTGGAGTGGGGTGCCACTGCATATAATGATTTCATACATTTTCTTGTTTTAAATCACTAGCATTCGATACTACAGTAGGTTGGGGTCTGTGAAGGGAAAATGACCAAGCTAAGCAAGTTAGATGGAGACTTAGGTATAACTGGGGCCTCTGGGGAAATGTCTCTTTTTATTTTCTCTCTGTTTTAAGATCTCTTGCAATGGCAAAGGCAATGGCATCCCACTCCAGGACTCTTGCCTGGAAAATCCCATGGATGGAGGAGCCTGGTAGGCTGCAGTCCATGGAGTCGCTGAGAGTCGGACACAACGGAGCGACTTTGCTTTCACTTTTCACTTTCATGCGTTGGAGAAGGACATGGCAACCCACTTCAGTGTTCTTGCCTGGAGAATCCCAGGAACAGGGGAACCTGGTGGGCTTCCATCTATGGGGTCACACAGAGTTGGACACGACTGAAGCGACTTAGCAGCAGCAGCAGCAACAGTGCTGAGCCTTCTCTTTAGATCTTATAGTCCTATCCCCTCCCCTCATTCTCATTTTGAGACAGCTATGGATTAGCAAAAGAAAAGTCACCCGGTGTAGCATCAGAAGACCTTAGTTTAAGTCCCACTTTCTGTGGGGCCTTAGGCAAGTCACAGCACCTCTCTGATCCTTGCCACGCGTTTGTGTGTGTGTTCAGTCATGTCTGACTCTTCCCGACCCCATGGACTATAGTCTGCCAGATTCCTCTGTCCACGGAATTCTCCATGCAAGAATACTGGAATGGGCTGCCATTTCCTACTTCAGGGGATCTTCCTGACTCAGGGATTGAACCTGAGTCTCTTGCGTCTCCTGCATTAGCAGTCAGATTCTTTACTACTGCACCACCTTGGAAGCCTGTTCCTTGGCATATTTAACTATATAAACCATAATAAGACTCTTAGAGAGTCAAAAAAATGGAGCAGATGAATGGTATTACAAACTTCTAATACATGATAAGTGGTAATGGATTAAGTAAGGTATGGAATGGTAATGATATAATAGATATCTACAGTTTTTTCCTACTCAGCATCCATTATCTCTGCTCAAAACAGCATCTTGATCTTTTTTTCTGGTGTGGGGGAAAATACCTTTGTCTCTAATGGTCCACTTGAGTTGAGTAGAGCTGACCCCAGTCCAAGCTTTAAAATGGACATTAGACCCCAGGCAATCAGAACATCAAATCCTCTTGGCCCAAGTGGCTCACGGATGGGTTCATGCCCTAAACCCTGGAAGTGCTAAAGTGGAAGGGAGGAAGTTAGGAACTCTGGGTGGCTATCTTGCTACCTAGAGGGGACAGCCTGCCTAAAAGCAAAGCCAAGAAAGAGGAAAATGCAACTGAGGGTTGGAAAGAAATTCCTGACATGTATGAATCTCTGGATCAAGCCAGGCCTGAAGACAGCTACCAAATCTACTTTAGAATATGGTTACCTTAACCAGACTTCCCTGATTTGTCTCAATTTGCACTTAGTTTCTTTTGCTTTTTAACAGACTCCTGAGTGACATAGTGATGCTATTCTTGAGGTTGCAGTTAATGGTGGTGACTTTTCCCTCCAGGGGTTCTGCTGAGCCATATTGATCCTTAATCTAAATGATGGATTCTGATGCTACCAACAGGAAATTCATAAGCTGAATGAGTGCTGTGTCACACATGACACCACGAAGGACAAGAACACTACTGGGGGAAGTTACCTTTTTTCACAGACGGTGCCCCAGATTCTTCTGCTGGCCAAGGAGAGCCACTCGATCCGTCTCTCATACATCCGCATCGCTCTGCTGAGCTGTTTCTGCAAACTCATGGGTCATACACAGTCAGCACTGCACAGAGCAAGTGGGGGAAGAGGGTGTACCCCACTTGGCTTCTGGGAATGGTGTGTCAAGGCCATGGGTATCCAGGCAGTACAAAAATCCCTCTAAAGCATGTACTAGGACTTCCCTTGTGGCCCAGAGGTTAAGAATCTGCCTGCCGATGCAGGGAACACCAGATCGATACCTGGTGCAGAAAGAGTCCACATGCCACAGGACAACTAAACCCATGCGCTACAACTACTGAGCCCCCATTCTGTAGCCCGTGAGCCACAACCACTGAAGACTGTGCCCATGCTCTGCAAAAAGAGAAACCGCTGCAATGAGAAGACCCAGCAATACAACTAGGGAGCAGCCCCGCTTGCTGCACTAGGGAGAGCCCGTGCGCAGCAACAAAGACCCAGCATAGCCAAAAATACATAAATAAATAAACATTTGTTTAAAGAGAGAGATATATAAGCATGTACTCGTCTGTCACAAGCCTAGGAAGGGAAGAGTCAGAGTATTTCATTGCCTCAAATGGGGAGGAAGGAGGTAAATCTTGACCAAAAGGATTAGAGGTTTTTGTTTAAGGCATCCAGGTTCCTGCCTGGCGAGGAGGTGCAGAAAGCTCCAGAAGGGCCTGTGGGTGGAGCACAGTCTGTTTACAGGAGGGGGTTCTGTCACTGGCTTGGTGCCTACACATTCCACACCTTCCTGCCATCCCCCTCCCCACACCCTACAGTCTGACTGATGGGACCCAGCACTGACCTGGTACTCGTACAAGAAGGGCAAGTCCACATGAATATTCTTCACTGTCCCGTCATGCCATTCAAATTGCACCATTGCCTTCTGGATGCAGGTGTGGCCAGCAGGGGAGCACGTGAACAGAAGTACAAGTGAGGAAGGATTTTAAGTTTAAATCGGTTACTGGGTTCTCCAAGTCAGAAGCAAGAGAGGGAAATGGGCTCTTAACACATCTGCGGGTGGATTGTGCCCTTCCCCATCACCAGGCCATTGCCTTGTCTGGAGCTGGCAGCTGAGGGACTTCAGGACACAGTCCCCTGAATGAACCAGGTCTGACCTCAAGCTGGCTCCCTTCTCAGGAGGCTCTTCTGAACATCAGGGTCTTTATTACAAGGTATGGTTAGAAGTTTTGGTAATAGCAGAGTTGGAGACTTAAAACATACTGTAGTCATAAGTTCTTAGATTTGGAAACCCACATGGGCCTTCATGGACACTTTGAAAATCAAATTTGTCCATTCTGTTCATTCATCCTCCATCAAGCTGTCATATCTGTATCTCTGTCTCTCCTTCCATGAATCTAGTCATTCATCTATGGGCTGCCAGAACTAGACACCCCCTGTCTCTTTCCTTTCATTCTCTGTCTGTTCACTGATCTTCTCTTCTCTGGCCTTGCCTCGCTGCCTGTGGGATCACAGTCCCCTGACCAGGGATCGGACCCATGCCCCTGTACTGGGAGAGCAGAGTCTCAACCACCGCACCACCGGGGAAGTCCCTGCACTGACTGATCTTTCTGTTCACCTATTATGCTGTCCTTCCACTTCTCCATCCTCTATCCTTCATTTAATCTTGACTTTTATCCTTTCGTCTTTTTATTCTATCCTGTTATCTGTCCTTCCATCTGTTCATATTTCCATCCACCCATCCATTCTTTTACCTATTCATTTATCATTTCCATCCATCACTCAGCCTTTTCCTCCCTCTTTCCATCCTTCTGTCCATACACGCAGACATTCCTTGACTGCTTACTTGTACTACATATAGGGGACAGAGTGTTGGGGAAGAGTTTTTTCTTTTATAGGGCTCATACCCCGGTGGGCATTAGACACGTAACAAATACACATATACGCGCATCACAGGAGCAATTGAAGCCGGTATCAGGTAGAGCGAGGGTCCAAAGGGAGAGTCTGTTTTGAATCACGAGGAGGAAACCTTCATGGAGGGGGTGACCATGGTGCCCGATTACCCCCTCTTTCCCCAATCTCCCAAGTTTCATTTTTCGTATCTTTGAAAAACAGCAGCTAGAGTAGATTTGATGAGAGTTCTAGAGTCCTGGGTGGAAAGCCTGCATCCCACTCCAAGCCCTCAGCTCCTGCTCCTTGGGCTCTGTCTCATGACCTCTATTTCCTGAACATTTCAGAAAGGAAATACCACACAGGCGCTCCATGGCAAAGGACTGGACAGAACTCTGAATCTGAGTTACCTCGTGGATAGTTGATGATACTGTTTTCCGGAGAATAGGCACAAATTCCTCCACGGGAGAGAAGGCATTGGGTGCCAGAACCTGATAAAGGCTTAGCTTCTTGGCTGTAAAAATAAGTGGTGGGGTTTGAGGCACGGCTCATGAAGCCTCAAAGGGTTCATGCCTTTGGTCAGTCATCTGCATCTTGGGGTCTTCCCTCTCTGGGGATTTACCTTTCAGGCCATTGGTCTTCAGCCATTCTGCAGAAGTCATGTCCGAGTTTGGGAACTCAATCATGAGGGGATCCTCATGCTTTGGGGGTTTAGGTAAGAGACTCATGAGTGAACTCTTTGCAGCCTCTGTGGAAATCTATATTGAAATGAAAAATCATCATTACATATTATATTATCGAGCTGGAAAGTCCACAGCCTTCCCCCACCCACCCGAGGGAGCATCTTAAAACATTGGGCTTAGTCTTTTAGTCGTGTCTGACTCTTTGTGACCCCATGGACTGGAGCCCGCCAGGTTCCTCTGTCGGTGGGGATTCTCCAGGCAAGAATACTGGAGTGCGTTGCCATGCCCTCCTCCAGGGGATCTTCCCAACCCAGGGATCAAACCCAGGTCTCCCACATTGCAGGAAGATTCTTTACTGTCTGAGCCACCAGGGAAGCCCAAGAATACTGGAGTGGGTAGCTTATCCCTTCCTTCTCCAGGGGATCTTCCTGACCCAGGAAAATTGAACTGGGGTCTCCTGCATTGCAGCCGGATTCTTTATCAGCTGAGCTACCAGGGAAGCTCTCTTAAAACATTACCTGTTAAATTACAGGCAGTTTTGCCTTTCCCTCCCGTAGTCCCATCCCTATGTCGAGAGATATGTGGAATTTCCAGGAGAAGACAGAGCTATACCCAGCAACTCACTTCCTCTGCCATCTGTCCATCCTCCTAGCCCCTTCCCACCCTTACCATTTGAATCAGCACCACGGACTCCAAGATGACAAGTGGCCCTGCCATGGGCACAAAACATAAGCTCCAGGGAACTAAAAAGCCATTCCTGTACCAAATCATTTAGGGAGCCCTGACCTAGCCTAGACTCCCTTGGCCACATTTACAACTGAAAACCTGAGGTTCTGAGAGGTTAAGTCACATAGCTTGTGTATGAGGAAAGCACAAAATAGCAATTTCCAAACTGCAGACATTTGAGGACCACCTTCAGGAAATTTGCTATATCTGAGAGTGTCACCGTACTGTTATTTATTGTTGTTGCTTAGTCACTAACTTGTGTCCAACTCTTTTGTGACCCCATGGGCTGTAGCCCACCAGGCCCCTCTGTCCATGGGATTTCCCAGGCAAGAATACTGGAGTGGGTTGCCATTTTCCACTCTAGGGAATCTTCCCGACTCAGGGATTAAACTCGTGTCTCCTGCATTTACATGTGGATTCTTTACCACTAAGCCACCAGGGAAGCCCTAGATTGTTATTTACTCAATATTTAAAAAAATCAAATAAGTAACACTAAGTCTTTTAAATTATTAATTTTACTAACATTAATTGAAATTAATATCAATTTCAATTTTGATTTTAATGGACCCCTTTCTGTACTTAATTATATATATATATACACTTTGTTTTTGGCCATGCCTCCTTACAGAATGTGGAATCTTAGTTCTCCGACTAGGGATCGAATCTGGGCTCTTGGTAGTGAACGCACCAAGTCCGAAACATTGAAACTGTCAGAGAATTCCTAGTACTTAAATAATTTCAGAAAGCTCTATTTCTACCATAATGAGCTAGTTTTAAATATATGACATTTAAAAGAATGTTAATCTGCATATCACCTTATCATTATTTTGCAAACTACAAGTAGTATATGCATTTCATTTTGGGAAACTCCTGGCAAGATTCTGACATCAAGCAGACCTGAGTTCAATCGAGACTAATCAGCTTTTACTTCTGCGATCTCAGGCAAATTATTTAAACTCAACTTCTGTTTTCTCACCTGTAAAATAACATATCTGCTGGAGACCATTGCCGTAAGATAAAATAAGGCATTTTAAAAGATTAAGCCTTGTGCCTATCTTAAGTGCCTACACACTCAGCAAATGAAAACCATTAATTATTGTTATTGTTTATAGATAATCACATGGTCCCGGAGGCTGTGGAGTTTGAGAAGACTCTTGAGAGTCTGTTGGACTGCAAGGAGACCAAACCAGTCAATCCTAAAGGAAATCAGTCCTGAATACTCATTGGAAGGACTGATGCTGAAGCTGAAACTCCAATACTTTGGCTACCTGATGCGAAGAACTGACTCATTGGAAAAGACCCTGATGCTGGGAAAGATTGAAGGCAAGAGGACAAGGGGACGACAGAGGATGAGAGATCATCGACTCGATGAACATGAGTTTGAGCAAGGTCTGGGAGTTGGTGAACGACAGGGAAGCCTGGCGTGCCACAGTTCACAGAGTTGCAGAGTAGGACACGACTGAGCAGCTGAACTGAACTGATGGATAATCAGTAGAAGAGCTGAAACTAAAATTCAAGACCTCAGTCTAAGTGCTGTGTCTCTTCCACGACAGCTAGCCAGGTCAAAATGTTTGGTATCCCAAGTCCATACCTTCACTCTGTGATGCTACAAAAGCGTTTCCAGTTCTATTCTGTCCACAGCTAAGTTGTTTATGCTGTCTAAACAGAGCACAGCTTTTATGGCGCTTTTGTCCATAAACTTTCTGAGTTATTCTGCTGATAAATTAAACGCCCTCAGGCAGGGCCTTTGCCCCGAATGAATGAGATGCTGGTGAGAAGATGTCTCCAGACCTCCTCCTACCCTGTGTAGCTGAGGTTTTCATCATTCTGCAAATTGGGGGGAAGGGAAGGACAGTGTTGAAGTGGAAGGGGTGGCAGAGGCCTGATGGCCTTTCTCTGAAATAAATTTTTTTTCCAGTTAGAAAATCCACCAGGATCCTTCCAGCAGAGGCTGTGGCAGTTCAGAGCTGTGGGGGCTGCGAGGGGGCGGGGCCTCGCCTGACTCCACTTTTGGGGGTCTGGCAGCCGTGCCCTCGAGTGACAGGTGAGACGCGAGAGAGCATGGCGAGGCCAGCTGCACGCCTCCGGGAAGGTCTGAGCTCCGGCTCTCAGCACCTACCTCCTGCATCACGCCGGTGGGCTCCTCACAGGAGGCGTTGGGGTGCAGGGCTTGCACGTGGTCCCGGAGGCTCTGGGCCTTTTGGATTTCTGCCAGGAGCTCATCCACCTCCCGGCTGCTGCAGACCTGGGGGTGGTGGGGACAATCAGTCACCCAGTAGTCACCTGGTTACCGGCAGTGGCCAAGGTGGGAAAGGGCAGGCCGCCACGTGAATCCTAAGATGGAGTGGCATGCTCTTCAAAGAGGACGTTATAAACAGGATCCAGGTGCAAGACAGAACCTGCCAATGCCTGTTCCATTTGTACATTATTGGTATGCAGTGTTTTAAATAGTTGAAAGGTTGTCTAACCTTATAGATGTGAAGAAACACTTTATACCCTCCCCTAGCTATAATAATAATTATTAAAGGACTATAACAAGTGTTGGCGAACACTGGAGAATTGGGACTTGAGGGGTGCAGGTGGAACTGTAAAATGGTGCAGCTGCTGTGGAGGACAGTTTGGTGGCTCCTCAAAAAATTAAACAGAATTACTACATGACCTACCTAGCTATACACCTACAATAATTGAAAACAGGGACTCAGATACTTATCCACCAATAATCATACCAGTTCACAGCAGTTCAAATATCCGTTGACTGATGAATGGATAAACAAGAGATAGTATATTCAGAAAATGGAATATTATTCAACCATAAAAAGAATGAAGTTCTGATACATGTTAGAACACAGATGCATCTTGAAAACATGATGCTGAGTGAAAAAAGATGGACATGAAATATCCACAATGGGTAAATCCCGAGAGATGGAAAGCAGATTGACAATGAGCTGGGGCTGCAGGGGAGGGGGAATGGGGAGTAATTGTTTTATGGGTACAGAGTTTCCTTTTGGGGAGATGGAAGTGTTTTGGAGCTAAATAAAGGTGGTGGTTACACAACATCGTGAGTATAAAAAGAGCCACTGTTGTTCACTTTATTTATGAGAATTTTCTCAATTAAAAAAAATTTATTTATTTATCTGGCTGCTCTGGGTCTTGGTTGTGGTATGTCGGATCTAGCTCCCTGATCAGAGATCAAACCCGGGCCCTCTGCATTGGGAGCATGGCATCTTAGCCACTGGACCATCAGGGAAGTCTCTTAATTTATTAAAAATAAAAGGAAATCACACACACACACAAATCCAGATTTCTGGCTCTTGTTGGAAAATCGGAAGACTGGTAACACTGGAGGTCACTCCTGCAGAACAAATAAGTAATGGGGGAGGGCCGAGCAGAGGCGTCTCACTCACTGGGGCAAGCGCTGGTTTGTTCATCACACTCCTCACCCCTCTCTGCTGTGTCCTCACCAGATACAGTTGTAATTTTTTGTCATCTTTGCACTGTTGTTTTGCTCATTATAAAGAAAACAATGAAATGTGTTTTACTCATGCCTCCATCAAGAGTAGAAAAACAACAACTAAGCCAAGAGGTTCACAGGTTTTTAAGAGAAAATATTTCTTAAGCCAGCCAGTTTCATTCACTCACCCATAGTATCTTCCTAGCCTTGGAGTATGTCACTGCTACAGAGTCAAGGGGTTTTGCCCAAGGAAAATGTTGCCTGACCTAGACTTTGTAACACTAGAACATACTTGTGAGATGCAAATATTCATTTACTCTTGGCAATTAGTAGTTAGCAGGCAAGGCACAGCCTGTAGCTCAACAGACAGCTGGATTCTCAATCTGCCATATGGATCTATGCACACATTTGCTGTCATCTCTATTACAGACACAGAGTGTGTGATGTTATTATTAACTGCGACAAGGACTAATGGATGGATTGGTACAGAATTAACTTGCTCATTCAGAATTGATCGCTGTGTGTCTCTTGCAATAAATGGAGTCTATCTAGGAGAGAGAACTGAAGCAACTGCTTCAGACTCAGAGCTTTGGTGGGAGCAGAGGTGGAGTGGGGCCCATGTTGATGGCAATTGGGTAGGAATTCAGAATTCTGTCAGCATGCAACCAGCTCATTGTGTGCATGCTCAGTTGTGCAGATGTGTCCCTATGGACTGTAGCCCGCCTGGCTCCTCTGTCCATGGGATTCTCCAGGCAGGAATACTGCAGTGGGTAGTCATTTCCTCCTCCAGGGGATCTTGCTGACTCAGGGATTGAACCCATGTCTCCTGTGTTTGCAGGCAAATTCTTTACCACTGAGTGACCTGAGGAGCCCAATCAACTCATCAAACACCCTGACAAAAGAATCTCTTGTGACTTTTTGTTGTTTCCGTTCTTCCCACATACTCTTTTTAATCTGATTTTACTTGAGTAAACCCATTGAGTGGGGGAGAAGGGAAGCCAGTACACACAAAGAATCTTTCTGGCCCAGATTCCCCCTTGGAAGCAGGCAGGGATAGGAGGAGGGAGCAGTGTGTTGGCCCAAGAGCTTACCTCTGTCTCTGGGCTGTAGCAGTGATAGTAGCCCCCAAAAGCTTCCACAAGGTTCTTCAGAACAGCCTGTGGGGATGGAGACAGAGTCAGCCCTCCCTAGGGCAATGCTGCTAGTCTTACAAGCTTTTTCCTTGTCTGAGCCTCCCAACTGGGCTGACCAATGGGAGACCTAGATACAAGGAGAGTTGTATTCTGATCCACAACTTAGGGGCCTCAAAGGCTGGCCCAGCTCACTATCGGCAATCCAAGGGAAGACTTGAAGATTCTTGGGTACTTACAGGCGGCACCTGATCATCACATTTGTAGGTGATGATGTGGGTAATGAGATCCCTTCCCATGGTAGACTGTTGGATGTAATCGGACAGGATTTCAGAAGGCTGATCTGGGCTGGGAAGAAGAAGGAAGAGAAGGGGGCACTCCAGCAAGATGGTAATTCCCAAAGAACCTCTACCAAATCTAACCAATCACCTGTGTCCCAGGTCACTTGTGTTAAGATGCAGGGCATAGTGGGCCTCAGGCTTGGCCTGTCTGGCCTCCTGCCATAAAAATCTGTACATGAATGCCCTGGAAACACAGCCCTCTCTCAAGAGTACGTGAAGAGCCACACTTGATGGTCTTTTCTCTAACATTGGTTTGGTTCTCCAATCCCTTCCTGGGTCTGTTATCAGCTTAGAAAAGGAGGCCTACCAGCTTCCCATGATGGTCACCAGAGAATTCAGCCCCTTCAGAACGAAGACTTTCTTCAGGGCTTGTAGCAGATTGCTGCCTCTGTCCGGCTTCAGTTTTTTCACCCAGAGCTTGAGTTCCTGGAGACTAGGCAAAATGATAAAACCTAATAACAGTACTCATACTAGGGACCAGGCCCAGGACAAACACGGGCTGGTGTGAGCCTAACAATAATTCTTTGAGATGGATACCTTATTCCCATTTTATAGATGAGGAAACTGAGACTCAGAGTTAGGACTTGCCCAAGGGGATACTGTAAGCAACTGGAAACGCTGAGACTTCAATCCAGGTGTGACTCAAGGGCCTGAATTTCTAGGTGACCCTGCTACGTGGGATCTGGGACCTAGTTCCTTTCCCCTCCAACTCTTCTGGAGGCAGATCTCAGCCTGAAACATGGGGTTAATCCCCAACCCAAAGAGTCTTGAAGAGAAGGCACTATGGCTGTGTGGCTACATCCCACATGGGTTGGAATACACACTGCTGGCAATAGGGGAATGACTCAATACAGCGCTCTCCTGGTTCACTGTCTCACATGGCGCTAGTGAGACAGCTCTGGTCTCTGACACCCACCCTCCAAAAAAACCCCTCAGCTCATTGCCAGTAAGTCTCTTTCATTATTATAATGGCTGAATTTCCCTTTTTAACAAAGAGAACAAATCCCAGGCCTGGCGCCATCTCTAGTCAATAGGTTTCAAGCTGGAATTTAATCTTACTGTTTTGTCTGCTTTCATTCTATTTATTTTTATAGCAACTTTCTAATTATGGCAAGTGATACAGGCTTCTCAGTTATGGCATTGATAGTTTCATTCAGAATATTGGGTTATTTTTAAATCAATAATAGTACAAGCTGCACAGAGTAAATAATAGTACAAGTGGCAGGGATATGACAAAAATCACAAGGGAAATCCAGGAATAATTGCAGTTGACTCTTGGCTAGATGGTCTCAAGGTGACTTCCAGGTCTGACATCCTGGAGCTTTGAGGTTGAAATCACCGTTAAAAAATAAACAAACAAACCACCTTGTCTGCTGAGTGCCTTCCCCATGCCAAGCACTTCCCATGCCAACAACTCTGTGAGAAGCAGGTATCTTCACCTTATTCTGCTAATGAGAGAGTTAAAGGATGAGTCAGGATCCCCCAATAACTGTCAGAGCTGGGATTCAAAGCCTATGCTCCCTGAATGGACACTTCTCTACCCAGAAGGGCAGCCCTCTACGGCCAGTTCTGGACAAGGGAACCTCCGTTCCAGAAACCCAAGCATGTGGCTTTCCCTGGGATCCGCTCTGTGCTTTCGAATCCAGTCCTGACTACCATTTCAGAAATGTTCCCTAACCTGAGTCTCAGTTTCCTCGTCAGCAAAATTGGGATAGTAATCCTATTCCATGTGTTGGCTATGAATATTGAGTAAGAGAGTACATGCCAAGTGCCAAGCATGGTGGATAATCAAGGCTATTCCCTTCCTGGAAAAGAGATGTCTACTTTCAGGCATAAGTTAGTAGAAATTCTTAGTTGTTTAGTTACATCTTAGTTGTTAAGTTGCGTCTGATTCTTTGAGACCTCGTGGACTGTAGCCCACCAGACCACTCTGTCCATGGGATTTCCTAGGCAAGAATGCTGGAGTGGGTTGCTATTTTCTTCTCCAGGGAATCTTGCCAACCCAGGGGTTGAACCCAAGTCTCCTGCATTGGCAGGTGGATTCTTTACCACTGGGCCAGAAGGGAAGCATAAAACAGTGGAATTGTAGGTAGCTATTAAAAAGAAAGAGGTTGATCTCTACATACTGAGAGAAAATTAGGTGCAAAGCCAAGATGAAAAAAGTGTAATGTTCTCTTGATTATGTTTAAATAAAAGAGGATAAACACACAGATGCATATATGTGCAAAGACTGTGGAAGTAGATTGAAGAAACTATTATTGGGAGGTGAGGGAGGGGGAACTAGGGTGAGAGGGAGACTCATCTGCTATTTTTTATTCTTTTATACTGTTGCAATTTCTGAAAATCAGCATGTATCATTTTCATAATAATAAAACTATCTTTATTAGATTTATGGGTAGAAATGGTATCTTGTCTTTTCATTTTGTGGTGCTCGTGGGGTGATGACTTTTCCAAAAGATATTGGCTCCCTGTGCTTCTGTTTTTGTGAACTGTCTCACTTATTTTGTACTTTAATCATTTGATAAAGACACTAACACTTTGAGGGAGGAAAATGACCAGGTAAACACCCAGGCCAAGGCCGGGCAATCACTCACCTGGAGGTGCTGACTTCTGTTGGGTTGGGCCAGAGGGCACTGGTGGTGGCACCGAAGGACAGGATGTACAGCTTCTCTTTGTGGCTCAGCTGCTCGTCAATGAGGTTCTGGTGGGCAAGAGCACATCAGTGGCTCCCAGAGTCATATGGAGCTTGCCTTCACCTCTCACGCTGTGGTTGGGCCCTCTAGGCTGAGATGTGAACTGTGCTGAAAGAGGTTTGCTTAAGACTCAGCTCAGCAGCTCCAAGCTGACATTTGCTTGCTGCCCCTCGGGTCACAGGGGTCTAGGTGGAGCGCCCCAGCTGCCCATCCCAGCCTGTCCTTGGCTGTGTGTGGTCAGGGTAGGGCCTGGGTGGTCAGCCAGTTCCAGAGATTGGCTTTCACTCCCACTGACTGCAGACCCAAGATCTCTTCTGGAGCAACTGCCACACACTTGGGTCATGGGTGTGGTTGGGATGAGCACCCACTTCAGCATGTGCAATGGCTGAACTATTTACACGTGGCACCCAAGGAGGAGCACAGAGGTGGGGGGCAGCGGTTGCTGTACTGGCCATGTGAGTTGGTGATGGAGTGATGGGTGCAGGGCCAGCCTATTGGGTGTTCTCAGGCTCAGCCTGGGGAGCATCCAACAGTAAGATAACTCTTTCCTCTCCTTCCCGGTGAGAGAGCTTATTCTTAGGTACACTGATAAGCAGACCAGGGTCCTTGAGGAGGAGGAAGGGACAAACTTTTTTCTACATTCTCTCATCTTAGTCACTTAAGACTTTTCTCCCCTTAAACTTTGCATTGTTAGGACAACAATCTATTTCGCCTAAGACTAACTTTCTTTAAGCCTAGAGCTAATGATTGCACAACAAAACAACACATCTTGCTCAAGGGTATGTTTTTCCTTAAGCTCTGTACTAATGATTATATAACAACAATGTATCTTGCTCAAGGGCATGTTTCTCCTTCTTAACAAAAACTTCCTGACTATCCTGCTATCTTAAGATGTTGTTGTGGGAGTGGGCCTGGTAAGACTTTTACAACCTTGAGATATTCTTTTAATCTATTGTTGGTAACCAATTGAAAAAGTATATAAAGCCCCACCCAAACTAGTGGGGCACTCTCTGTCCCCTTCTGATGTCTATGTCAGAAGCTTTCTCTGTCCCATTTTCACTGTAATAAAACAAAGCTCTGAGTGACTGAAGCTGAGTCTTTGGTCCCAGAGAGAAATTTTCTCCTTCGGAGATTACAAATCCAACACCGTTCACCATAAGCTATCATCGGCCACCTAGAAACATTACCTGTTACCACCAACATGAGCTCTGTGTTGGTTAATACTGAACCAGCCCACCATGGGTATCTCTGGAAACAGGGCCCTGGGAATGTTGTGAAGGGCAATCTGCACTGACATCGGTTCCCTGACACCTGCTGAGACCAGAAATGGGGACAAGTCTGGAAACTGGCCCATCTTGATCCCTCTGTAGGATTCTGGGACCAGCTACTGCTGCTCAGGTCTCATTCAAAGCTTAGAGGTTCCTCTAAGAAAACAGACCCTCCACATCACTTCTGAGACTATAGGGGCTTTTGTCGATGCTAGCGTGTACTGAGTGCTTCATTTGCACGGGCTCCTTTTGCCGTCTGGAGACCCTGTGAGGTGGCGAGAGTCATCATCCCTGTTTCACAGATGAGATAACTGAGTCACACAGCCCAGAAGTGGTGGAGGTGCCTGGGATTTGGCCCTAGAGCTCTTAGCTTCTCAGTTACGACCAAAGCAACCAGGATCGCTGCTCATCAGGAAAAGGCTAGAAGCCTGTGCTGGAGTCGGTCCAATTGATCCCCACCTCCACAACCTCTTTCCAGGGAGCACAGGCTCTTGAGACAGTCAAGTTGGTAGGGACTGTCACAGTGTGAATACTAGAGGCTCACACTGCAACTGAGGATGACTCTGAGGCTGGGTTTCGCAGAACTCAACATATTTTTTTAACTGTAGGTGCTAATTAAGTGTGAACTGTTCTTTGTAAAACATTCCATTTTGCACTTGCTATCAACAGAGCCATTAGCAAGCTCACAAGGGAGGGTGGGGAGGAAGTAGGGATAGAGGGTGGCGAGGAGGTGGTGGTTCCAGGTACTTCTTTGTGCCAGAGAGACTTACCATGAGGTCATTTTGGAACTCCTCTTTCTGAGGGTCACTGCTGACAGCTGCCACGTCAATGAGAATGCCAACTCTGGCCCCCTTGATGAGGCCAAATGCCTAAAATCAGAGAGGGCATGCAGAACGACCAGCCCAACCTTTCTTTGGGCAGCTTGTTGAAGCAGAAATTCAAGCACACTCCAGCCTCAACAAGAGGCCACACAAGGAAGACCCATTTTGTAGAGAAGAGCGCAAAACTAGGTGTCTCGGTTTTAGCTTTGGGCATTATCTGCTTCTATTTGTGACAACTTATTTAAAGTTTTTTTCCCCTTAATACTTACTGTCCACTTTTATAAAGTAATTTGTGTTCATTAAAGAAAATTTGGAGACTGTAGAAAAGCAGCCTTTGTAAGATAGTTTGACATCTAATTACATCAACTTATTTCATTTTCTTATATCCTTATTTATTTTCTGCCTATTCTACCAATCAAAAGCGTTAAGTTCTCTAGCAGCAGTGGTATTTCTGTGAATTTCTAATTATGTTTCTAGCAGCTATTTCTAGCTACATGTCAATGCTGTTTGATTCACCTCGTAACTGTTCTTCCTGTTATAGCTGCATTGTGAATTGGAATTTTCATTCATATGAAATCGATAGTTCTCTAGGGCAGTAGGTTCCACTGGATGCTTGCCTTAAATCTTGCTTTATTGGATATCTAAGTTATTGTTCCTCCTTAAACCTGTTCCATACTTAGTTTTCCCCACCGCAGTAAATGGCATTTAACATTCACCTAGGCACTCTGGCCCTAAACTTATCCAATCCATCAGCAAGTCCTGCCAGCTCTGCCTCCAAACCATTCCCTGAATCCATCAGTTCTCATCCCATCCCCACACCCGACCCTTGGATCTAAGCCACCGTCATTTCTGCCTAGATTTTGTTGTCTATGGTCAATTTATGAAGCATACAGAGGGATCTTTTTGAAACTGAAGTCAGATCATGTCGCTCCCCTGCTTAAAACTCTCACCTTTGGAATAAAATCTGAACTCAGCAAGGTCTTCCTGATCTGTGCCTGCCCCTAACCCCATCCGCTCTCCAAATGCTCACTCTGGGCTCTTGAGACAAAGTCAAGAGCTGCATAGGCCTGCTTGCTGCTTCTGGAACAGGTCAAGTATGTTCCTGTCTCAGGGCCTTAGCATTAGCGGTTTCCTCTGCTTGGAACCTTCTCCCTCGATCTCAGCATCACTCTCTCGCTCCCTTTAGGTGTCTGTTCAAATGTCTCCTCTTGGACTATCCTATTATTTAAACATCCCTGCTTCTATCTCTCCCTCTCACCCCTCATCCTGCTTTATTTTTCTTTATAGCACCATCACAAACTAACTTTTTATGCGATTTGTCCTCTCCCCTGGACCATGAATTCCATGGAAGTGGGAGCTTTGTACTAGTCATGTTGGAACCCCCAGTCCTGGAAAAAGTGTCTGATATACTGTAATCACTCAAACAATATTTGTCCATCTAAAAACAGATGAAGTATGAAGCTTTCCAGGACAGTGCCAATTTTCAGGGGCCAGAAGGAGTTCAAATTTGGGGCCAGTTCTATTCCTTAAAATTTTGAGAAAGCTGACTTTAGAGCTTTAATAATTGACAAACGCATTCCCTTAAACCTAGCCATTGAAATTCTAGAAATTTATCCCAGAGAAAAAACTGGAAGAGTAGATGAGAGGGAACTGGAACCCAGTGATGCCAGATAGCCCTAAGAGAAGACTGAAGGTAGACATAAAAGTGAAATAGCAAGATTTTAAAATCTTGACAACTAATTTAAAAAAATATTTAAAACTATTTAGGCCAAGAAAAACAAGGTTGCAAGGCCAGATTTGCCTGCAAGCCACTGGTTTATAACCCCTGCCTTTATCCTCTGCAGACGTGGAAACAGACACCCAGGGAAGTGTGGTTTTGGGGACAGCAGAGTCCAGAACTGGGTCCAGGGATGGACTATGCATCACGTCAGGCGCGGAAGCACCCAGAAGACCCGTGAGTTCACTTACAAGTGATTGCTCCCCTGGAATCCAACCGGGGCTTATTCCCTGGCTCCCCAATAACTCCATCAGAAAAGGATAAGGGGAAGAAGGACCCAACCAGCAATCCCTGCGCCTCTGTCGAAAGGGCCAGGACAAGTGTGATGGGCGCAGCTGGGTGAGAGAGCTGCGTTCCCTGAACTGATGCTTATGGAGGAGGTGAGGCTGTCGTCCCTCTCTGCCTGTGTTACCGCGACCGACCAGAGGGGGCGTGCTACAGCTGGAGATGTGCATCTGTTGGTCGGTCTTAAGCGAGAGAAGAGGGTTCTGGGTCTGGGATGGAGACTACACCCTGGAATCGGCTCAGGCAGCTAGCCTTAGCACTGTACTCTCACCTACTGGGCTTGTGCACAGGTGGGGGTTGGGCTTGGGGAGCATGAATTTCAGCACTCACCTATCTCAGGCTTTAAAACAAGAGTTTGGGATTGGACTTCCCTGGTGGTCCAGTGGTTAGGAATCTGCCTATCAGTGCAGGGGACTTGGGTTCAATCCCTGGTCTGGGAAGATTCCACATGCTGTGGGGCAATTAAGCCTGTGCACCACAACTGCTGAAATCCGCAACAGCAACTACTGAAGTCTGCAATAAGAGAAGGCTCCATACTGCAACTCCCCCATTAGCCGCAGCTAGAGAAAACCCATGCACAGCAACAAAGACCCAGCACAACCAAAAATAAGTTAGAAGTAAATAAATAAATCAACAGTTGAGGATTGCCTATCACATCATCACATCATGTAGTTACTCAGTCATGTCTGACTCTTTGCCACCTCAGTGTTTGCCAGACTCCTCTGTCCACAGGATTTTACAGGCAAGAATACCAGAGTGGGTTGCTGGTTCCTTCTCCAGGGGATCTTCCTGACCTTGGGATTGAACCCAGGTCTCCCACATTGCAGGCAGATTTTTTACCATCTGAGTGACCAGGGAAGCCACAAGGTGGCTAAGGATTGCCTAAGGTGAAAGCAAACGGTGGGCCAGAAAGGCGTCAATTGGAAGAACATAGGCTAAAACAAATAAGGAAGCAAAATGAAGGTTAATTTGCTTACGAACACCCTTCTACCCTTTGGGTCTGAGGGAAACATTTAATCAAACTTTTAAAAGTTATGTCTGGATGATCAGCCTTAGTTGTAAATCTCACTAAAGGTCTGAGCTTAAGTGGTCCAGGGGAGCTTCAGCAGTTCTCACCCAGGATGTTTCCTCTCCTGGTAACAGCTCTCTGGCTTTCCATGTGCGCCCATCTGTCTCCTTTTCTCCGTCTGTGATGTCTGGGGAGATCTCACCCATTCTCCCCACCTACCCTGACCCCTGTCTTTCCCCAGGAGTGAGCACTAGTTCCGGGCCTAAGCAGTCAGGGTATCTCACCCTGTTGGCTATGGTGATTGGTCTAAATTGGCCCAGAGAGAGTCAGTGCCAGGACTTGGGAGGGTGCACTGGGAAAGGAAGGCCACCACTACAGTGACATGTAAGCTGAGAGCTGCTGGTGACCCACATCTTCCCAAGACTGGGGAGAGCCTTACGGAGGGTGAGACCAACCCAGAGGAAAGCAGAGCTCAGAGACAAAGAATGACGTCATTTGAACCCTAGGATACAGCTGTCTTTGGGCTTTTCATTTCTGTAGGTCTAGAAATTCCTTTTTTGGGTTTAGTTAATGTAAATTGGAGGTCTATTACTTGCAACAGAAACGGTTCCAACAAATACAGATGCAATGACTGAAAGGAGGCAAAGAAAGAAATCTATTACCTTCTTGCTGTTTTCTGTGAGCCACTGAATTCTCTGTTGATAGAGTTCAATAGCTCTGTTAAAACACCAGGAAGATTTGTCACCCAAGGTCGGTTCCAGCACCGAGCAATGCCCACTCACATTCCGAAGGAAAATGCAGTGGGCATTTTTTTCTTTTAATGTGTCTAAGGCACTGGGAGAATATAAGGCAAAATCTAGCCCAGAAAAAACCGAAGGTCTTTGTTTGCTGGGGCAAATGATGGGGGGGTGTGGGGAGGGGGGTCGTGGAAAGGATTAGTGCTGCAGCATGCACTGTAAACGGCGGAGCTAGAGGTGGGGTTCAAGGGAGGGTCAGTCTGTGCAGGATGGGGGAAGGTTCTCATGAGGAAGGTGGGAGAACATTCTTGCTCTTCTCAAATCTGTGTCTTCTCAGGTGAGACTTCTAGTCACCTGGACATAATCATAAGTGCACAACTGAGGCTTCTCAGCGTCAGTTTCTCAGTGGATTGATGAACAAAAAACTGTTTTTGAATAGTAAGTGGCCAGGGAACTTCTAGAGTTTCGCTCATTGCAGACTATTCCTATGGCTATTTGGAGATCAGCCTGTAACAGGTGCTCAAGTGAAGGGCTCAGTCATCTGAATTTAACTGAATTGCCCTCATTGAGGTAGGTGGGATTTGGGGGGCCCAGAAATGGGCCTCTGGGCATGAACTCATGGATGGGGGGCAGTGGGCAGAGTCATAAGACACACAAATAGTTGCAGGCAAAACACATGGGCTCCATGATGAGATGTGCTTGTCTTTGAGACTCAGCTCTGTTGTTTCCTAGCTGTGTGACTTGGACAGGTATGGTAAACTCTACAGTTTCAACATCTCCAATGTGAAGATAGTAATAAGACTTTATTCAAGTCAGTTTGCTGAAATTTAGTCTACTTGAAACAAATTCTCTGCAAATCAATTTGCCAAATGACCAGTTAACTGAATAGAACATTCCTTAAAAGGCTGGATTCACAATTAAAACCAATCAACCAAAAATACTACAGAAATCTTTAAAATCTGTTTAAACTTCCAACTCAATAAAATTTGCTATAAAAGTTACAGTTAAAATGCTTTGATAAATTTGACAAATTGGTCATTTAGCAATTGATTTTCCATTAACTGTCTTGAGAATAATGCCATTTTTTGAGTTGTGAAGATTAAATAAGATAATGTGTGCAGCCTTTAGCAGCATTCCTGACACATGAATAAATGTTAGTTCTTTATTATTCTAACTTTTGAAGAAATCTCAGGCAAGCAGTAATCAAGCAAGCAATTACTACACAGGGGATGGTGCTAACAAAATCTAGTTTGGGGGAATTCCATGGTGGTCCGGGAGTTAGGACAATGCTCTTTCACTGCTGAGGGCCTGGGTTCGATTCTTGGTCGGGGAACTAGGATGCCACAGGCTGTGAAGTGAGGCCAAAAAAAGTAAAGAGAAGCTTTTTAAAAAATCTGGTTTAGGGACTTTGCCTTCTAATGCGAGAGTGAGAGTTCAACCTCTGGTTGGGGAACTAAGATCCCATATGCCTTATGATCCAAAAACCAAAATGCAAAACACAAGTAATATTGTAACAAATTCAATAAAGACTTTAAAAATGGTCCACATTTTTTTAAAAAACAACAACAACAACACTGGTTTGGAAGTGGGGGGACCTGATATTTTTAACATACATCTGTAAAGATATGAACCCAATCAATCTGTCACTCTTAATCATTACACATCAGATGAGGCAGTGAGGTTTCATCCAAAGGGGCCATGGGTTTTAAGAGGGTGAGAAAAACTGATATAGTTCAAGCTTCTTTATTTGAAAAAAGAAGACATTGGAGCCGTAAGTGGGAAGAGAATGCCCACAGGTCCAACAGAGCCTGTTGTTTGAACACAGTCACTTTCAGAGAGCTGAAGCCAGGTAATTCTTGAGCTCTGGGCTTGTTGGGAGGACATGAGAAACATACTTACTCAGAAAGCTTGGCTTCAAATTGGTGGACGGTCTGGGTGGGGAAGTGCATTTTCTTCGTGACACTGCTGGCCTCCTCCCTGAAGAAGCAAAGTCTCATGAAAGGGTCTCTTGGGCTCAGGGGGCTGGACGGGTCTCACAGGCTTGGGGGAGGGGAGTGGCTTCCGACTTACAGCACGGCTGTGCCCTGGCATATCAGGTCAGGCAAAGTGAGTTTCTTAGACTTTAAACTGTGCATTGAAAGCCAGTCTTCTGAATTCTCCCAGACTGAAGGCTGGGTCTCATCCCTCTGCAGCCTCTGAGAAACAGAAGCCAGAGTCAAGGCAAAAACAGTGAAAAGAGAAGGCCAAGCTCAGGGTGTTTTAGGTCCCTCCTTGGGGAGCCCCAGGGGGTGCCAGCCTGACTGGTCCTACCCAAGAGAGTCTGTTCAGGAACTCGCCTTGCCGAGGCAACAGACGTGTGCAGAGAGCCCTGTGCTGTGGGCCACCTGCCCCCGATGATACTGGTTCCTATCCCTCACCTCATCCCCAGTATGTCCCCAGAGGAGTCAAGGGGTCACTCACCACATCCTGCCTTGTGAGAGACGGAATACACAAACACACAGTGGCTGGACCCTGCGTGACTACAGAACTCTGACCCACATCCTCTGTAGCAACCAGTCCCTGGAGCCAAACCATAACCTCTCCAGCAACTGGATCAGGGGGTCAGGACTGTGACGGGGCTGCCACCTTTCCTATTTCATCCCCTTTTCAGCTCAGGACCAGCCAGAGAAAGCCAAACATGCTCCCAAACCAATCACAGGAGCTACCCAGCTTCTAGTTAGCTCATCTCTGGCTTCTGTTTGCCTGCTCCTTCAGGGCACACTCTTTTCACTCTAAAGTTTACCTATTTCCCTGCCTGCCTTTGAGTCTTTGCCAAACACAAGTGACGGTGGTGTGTTTGTTTATTTCTGTATTTGCATTCTCTGTATCTTTTCAGATATAAGAGTTCTGCCTCCCTCTCAGTCTGAGGGATCCTCCACAAATATTTGTTGACTAATGGAAGAGGGAACAAGTTTCCCTGTCTATTCCAGAGGCCAGAAACAAGAGCAGAGGATAAAAGTTTTAGTGGAAGAATTTCCTAGTCATCACAGGAGTCTGGCCATGAAATGAACAAACCTCCTTGCTTGTGCCTAGTGATGCCTGTGTCACTTACATAATGCTAAGCTCAGGATGTGGATGGTGGCCTTGGTGATAGAGCTGAAGTCATTGACAGCAAGCATTCAACATCGTTGATATGTTCTGGCAGCCAGAAGGTGGGAGAGAGCTGACATAAGGCTCTGAGCTCATTTTCCTTGTTTTGAGCCCTGTTTTGAGGTGCTAGGGCTACAGCGTGAACAAGATAGAAATGTCCCTGTCTTTTTGGAGCTCACATTCTAGTGTGGACAGAGGGTTAGTAAAGAAAAGCAAAATCAATGTACATAATTTTAGCAAGGAGCAGTTATATTAAGAAAGTGGGGCAAGGGAATGTGAAAGAAAATGACGAGGGTGGAGATGGGGAGTCACTTTAGCTGACATGGGGGTCAGAGAAGGTCCTTCTGAAAGTCCAGGAGGCAGCCCTGTGCGACCCTGGGAATGCACATTCCAGGCGGCGGCAGACTTGGGGCTGGGTCAGGGTTCTTCCAGAACAGAAGGGTGGCCATGAGACAAGTGTGTAGTGAACACAGGGTGTGTGTGACACGAGAGCAGCCTGCAAAGGGGCAAGGCCTGGCTCAGACAGGGATTCTGCAAGAGCTTCCAGCACAAGCACCATTGTTTGAATGAGTCAGTGGGCCTTACATGCTGCCAGGGTTGGCCATGACTCGGGGTGAGGAATCCCATCGTCAGGGGAGGCTGGCTCAGACCCACAGTGAGAAACCACCCTGCAGTGTCCAAAGACTGTGGAAAGGACCTGCGCTGCTTAGCCCACCGTGGCCCTGTCTACACCCAGGGATGGCTTTGCACCTGCTGAAACCCTGAGTGGGTCCTGCTTGGGCTTGTCTTTGTCGGGCTGTCACTGCAGAGGGTGAGGTGGTGGACAAGGGGATGAAATTATCTGCTGTGGCTGACCAAGCTGCCTTAGACAGAATTAGATCCGATAGAGGATTCTGAAGGAGGAACGGGCAGAGGAAGAGAGAGAGGAAAGAAGGGGGTGCAGTCCTGGGCCCCCCACTTACTAGCTTTATGATGCTGGGCAAGCCATGCATCTCCTTCTTCACCAAACAGTGCTTAACAATGACTCCTGTTTCCCCTCAGATTTGGTGGACAGAAGACTACAGTTCATGGAATCGCAAGGAGTTGAACTTGACTGAGTGAGCAACACACACACAGAGGAGGAATGAACAAATGGACAGTGAGAATAAACTGCTGCTGCCCTATTCCAGCTAGATAGCATTGAGTGCCTTACACCTGTGCCTGAGGCCTGCTCACCCTCTGTTTCCAAAGGAAATTAACAACTGTTAAAGTGTGAAAACCACTAATAATTAGAGCAAACACTTAATAGCGCTGCTTTAATGTGACAAGCACTTCACATATATTATTTATGTCTGTGAAATAGGTTTCATCATTGTTAACCTCATTTAACCGACAAGGAAACTGAAGTACTGAGGATTAAGTACTTTGTTCAAAGTCATACAGCTAGTGAGAGGTGGAGCTGGGATTCAGACCCAAGCAGTACAGCTTGGGTCATGCTCACAATCACCATACTATATGGCCTTTAAATTTACCATCAAACTCTGACTGTCTTTGTGAAGGATCGAGAGAGAACTGACTGAAAAGACAATTTTCTCATTATTTCTCTCTGCTAATTAATGTCGCCTGTAATCTTAGCCCCAGCCCCACACTTAGGGAGCTGCTGCCCTGCACCATATAACCACTAGATGTCACTCTTCTCATCTTTCAGGACAACCACCTCTCTAGTTTGTAACAGAAACAGGTAGACTTCTCATTCCCCTTTTTCTTCCATTTTACTTGCATTTGAAATGTTCCATCTTGCTTTGGGGCATGGATTTTGTATTGTTGATGTTTGAAGAGTTACTATTAAACACAGGCTTCCCTGGTGGCTCATTGGAAAAGAACCCACCTGCCAATCCAGGAGACTCGGGTTCAGTCCCTGGGTCAGGAAGATCCCCTGGAGAAGGGAGTGACAACGCACTCCAGTATTCTTGCCTGGGAAATTCCATGTACAGGGGAGCCATGGAGTGGCAAAGGGTTGGACACGAATGAGCGACTGAGCACCATTAAACACATTATGGATTTTGACTGTAGACATACTGATTACGCGCTAAAGGAAGTGCTTGACATAGAGAAGAGTATGATCTTTGTTGGGGCAATCCATTCTCTCTTTCCCACTGCAATTTTTTTGTGATGTAAATGAGGCCCCGGTTGTGGCTGATAAGTAAGAGTGGTCCTTGTACACCTGGGAAGTCATGTATTTGATAAGAAATTAGGTGAAATAGATACTCTTAGTATCAACATCTAAGGTCACCGAGAGAATGCTTCAGAATCTCCAGACTCTACTGACCTTTGCTCATTTTCTTGTAATTAAACTTGCTTTCCTGTTAGTGCCAATATTTGAGAAAAGTAAAATACAACTATTTTCCTGATTTTCAATCACCAGCATTAAAATTGTATTGTTTTTGATTATCATTTCAAAAGATTTTTGTTAAACTCTAGTATAGGTAGAGAGTTATGGGCCAGGCTTGTGCTGGCAGCCCCCAATGACAATTGTTTCTACGGTAGAGTGAGCTGTGAGTTCTAGACAATCCACTCACCACCATGAGAAGACAGCTCATCAACATGATGGTAGTCAACCTAAGACCACAGTTCTGGTTATTCTAGAGGTTAATTCTCCTGCCATAACTCTCTCGCTCCAATAGTACTTCCCGAAATTGATTTTTGGATTTAGATTTTTTAGGAAATCCTACAAGAAAAACAAATCTCAGGAAAGAGAATCTTAGAATTAAATTCCTTAGTCTTCAAGCTTTGATAACAAGGATAGCATCTTCACACCCTCCTGAATATTTGATGATATGACCAAGAAGTCTATACTATTTCTATAAATAGCATAGAGATTCTTTAGTAATTTTTAAAGACAGGAGATTAGAGATGAATTCTTAACTAGTCCTGAGATCCTACGTGAAGAAAGAAATACATTCTGCATTCCCAGCTATGATTTGTGAACACGGCTGCTCAGTAGAAGCACTTATGGTTTTTACCAGTAAGTCCTGTGTCTGGTTAACATGCGTAACCAGGAGTCCATTGTCTAGCCTTTGGCCAAGTTCATTGATATTCTTCTGGTTCAACTGCTTCTTTGGATCTCTGTCATTGTTTCTCCTCATGCTACAAAACACAAAGTCATTTGATCAGTGCCCTGGTGCCAGACATTGATGCCATACTGTCAGGGCCTCCAGAAGCATTTTTATTTCTGTGTAGTAACTGGGGAAGTTTCTTGTGCACATCTTGATAAAATGTGGGCTCCAAGTTCGTAAGACATTTTATTTTATTGTTTTGGTAGTTAGGTAACTGAAGCCCTCAGTTGTAAGATGATGCAATTATCATTTACCCAGTCTCACTTAAAGGCACGTATTTCCCCCTCAACTCTCATGAAAAAAACATGTTATTGTTGTTGCTTTCATTTGGAAAAATCAGAGAAGATGCTTACCAGTGATTGTCCAGAAATGTACTGTCTTGAGCATGGAAGACATCACTAATTTGTGTGGCCATTATAAAAACATCCAGTGCTTATTTTCCTAGGGAGCAAAATAATATCAGAAAGGGATGAGTGTAACATGTAGACAATGGCCTTGAAGGGCATCTATATTCAGCTCAACTCTTCTTTAATTCATTCATTTAATAAGTCCTTATTGAACGCCTACTTGATGCTGCTGATACAATGGTGAACGAGATGACAAAAGGTTTCTCATTTCAGGGCTTCTGACGCTTTGGATGATTCTTTGTCATGGGGTTGTCCTATGTGCTGAAGAATGCTCTACCTATCAGATGCCAGGAGCATCCTTGCCCCTCAGGTTGTAACAACTAATAATATCTCTAAGCGTGGCCTAATGTCTCTGGGGAGCACAGTCGTCCCCAGCTGACAATCATGGAGCTAGACATTGTCCTTGTCCTGCCAGAAGGAGAGACTGATGTTAAAAATTAAATATAGTAGGGGCTTCCCTTGTGGGTCAGTGGTAAAGAATCTGCCTGCCAATGCAGAAGACACAGGTTCAAGCCCCGATCCAGGAAATTCCCACATGCCATGGAGCAACTAAGCCCGTGCGCCACAACTACTGAGCCTGTGCTCTAGGAGCCACAACTACTGAGCTCTCGAGCCTGGGAGCCTGTGCTCCAAACAAGAGAAGCTACTGCAATGAGAAGCCCTGGCATGGCAACTAGAGAACAGGCTCCCCCCACTCACCCAAGCTAGAGAAACCCTGGGCAGCAGTGAAGACCCAGGGCAGCCAAAAAAATAGACATTTAAAAATTAAATACAGTAATAACAAACTGTGGAACGTGTTATGAAGGAAGGATAGAGAGTAATCAGGAATCTCCTTTGCATAGGTAAGGTGGTCAGTGAAGGTGTATTTTGAGCTTAGACCTTTTTGATGTTGTTAATTTTGGCCACACCCCATGGCATGTGGGCCCTTAGCTTACCAACCAGGGATCTGACTCATGCTCCCCGAACCAGAAGGTGGAGTCAACCCCTGGACCGCCAAGGGAGGCCTGAGCTTAGGCTTTCTTGAAGGATGGAAAGGAGGTGGCCGTGGTGAAGGCTGGCAGAGAGGACAGCAAGGGAAATAGGCAGAGAAGACAGCAAGTGCCCATGACGATTTAGAGGATGGGGGAGTGGAGAGGGAAAACATTAAGATGAGGCCGAGTTTTTCCTCTGATAACTGCCTCTGCACTCAGAGGGTGGGTCCCTGTAGCTACTGTTTGCAGCTTATGGTGTTAGTGGTACACGTGGGCCTGACAGATCAATCAGATCCTCGCTTTGGGAATTCAGAATGAAGAGCTGTGAGGCCACCATGTACATTCAGAAGCAGGGAAAGGCTGTCTTCAGAGCCAAGTTGAGGGCAGGGCCATTCCCGGCCTTGGTTTCCCTGGGGCCTTTCTCTCCCAGCTCCCTCCTCTGCTCCCTCCTCTCTCTGCTCCTTCCTAGTCTCTTTTGCAGGCTCACCTTCTCTACCTGAGTACTTTAAGTTGGTTTTCCTCAAGGCTAAATCATGCACACAGTTCTCCTCTCACTTTCTCCTCTTTTCCTTGGCAAACATCCTTGTCCTTGACTTCAACTGTCATCTGTACATCAGTGACTCCCAGTTGCATGTCAAAAGCCCAGACCTCTCACTCTGACTCCAGAGCTGTGTGTTCAGTTACACTGGATATTTCTACCTGGAGCAACTTGAACTCAGCACGTCCAAGACTGAATTCAAATTTCCTACACACTAGCCTCTGGTCTTTGTTCTCTAACTTAGAGAAAAGAACCACCATCCATCTACTTATATGAGACAGAAATGAATTATTCTTGATAACCTCCTTCCCCATATCCTCTCTATCATCTAATCTTGCTTTTTTTTTTTGGCCATGCTGTGCCACATGCGGGATCTTACTTCTGCCACCAGAGATTGAACCTGTGCCCCCCGCAGTGGAAGCCAGAGTCCTAACCACTGGACTCCAGGGAAGTCCCTAATCTTGTAAGTTTTACCTCTCTCAAATCTCACCACTTGTCTCCACTGACATTTCTTGCATCTAGGCCGCTGTATCCTCTGCCATAGATGACTGCAGTAGATCCTAAGTGGCCTCCCTACATCCCCTCAGTTCTCCCATCTAATCTCTTCTCACTGAAGTCAGAGTGATTTTTTAAAAACAGAAATCCAAGGCAGTCTCTGGTGAATTAGTAGTTAGGATACTGTGTGCTCACTGCCATGTCTGGGTTCAATCCCTGGTCAGGGAACTAACATCTCACAAGCCATAAGTTGCGCCCAAAAAACCCACAGACCCAAAGTCACGCCCCCTCTTCTGCCTCTTGATTAAAACTGTTCAAAGTCTTCCCTTTATTTCTAGAATAAAGATTAAGATCATAACAATGGCATTTGAGGCTCACAGGCTCTGGCCATTGTCCACCGACCTCTCCAGCTGTCCTACTCCTCCATTCACCATGTCTGTGTTCCACAGCTCCCCTTCCCCTTCAGACCCTGGAATGCTGCACATTTCCTTTAGTCACAAGGCTTTGTCATGGGCTGGCTTTGCTCTGAGCATTCTCTTCCCCTCCTTGCCCCCAGTCACTCATCCTTGACTCTGCAGCTCACACTTCACTTCTGTGAAGTCTTCCCCACCATCCCACTCTATGCCAGGTTTCTTGTGTTATGTAAACTATCACAGAACTGTGCTCCTTTCTTTGAAAGTACTTAATTTAGAATAATACATTCATTAGTGTGGTTTTTTTTATTGGCATCTTTCTCCCGAGAGATTATAAATTATATGAGAGCGGGGACTGGTAGACAGTAAATATTTTGAGGAGGGGAGGTAAACCTTGGTTCTTGAAGAACTGACCTCATTTCCTGCTCTTGGGTTCCATTAGATACTTGTTCTCCTAATTCCTCCCTTTTTGTAGGAATTCCTTCTAAGTCCTCCCTTTTCGCTTTCTGCGTGCTAAGTCGCTTCAGTCGTGTCCGACTCTTTGCGACCCCTTGGACTGTTGCCTGCCAGGCTCCTCTGTCTGTGGGATACTCCAAGCAAGAATATGGGAGTGGGTTGCACTCCACTTCCCAACCCAGGGATCAAACCCATATCACTAGCGCCGCCTGGCAACTTCATTTAGGTTTCTTGTTATTTGAAACAAACAAACAAAAAAATTGCCTAAAACACAGCCAGTGGGAATCTCCAGATGGAGTTGAAGGTTAACCCTGGAGGGGGTGTTCTCATGAAAACATTAAATAGTTTAAGGATGGTTCAGGGACTTTTCAGGTGGCTCAGTAGTAAAGGGGCTTCCCTGGTGGCTCAGACGGTAAAGCGTCTGTCTGCACTGTGGGACCCCCGGATTCAGTCCCTGGGTCGGGAAGATCCCCTGGAGAAGGCAATGGCAACCCACTCCAGTACTCTTGCCTGGAAAATTCCAAGGACTGAGGAGCCTGGTAGGCTACAGTCCGTGGGGTCGCAAAGAGTCAGACACGACTAAGCACAGACATAGCAACATAATGACGGTTCAGCAACTTGCTTTTCTCTTTTGAGTCTTTAATCTTTTATTCAGAAGAGTCTTCTTTTCTGGGATGCACCAAGAGAATGTGGCAATATCTCAAACAACAGCTGGGGACTACTTACAGTTAGCTGGGAAACTCTCGGTGGCCGAGCCTGTTGGAGTAGAAATGCCTCGTGAACACTGGGTGCCCCATCAGGCTCAGTTCCCTCTTTTCTAACAACCTAATGAACTCAGAGGCTTGCACAACTGGATTCTGGGGTGACTTGTTTGGCTGATGGAGGGGTATTTGGGCTGCATAAAACTAACATAGCAATGTGGCGTTCTAAAAGGAGCACTGGACCTTTGGTTTCTCCATCGGCAGAATGGCATGGGGATAATAGTAACTGTGCTGTCTACTTCAACTCCATCAGGAGGCTCAGATGAAGCTGAGAATATATAAGAGCTTTGTAAAATACAAAGTACTATATGAATGAGGAATACCATTTTAAAACCTGCCACATCTTCAAGCACTTCAGCATGTGACTCAAGCACTCATTCATTCTGTGTACATTTATAGAGTGCCTATTCAGAGCCAGAGAGACCTGGTACTGGGGAGGCAGAGCAGGGCAGCCCTTGCCCTCAGGCCTTTGCTCAATGAAACCTTCTCAGAGACGTCTTCTTCGATTGCCCCTCCTCAGACAGGACCTCCTCTGCCCTGTTTAGTTTTCTCTGTAGCACATTTCATCATCTGATGTCCTATATATTTATTATGTCTCTGCTCCACTCTCCCCTACCCATCAGTCCACTAAAAGTAAGATCCTTGAGGGCAGGGACTTAGTTAACATAACTAAGTTAGAACGGTTCTTTGTAATCATTGCCTAAAAAAACATTGCCCCCAAAACATTTGTTGAATAAATGTACTCAGAGCAGGTCCGGAGTTTAGACAAATGTGGGCCATGTTACCTTGGGAGACTGGTCACAGGAGGGGAAGAGAACATGCAAACAGGTCCTTAGGAAATGGCGTCTTGTCAAAGGGAGAGAGGTAGCCCTGATTAGCGGATAAAAGAAAATCTTCAGCTAAGTTCCTGATGTGCTAACATCTGGATCTAGGATTCTCCTAACTATCCAGGATAAAGCCACCCTCAAGGTTTGTATTTTTAACTGCCAAGTAACCTCTAGTCTTGTCCTGATCTGATCCATTTTACAATCTGCTGCCAGAATGATTTTCTGATATGCAGAACTGTCTGTATTATTACCTGTTTAGAACCCTGCCATGGCTCCTTAGTACCATAGACAAGCAAACCAGATCTTCTTCAAAGACTTTTCACTCTTTTTGCCTCTATTCTTTACTCACCTCTCTACCTCATCTTGCATCCTTTTGTGCACCCTGATAACCCCACTTATACACCTCGCTAATTCATCCCCTTCTTTGCTCAAGTTGGATCTACTTCTAGAAATGCCTTTGCAACAAAAAGTTGTTTGATAAGAAAACCCAATAAGTTTTTCCTGAACCCCATTTGCTGCCCCCAACCCCTAAGGAGGAAATAATTTCCTCCTAGTCCTGCCCTCTGGCTCTCATACCAAATTGTCACAGTTCTCCTCACATTATTCCCTTTTTCACTGTTGTACCCCCAGCATCTAGCACAATGCCTGGCATGTAGACAGCAGGGGCTTACGACCCAGGCTCCCTGAGTCTCTCTCACTCAGTCCAGAGCTTAGTGTCTGGGCCTCCCCCACCCTCTCTCTTACCACCCTATCAATACTTGTGACTCTCAACCTCACCTGCATTTCTCTATTTCTCCAACTCCGGGAGAAGGGCCCTGGTCATTCCAGGACTCTGTTTTTCCTGGTTCCCACTTCTAGTTCCTCCAAGCCAACAGTGAAGCTTGCCCTGTCGGGAAGTGTTAGCTGGTGTCCACGGTAACAGACTGCACCACTGCAGCTAGAGGCAGGGACGGGGAAAAAACGTTCCTCACCCTGGGGAAGAAATTACCTCTTTGTTGCTTGTAACAACCTCTCCCTGGACACTGCTTTTCTCCACCCCCACAAAAGCCAGGAGCAGGATTTGGACCTCTTCTCTAGTTTTAGAACCTCTGGGTCATCGGAAAACTATGGTTTAGACCAGGGGAGCCCTGGTGCCTGCTGCCTTCCTGTGCTAGGACCTGAAGACAGACAGCAGAGAAGCTGTGACATGCGTGAAAGCTGATGACCTTCCTTCTCATCTGCAGATTCCCTGGGGCCCTCCAAACACACTCCCTGGGAGCGGTCTGGCAGTCCCTCACCCCCACCAGCTCCAGCTCCACCCAAACCTGGCTAATGCAACAGCAGGCTCAGTGATCTCTTAGCATAAGAGATCACCTATTACAGTGGTTCCCAAGCCCAGGTGCCCATCACAATCATCTAGGTTGTTTGCTAAGAAAACATACATACATTCCCATCCGGCAGACTGATACAGAACTGTAGCAGAGTGTGGGAACATGAATCTTTAACAATGGTGATTATGATGTAACCAGCTCTTAGCCCACAGTTGGGGACCTTTCCAGCTCCTTCTATGGAAGTCAAGAGAGATGAAGTGATGTACTCAATGTCAACTAACTAGCTTGTAGTAGCAAAGGGATTTGCACTTGGTTTTTCTTCTCCAGGTCATTCCTCAAATCACGATCTTCACTGAATCTTTAATTCATAATTTAGAACATGTGCTACTTGTGGTAGTCACTATATGATAGAGAACCCTTTCAGATGTTGACCCCCAAGATCCCTCTATAGGTCAGATCAGAAACAACAAAATTATTCAAAATAGAGACAGCTCACTTATCACCTCTCACTCTGGGCAGACTAGTTATGGGTGAGAATAGCAGCTGTAAATCATGGCATTTGGTCAACACCAATGAGGCAGGAGAGGAGGAGCCTAGAAAGAGGAAAGGAAGTCAGAAGAGGAAGAGTCACAAGATGCTGAGAGAAACCAGCCAAAGGCTACTCTGTGAGCAAGAGGTGAGGGTCCTTGGGCCCACCTGATTGGAAATCCTGGGTAGAAGGGGCTGGCTGGCTTTGATGCACCATTCTTGGAGACACAAGGGCTCAAGATAGATGGGTTAGCACCCTCACAACATCCTTTGCTCCTGGATAACGGATTTTCAACATTTTACAAGAAGTAAAACCCAACATTGAAAAGTTCATTGTTACTACTTTTTCTATTTGAGTTTACATGACACATACACTGGATGTATTTGGGCCAGATGGGTAAAGCAGAGTAAGGTTTTCAGGCTTTATGACCAGGGTAGGAGAAAGCTCTGTGCTGGTACCATCTTTCTCGGCTCTCCTCAGACTGTATACAGCTCATACTTGGCCTCATGTTGGAGCACAGTAAGAATTTCTCTTTCTCACACCTTAGGTTCTTGGGACCTGCCATCAATATAGTCCAGTATATATGTACTATACTCTGTACTCTCATGCTCAGGGCCTGGGTTCGATCCCTTGTTGGGGAACTAAGATCCCACAAGCTGCACACTGCGGTGAAAAAAAAATCCTCTTTCCTTTTTTAAAAATTGAGGTATAATTGACATACTACATTAGTTGCAGGTGTACAATGTATCTAGTTAACATCTAGTTAAATTTGTCTTTTATAAGCCAACTAAGTCTGAGGTATTTTGTTACAACAGCCCAGACTGACAATGTTATTGTGATATACTTCTTTAGACACCAATTAGTATTTTGCTGTATTTCTTCCCTCCATTTCAAGCAGTTGCAGGTGTTTTGTTGGGTTTAGAAGTGGCCTGAAGTCAACAGTTTTTTCCTGTCTTTTGTAAAAGCCTAAGTTACTTAAAAGATTAAAATGACATGCAAAGCATGGGAAGTGATGGATGTATCAATGTCAAGAGGAAAGTGGGAAAGTATAAAGATACTTTTGGTTAAAAGAGACAAAAACCCAACTCAAACTGGCTTAAGGAAAAAAGGGAGTTTATTTACTCAGAAGACAGAAAAATCCAGGAATAATTTTGGCCTTGAGCATGGCTTGATCCAAAGGCTAAAATTATGTTAACAGAAATTTGTCACCATTTCTTTGTGATGGCTTTATTCTTAGGTAGGCTCTTTACGAGTGGTTGGCAAACTTGGGACGTCAGCCCTCAGCTTTCCTCCCCACAGCCTTCAGCACCCTGAAGAAAGGAGAGCAACTCTTCCAAGAGAGTCCCAGGCTTGGCTTGGTCACAGGACATACTCACTTCTGAACCAATCACGGTGACTCTGATTGGCCAGATCTGGCTTCTGCATCTAGTCCTGGAGCCAGAGGGTGAAATTAGCCTCATGAAAAAATCTGCTTTTGTTGTGGTTTAACCAAAGAAGGGGACACTAGGCAAACATGACTGAGGAAAGCCAAAGCAAGAGAGAACAGTCCCCAGAAAAACAGAGGTCAAGAGGTCAGATCTGAAGTCAGAGGGAGGAGGGAACTGCATAGCGTTGGTAGTCATAGTTGTGAGATGGCAAGACCTAAGGGGAAACGGGTCCTTGGCACATCCAGGAAGAAAGTCCAGAGGCATAGGGGCTTCCAGCTCACCAAAGGTTACCATGCCCCAAGTGTGGGGATTACTGCACCATTCGGCCTGGAGTAGCTGATGTTTCAGCAGCGAGTATAGGGGCTCACCACTAGAGGGGTCAGTCAAACCACCGGAGGGGACTTTCTAAAGTTTCAGCCAGGAGTCTCTGCACAACTCTAGTGTGTCCCCAGTGGCCAATAGATTTCCTACCAACAAGGAAGAAGAGATATAGTTGATTTTTTAAAGTGCTATAGGTAGGATAGGGGATGGACTTTTTGGGAAAATTTCCCTATGTGCTCAATTCTCAAGAGGATTCCGATAAAAGCATTGGATGACATGATGTAATTCACTAGTTAAGGAAGTAAGCACTATAAAATACCAATTAGCAATGATTGCAGAAAGCTTGACAATGAGCAGTGAATAATGGCAGATTAAAGACAACTTAATAACTTATATAATTTTTTCTCTCAATATGTAGTATTTATAAGTAGAGACTACCTTTTATGGTTGTTTGCATTCCACATCCAGAAGAAGCAAACCATAGATTTAGCTGCTCATGTCTGAGCCAAGGAATCATGCATCTGGGACAAGCTATTTTTATTTTCTTTAGACTAGCCAAACTGGCAATGTGGGACAGCAGAAGCAGTTCTAGATTTGAAGTCAGGGAACCTAGGTTTGAAACCTCAATTCACTAATGAAACTTTGGGTAAATGGTTCACCATTCTTAGTGTTCTCTAACTTATAAAATACTGTCTCCTACCTCATAGGAGTATTAATTGACATATGGAAAAACACAACATGGATTTAATGTTAGCTTCTTTCTCTAAACTCTTACGAATGCCACTTTTTTTTTAACCAGTTTTTTTTTAAAAATATGAATTGCGTTAATAGCGTAATTGATGTGCTTCAGTTAGAATGTCAGATTATTTTATTTGGCAAGATATTTAGGGAGTTTCTGTTATCTAAGGATTAAGTTCACAGCTGCATTATTTGTAATAGCAAAGACTTGGAGACAAATGTACAACAGGAAAGGAGAAATATATCTATATTATACAGTGTGTAAGAGATGTATCTATCTATATAGTCGTTAAAAATGAGGAAGATCTATATTTACTGACACAGAAAGATAGTCATCATAAGTTAAAAAAGAAAGTAGTGCTACTCATGTATAATATGATCTTGCTTTTGTTAAAACAGTTGAACAGGCTACATCTACATATATATATGCAAATACCACACACACACACACACACTGTAAAGAAAGCAGTCTCTGAAAGAATACCTAGTAAAGTGGCAACAGTGGTACTGTCTGGAAGGTGGAATGTCAGGAAGGGAACTTTAATTTCCTGTATTCATTTAAAAATTACAGACATATGTTACTGTTAGAAGAAAAAAATACTTTGTCCCAATTTAGGGTCATGGTTAACTTTCTTCTCCACAGCAGCACTGAGGACAAGAAAAAGTTGCCAGTGACCTTGAAAGCAGAAACGAGCTAAAGTATTTGAGTGGCGTGTGTGTGTGTGGGGACTGCAACACACAAGTCCGTTTTGCTCTCACATTAGCAAAATATGTAGAAGATGAGGTAGTTAAAAACTTTCTTTTTTTCCCCTCTAACACGACTTATCAAGGATAGTGGGAGAGGTTTTCTTTGGTGGTTCTTCAACTACATTTGCATTTTGCCACAGAAAACAGAGCAATGTGAAAGAAAAAGGTTTTTTTATTTAAGAAAATACTTGAACTGTCTTACACAACTAAATTAAGTATTTAAACAACATGAAGAGTGCCAGCATTAGGACATAGCATTAATTTTAGTGACTTGCCCCAACAGATAATAAATACTGATTTAATGGTGACCAAACAGATTGGCAATAGCAACTAAAGTGCCATAAGATGGTCAGTTGGGGATAATCTCCTCTAAAATGAGATCAAATCCTTGAGTCCATTCCTTTTAGCAGAAACAATTAAAACCATCTTGGCAGAACCAGGTCTCGGCAAAACATACCACATGTATGGAAGACTTCAAGAGAATGAAGAACCCACAAGCCTGAAGAAGCCTCCAGAGTTCTCTTCAGGATCAACAAGGTGCTTGTTATCATCGTGGTCCTCTGTATGAGTATCAATATTAGAGCACTGTGAATTTAGTAGTAAAGGGTCTTGAGTCCAGAGAAATCCTAAGGGGGTCAGCAAGACTGGCACGTTACACAGTCCAATACTTACCAATAAAATAACCACACTCACCCATAAAGGCTGCTGATCTATGCGTCTCTGCTTTCAGGATAAACCTCACTGAAACAATCCTGGCAGATAGGTGAGTGGGCCTTTCACATCTCCAGGAAATAGTTTCATAGTTTTCCTTTATAACCTAGCCCCAAATTTAATCAAGATAATTCATGTAAAGCACTGTGTCAGGTCTCTGAATATGAGAAAGCCACATTCCTTGAATTAAGAAGTTTGATCAAATTATAGAGGTGTTTAATAACAGCAGCAACTAACACTTGAAGGTTTACTATGTACCAGGAACTTTCTGTGCTTTACCTTATTTAAACTAACAATACCCTATGAGGTAGGTACTATCAGACCCGGGCTACAGGTAAGAAAACCAAAGTGCACAGAGACTAAGTGATTTATTACATGATTTATTGTGGAACTGAGACTTGAATCCAGGCAGTCGATTCCCCTCTAGTTAGTTCTGTTACAGAGGTACAAGCAAAAGAGAAACACAGCACAAAAAATGAGATAATTTAAAATACAAGAGGGATTAAAGAAACTGCAAGGGGGAGGGCATACAGGCACACCTAAGACAGAGAGCAAGGTGTAGTAAAAGAATGAAGATGGTTTGTCAGTAAAAAGTGAAAAGAGAATGATGGGAAATCAAACTGAAGAGATAGCCTGAAGTCAGCTCATTAAGAGTTTTCGATATTATGGTAAGGAAGCTTGGATTTCATTCTGTAACTGTGGGCCTAACAGGAACTCAAGTGAAGAAATGAAAAGTGTTCTTCTGTGTTAAGATTATTTTGGCAGAAATGATTTGGGCGAACTGCGTTGGAGATTAGTTGAAGAAACACTAATTCAACTGACTATAGAATTTGGAGAACTGTCCTAGGTCAACAACTGCCCAAGGCCTATTTGTCAAACACATTGCTTTCTACAGTATTGAGTGTCCTGCTGAGACCTAGTTATGTGACTTTGGGAAAGTCAAGAAGCCTTTGAATCCTTGATTTCTTCATCTGAAAAATGGAAATACTGAACATGCTTTTAGATTTCATCCAGCTCTGAAAATTTGAGTTGCCTGAAGAAGCTCGTCTTGAAATTTAATCTTGGGTGGTCTTAGCCTTTAGAACTGGGGCTTATTTGTAGAAACCTTGAATGTGCTTGAAAATATCCCAGTGTTTTTTTTTTCTTGCTGGGAAAAGAACCAAAATTCTAAAAAATAATACATTATGCTTTCTATCTTTAATACAACTTATAAATAACTACTTTTATTTTGTTGCTGGGTAACTGTGACCCAGAAGAGTTGACTTTGCATAAAAGGAACCCACAGTCCTCTAGTCTTGGTGTTTTTCCTATAATCTTCTCATACAGTGGTTAGAAGAGAGTTGATGGAAGACTAACTCAAAGTATTTTTTAACTCATATTATTGTTCTTTAAAGACAGTGTGTTGCCTTTTTCTACAAAGAGAAGAAAAAGGCATTTTTTTCCCCCTCTTAGAAGTTCAGTATTTAGTCAACCACTGCCATTTCCAGTTGACCTATTCATTGATATTTATAGAAAATAACCCTTCAAATACCTCAAATCTGAGTTATAAATTGGGGTAAGATCTGAATGGTGCAAAAGTAGGGTGACCAATTAATTTATTTTTGCCTGGAACTTTCTCAGTTACAGCACTGAACATCTCATGTCCCAAAAAAGCCCTGTCTCAAACAAACTGGGACGGTTGGTCATCCTAAGAAGATGCCGTTAAGGTCCAGAAGCCAGGAACATCCAAATTTTACCTCGTCTTAAACTCCCAATTCCCCATGAGGCTCCTGCAGAGGCCATATAAAGAAACAGCAGTGAAGGGTAAACCTAGTGTTTTATTTGATTACTAGTTACTATTAGGCTAGGCTACTCCCAATACTACTAAACAGAGTTACAGTAAAGCTGGGATGGAGCATGTGAATGAGTCTGGAAACCAAAGGGCTCTACATTGCTCCTTCAAGCCCAATTTTAAAATCTTACAAGCTAAGAGTCTTTGGCCTGAAATAAAAGTAGAAACAGAAGAGTGAAGCAAAGATGAAAGGGTTCAGGTCAATGTGCAAGGAAAAAAGAAAAGATGAGAGCGCCTTGGCTCAGTACCTCTCTTCAAGTCCATGGAAATATGATATAGAAGAGTGCCATATGTACGGTCTTTTATTGCTGAGTGCCTCTTATTGGTAAACACACACTAACCCATGTTGTGGAATATTAACAGCATCTCTTCCCTAGCGGGTAGGTAGGAGAGTGGGAGAGGGGAGACCTTTTCCTGGCACAGTGCTAACAACAAAATCAAACCAAGAGGCATCGAAGTGTCACTGTGTGAGTATGTGAAACCTCTATAAGAAATTTATTTCTAAAATAAAGTTTTAAATTCAAAGCTTATTTCAAAGTAATAGAAGCCTTTTTAGTTTCTTTAGTAGACAATTTATTTTGATAAACTTGCTCAATAACAAAAATACAAGTGAAGAAAAATTATGTTCATTTTATACAGTTTGTATTAACAATTTGTTTTTAAACTATTAATTGAAAAATGCTATAACCAATTAGAAAACAATCCTTAATAAAGTTTGGGGTAATATACAGGCCTTGCTCACAAACTTTAAAATCTCTTGAGGTGATGTAACTAATAAGTCCTGTGTAGGGAATCCAACCTACACAGGCCACTTTTTTCCTTCATATGCTTTTATCCTTCAAAAATTAGTTCTGAAAGACAGCTTACTATTTTGAATTGTGAATGTAAATTTAATATTTTAGAAGAAGATCAAAGTGGGTTGATAAAACAGCTACTATAATCAGAGTAACTTGTGGCTAGTAGTCTTTTAATAAAGACAAAATAAATGCAACATGTTCTTCCCATGAAGTCCACGATGCAAAATAATAGCTAAGAGTAGTGTTTTCAAAGTTAGTTTACAATACCTTTTCAGGGTCTTTCCTCAAAATCAATAGATTGTATGTCACCAGGACTGTTCACTATTTTACTTAAGAGATTAAGTGAATTCACAGAACATCAAAAGAGATATCAAAGATTTAGGCAAAAGAGTAAAAATCAATGAAGTGTTTTGGTCATCTAGAACATTAAAAAGAAAAAAAAAAGAGCCATCCTTCAAAAGCAAAACAAATGAAACAGAAAATAGGTTTATAAGAAATAGAAGAGTCAGAAAAATTACATACACACATTAACAACATAGAACATGGATTACCTTTGGAAAGAATCATACTGAAATATTTGCTTTTAATGAATTGAAGATTTTTCATGTTTACAGATGTTTAGGCATGTTCAATAGGAGCTTCCAAAAATTTCAAACTAATTAAGTCTTGTGCAAATAAAACCTATAAATATTTTTCAGCAGATTTTACAGTGATGTTCTTAGGTATGAGAAGAATGCACACACTCTAAAAACAATGTAACAGACAAAAGTTTGACAAATGATTGCACCATTAAACAGTGTTTTATATACAGTTTACAAGATATGATTTCCTGCTATAAATTAATACTGTACTTTATAGTACTTATTATAGTGACCTTTTTAAAAGCAACTGCTGACAATTGTCTATCTTTTCACTTACAGGATTTATAGAATTTTATATGAATGAGTCCATTTCAATGTTTGGTCTGGAAGAGTACAAAGATGTGACTTCACATACTATTTGATGGGATGGTTTTCATCCTGGGTTAGAGTGCGGACTGGTTAGAGGGAGTTTCCCCCATCAGTCCTTTGTGCACTGGACCTCCAAGACAGTGATGAAATTAAAGACAAGTTTATGGTTTGTGTAATAGATACAAATAAAACCTTAAATTCTGCAATCTTATATGCGATACCACTGTAAGTGAAAGAAGTAAACAGTGGGGAAATTCTTAGCAGCTGAGAAACTTTCTCTCCCCATGCTCTTGATCCAGTTAGAAATACTTTGAGAAACTATTTACAGTAAAATTCATCTTTTGGAAGAGAAAAGCTCTTGGTCATTATTATAAATTAATTTGAACCATACTTTGCTAATAACACTTTACTTCAGTGGTATAATGGTGACAACCAAAGCTTTCCTTCAAAGTGATCCACTTGACTGAGGTCCAATCAAGTCACAATGAGAACAGCAATCCCAAATGTCCACAGCACATGTCCAGTGGTATTCTTAGAATGGACTAGACATGATAATACTTGGGGAAAATTAATCTCCCTCAGGCATTTCCTAGAGATTTCTTTGACCCTGGGAAGGAAATGTGTGACATTCCCCCAGTACACTCAAGGAACACACCACAGCGGTGGTCCACCTCTTACCCTGACTCCTGAGTGAGCTGAAACACTGGGGTTTTCTTCTACAATCAAATACTGTTGAATTAACAGTAAGAAATATGAATGTCAAACAAGCCAGTGTGAAACACATCAGGCTCCTCCATTTCATACCTTGAATAACCGAGGAGGCAGCCCCATCTCTGAAGTAATCATTAAAAAGCAAACAAACAAACAAAAGAAACCAGTGCATTCGTTTCCATTTGTGTGAAACAAGTGACCTACACTCTACTGAGCGGACACTTGGGTTGCTGTTGCCATGAAAGACTCTCCTGCCCCACATTTCAAACAGGAGATTATCTATCGTGTTTGCCTGGAAAAACAACTAGGCATGAAGGCATGGAAATGTGGAGCAGAGAAATACTGTATTTCAAAATGATCTGTGGGCTCAAACGTTAGCTGCAATGTTGCTTTCAGGAAGAAATATAAAGCTGTGAGGTTAGTACAGCTCTTTAAACTAAATGCAAAGATGTTAGCTTTTAGCAAACAAGGCATATAGCATTTAAAGAAAATATTGTATTGCTCATGTTTTTGGTAAAGGAGATTATTAATAATGCTTACAGATGATAAGAATATTAATTTTTATAGCAGAATGAAGTTAGTGTTATAAATAGCCAAAATATTGTAAATTGATCTTAGTAGTAGATTTTGAACTTATGTAAAGTTGTGTGCTTGAACATATAAAATGCATTATTAATGTAACAGACCAAGCCAGTTGAAAAGAGAACCTCTGTACAACAGACAACAGTTGCCAATAATTTAAATAGTGTCAGATTCCCCAAATTATAAGATTTGACATGGTCTTACCTTCTACTATCATGTACAAATAAATTAACCCTACAAAGAATTTAAGTTTAACTTAAAATTGCACCTAGAAAGGTATGGGATTATTTGTACCTATTACAAAAACCAGTTAAAATCAAGGGCTGCTACAAAGAATGAGGTAAACTGAAGACTCTCTCCACTATGCAGCCTTCAGATAAATGGCTTTTTTTTCTATTGGGTTCTAGGTTTGCACACCACAGTGTTTTGCTAGCAAAGCATTCAGAGTTCTCTTCCAGGAACTGTTTGCATGTGTGTGTATATAAATTTACACACACACATACACACACACACATATATACACACTGTATACTGCATCAGCAAAATATATATATTATATATATATTTATATAAATATAAGGAACATTTCCCCCATCCACCCACCCCCAATATGTTTCTTAGTGTTTAATTTTTTTTTTTTTTTTGTACACAGAGAATAGGGAATTTCAGAATTTTTACATACATTTTAGCAAAGAAGTTTTGATCTATTGGCTTCTTGGTGCAGTGATGCAATGGCAATCCATTCTGGTGCCAAAGACTCATACCATCACAAGGAAGCTGTGAACACTAATTTCTTAGGAGGTGAGGCCAGCCCCACATGAACATCTCTTGCATCCCTCTGGTCCGCCATGATTCATAAATACTTAGACTTTTTTCTTTTCCTCCCTCAAATGAATCATTAGACGTTAAAAATGGAACAACAGAGTACAAAGGGCCACATGCTTTTCAGTATAAAGCATTCTCCGTTGCTATCACAGTGCAGACCTGACTGCCTGAATATGCTCAGGAGATTTAGTCAATATTGTCTGTATTTGGTTATGGAAAAGGCTCTCCTTATTTTTGTTTTTAAATCCAAAGTGCATAGTGAGAACAAATCAAAGCATTTTTTTTTTTCTTTTCAGCGTCAGTTTCATCTAAGCATCTTCCTATGTGAGGACTACTCAGATGCCTTGCCTTTGTTCTCCCCACCCTCCAAAAATAAAAAAATAAAATAAAATTAAAAATAATAAAAGAGTCAAGCAATTTAGACATTCATCAGCCTGGTAAACAAACTTTGCCGGCAAATAGAAGTCCTACTATTGTAAAGAAAATTGATAAGACAAAAAGTACATATGATGACCCAACTACTGTGTTGTTGGGTAATTTATAAGGTTGACCTCCGACTTCATTGATGTAAAATCCTATTGGAAATATTAGGGCAGCCATACAGAAAAGGATCACTGTAAAACAAACCAAAACATAACATTAGTAACAAGGTTTGGTGATTGAGAAAACAATGAAAATTTGGCACAAAGGAAGTTTATAAGCAGGGTTGTGGATTGATGACAACATGGTCAAATCTGTTACAACATGGACCACTTATAAAAAGGTTTGCATATACTACAGATCCTCCAAGCTTAACAATTAAATACAACAAAAGCTGGTTTAGCCTTTTACATACAGTTTTGAATACAAGCATTAAGAAAGGCCACCAAACCTACTAAGTAATTGTATATACAATTCTTGACCATTTAAACAGTGGCAAAGGGCTCAGTCAGACAAGGGCTAAGTTCTGGCTCTACTAGTGTAATCCTAGTCTTCTGAAATTCTGAAAATGGCTAAGTTGTAGAAGAATAAACAGAACAATTTTAAGTCCTTTGCACAGTGCCAGGTTGATATTAAGTGCTGAATAAATGTTGATTATTATCACCCTAGTATTATTTTCCCCATTCTCTGCTCTTCTCAGTTGATATTAGACACTATTTACCTTACTCTGATTTAAAATCAGCTAGTGCAAACAGCCACAGACTTCTGATGTGAGGAACAAACTGCAAGTGGTTCTCATGGACAACATTTGAAAAAAATTAAAAAGCACAACTCTCCCAGGTTTCTGACTGCACAGAGTTTAAAGAGGGGGATGGTGGGGAAATCTTTGAGTTTTGTATACAAATACAATGAAATATATTATTTGCTAAAATGCTTTTAGAAAGATATCAGAAAACCCAGTGCTTGGGCAGAAGTTATTCCATAGTTGGTTGTTTTAGAAACAGTGTGCTCCCCTATGCTACCAAAGAAAATCTCTTCTTAAGAAACACAAATTACCTATAGATAGGCTGGCTCTTCCAAGAAAATATTCTGTGCTTTTTGAAAGCATATTCATGGTCTTTCAACTTTCTCTGAAGGCAGAAATATTTCCTCAGTATATTGTGAAGGCAGAATACTATAGTCATCCCCATGACTAAATCAATGAGAAAACTTTTCTGTGTTAAACCCATTCCCAGCAATAATGACAGAATCCTGGATGAACATACCAGTTGACACTTGTCCTAAATTATTTGTGTTACTCAATCAACAGAATTTACTAGGAGAGTTCTGAAAAGGCCAATTAGAAATATTTCCTGGACGGAATAGCTCCAGAAATGTAGTAAAAGGCAACATTTTCTTAAGTAATACACTAGCTTAAGAAACACACCAGCACGCTTGTTTGCTTTGCACCATTTATGTGACTATTTTATATTAAATTAACATAGAGTTTGTTTTCATTTTGGGCATATGACCACACCAAATGATGTTACATAAGCAGATTTAGATTCTTTTAGATACCTACTACAAAGCAAAAAATTCAGCATTAGATTTTTTGGCCTTTCTGTTGTATAGTTAGCAATAAACAACTTTATTAGCGCTGCCAATGTCCCCTCATCAGTGTTATTTGTCACCAACATTTAATGGTTCTTATGTCTTAATGAAACCACAATCTAAATAGCTATAGATAATCTAATAAAAGCAATGGGAAAACATTATTGTCTTAAAAACAATTTTTTCTTTAATATAGATTAATCTAACTTCAGGAAACACTAAAATAATTTAGAAGTGCTTCAGACATATGCAGATGTTACTTTTGTTCATTCTGTTAACTGATGTGCCAACTTAATTCCTATCCTTTATTATTTTCTACTGTAAAATAAAAATCTATCCTTTATAGTAATCATTTACCACTTAATGACTATATTTAAAGCAGGGTTTAATATTTTACAAGTGTTAAATATTTTCCAAATTGGTTAGGAACAGCTTAATCAAATTTCAAGGAAGCAATGAACACCTGATTGTATCCAACAGTGATTTCTAATCCAAGGAATCAAGTTATCTATACTTCCTGAGGAGTTTTTAAGGCTGGTGGATGAGATTTTTTTTAAGCTCTTGAGACCTGAGAAGTTACTTCAGATCTTAAAATATTGTTTATGCTGAAAATATCTATCAACTTTTGACAATTAAGTTCTGGGTCCTAAAAAAGTCTGAAAAACATAACTTCACATCCTGTATGGCACAGATTTCTTGGTGGTGATCGCCAGTTATCAGGTGTACTGGCAGACGGGTAAATTAAGGTGGCAAAAACAAGGACAAGAAAAAGACTTGAAGAAAAAGACGTCTTTTTGTCACTCTTGCCGCCACAGGTGAGTCCCTAATGTGCGGTTCTCCTTTGAGTACTTCCTCTGTGTAAATCCATTCGAAAATTAATTTAGTTTATATTCTTAACAAAACTACTGAGAAGTGCATTTTCAAAGGCTGAATGGCCACACTAGGGGGAGTCCAACCCCTCTTCTGACTGCCACCCCAGTCGACTAGCTGGGCTAACAAAAACAATGCATTTAAGGAAGTTAAGCGGAGAAGGCAATGGCATCGCACTCCAGTACTCTTGCCTGGAAACTCCCATGGACGGAGGAGCCTGGTGGGCTGCAGTCCATGGGGTCGCTGAGTCAGACACGACTGAGCGACTTCCCTTTCACTTTTCACTTTCATGCATTGGAGAAGGAAATGGCAACCCACTCCAGTGTTCTTGCCTGGAGAATCCCAGGGATGGCAGAGCCCAGTGGGTTGCTGTCTGTGGGATCACACAGAGTCGGACACGACTGAAGCGACTTAGCAGCAGCAGCAGCAAGGAAGTTAAGAGAAAGGCTCTACGCTTCCTTAGATGACATCAACCCTAAGATATACTGTGGAACCAAAAAACCAAGATACAGAATAGTATAAATAGAATAAATATGTATTTATAGAAGACTCACACATATACATATATGTTTCTACACAGAGAACACCTCTGGTAGGAAACCCCAGAAACTGGTGAGAATGGTTGCTTCCAGGAAAGGAGCAGTGGCTGACTGGGTGACAGGGCCATAAATGAGGTATACTTTTCACTTGGTGACCCTTTCATAGGCTCTGAATGATATATCATACACATGTTTTAAGAATTTAAATTCTTTAAACCGAAAAATAAAGGAAAAAATTCTACATTTCAAGGTAGTACATTTAAATACATGTGTAAATATTCTCTCTTGAAGAGGAATGAAAAACAAGATAATTGAAGTTCTTTCCTTTTATTGAGTCACAAGAATCAATGGCTCATGTGAGTAACTTAGTGCTTTTCTTTAACTCATACTACTTTGCTAACTTGTATTTTAAATTTTTGATATTCAGAGCATGGAAAGTGAAACTGTTAGTCACTCAGTCCTGTCTGACTCTTTGTGACCCCAAGGACTGTAGCTTCTGTCAATGGAATTTTCCAGGCAAGAATACTAGAGTGGGTTGCCATTTCCTTCCCCAGGGGATCTTCCCAATTCAGGGACTGAACCCAAGTCTCCTGAATTGCAGGCAGATTCTTTACTGTCTGAGCCATCAAGGAATATGCACTCCCAAATTTTAACTAAATCCTTCTGGATGTTATTTTACTCCTAAAGAGTGAATTCTATCTGGATAAGTAACTGTATCTGTAAGTAAAGATTCTCTTTAAATTCCTCATCAGTACCCTTTAATTTAGTAGCCCCATCTCTGTAACTGCCTCTAGACCCTACTATTTAGAAAACTGTCTCAGGAGGTCTGACCTCAAACAAGATCATCGACTTGTTTTACAATTCTTAACAAGGTTGAAAAAGCATTTTTATGTCAACTGCAACTTGATCTACATTTTAAAATTAAGGGAGAAGTAGAGATGAAAATAAAACAACAGATCCGGAAACGTATACATTCTCTAAAGAGAAAGAGCTTCACAGAGAGGGAGAAAAAGAGACTCATGAACTAATATCCCTATCCTATGATCTTTAAGAATAAATTGAGTTTTAACATTAATAGGTATACATGGGATTATGCCTGCCCCTATAAATTCTACATGACAATATCAAGGGAAAGTAAGCTGTGCTATAATATTTATTTTTTAAAAAACTTAACAGGGGTGGGAGGTGGGAGGGGGATTCAGGATTGGGAGCTCGTATACACGCATGGTGGATTCATGTCAATGTAAGACAAAACCAATACGGTATCGTAAAGTAAAATACAGTAAAAATAAATTTTTTTTTTAAAAATAAAAAACTTAACAAAACCTGAGATGATAAGATATTGAATTAGAAATTAAATCCTGTATTATTTGGCACAGGTATAGTTATGTTGTTCTTTAGTGCAGAGTTTCTTAACAGGCCCTATTGGCATCTGGGGCCAGATAAGTCTTTGTTGTGGGGGCTATTCTGTGCATTTGTACACTTCTTAGCAGCATCCCTGGACTCTGCTCACTACACGCCAGTAGCATCTCCTGAGTTGGAACAATCTAAAATGTTTACAGACTTTGACAAATGTTCCCTGGGGGATAAAACTGCTTTAGAAAGAAGAAAGCAAAATTATAGGAACCTTTCCTTTGTGCATTTTTGTTGTTTTTAGCTTGGGAAAAGTCTGTGTTGTGTTTTCAAATTAAACCAATTTTGCAAAGTACAAGAGAGTGTGTAATATATGTATCATACCCTTGGGCATAGCTTAATGGCATAAGAAATGTTGACAAACAATTGTTAGATAGCTAAATGTATTGATTTTTCAATGATCACACAACAACTTACAGTAGAAACTCAAATCAATGATATTAAAAAGCAAATCACCACCTTAAACTAATTTATATTTCTGTATATATTTTTCTAGATTTATTTGACAGAAGATACCAACACCTTTAAGAAGAGGAAAAGACTCAGGTTAGTGGTAGCTCTGAGTCACAGGCCTGGAAAACTTATGTCACAGTGTGAGCAAAAATAAAATTCATTAAAATAGCACTTTATTCAAAGCAATTAAGGTCTGGATGTCCTGGTCTTGTGGTGAGAATTCTGAAGAGCTGATGGGACTGCGTGGAGTCTATCTGATGGCCGTACACAAATGGTGCTCTTTGATGATTAGACAGTCCTTATTACTGAGACTTGAATATCTTCATAAAAATACCACTGTGAGTGCCTTCTAGACAAATTTACTTAGCACAGGTTACTTACTTCCAGTGAATGCTATCCATCGAGCATATTTTGTGGCTTCTCTTCGCCAGTGGGAAGCCACCAACAAACCACAAGTGACAGTCAATGAAATGATTCCCATGATGATAAAAAACAGTGTGGTGACCCACTCTGGGGGAAGCCGAGGTGGGATGCATGTCCGGTCTCGCCCATGGATTGTTTGACACTGTCGCACAAGACCTACAGTGAGTGCTCCTGGGGAGATGCAAAACACAGGAATATGTTAGTGGGTTTGGCACACCCAGGGAATAGTCCCTACCAACACCCCTTAAATCTTATTTGTCTCTGAGTGGGTCATCCCAGCACTTAATCCCACGGGGTCCTACTCTGCAGCATTCTGCTGTAGTCCGCGATGTAGAAATATTTCATTTAACATGCAAAGTAAACTTAAACAAACCCACATGTCATAGAAGACAATTCATTCATTTATTACTTTTCTGGGTGCTTGAGTCAAGCACTGTTCTAGGCTCCAGGGAAATAAGTGAACAAGAGAGATGAGGTTCCTGCTCTCACTGGGCTTATCATTCTAGCAGAAAGAATTGAAGCTTTTCTATTCCCAGATCTAAGTCTCACCATATATTGTTTTGGCTGAGAAGAAACACACTTTAAAAAAAAAAATTAAAGGCAAACTTGAAATATTTCTAAGTGTAATATGTAGATAAAATTAAATAATGGATTAAATACTAGAACCAATATTATTTTATTAAATGTAAAAGGTCTAAGAATATTACAATTTAAGCATTTTTCCATGAAATTCAAGAAAATGCTAGAAAAACTAGGAAGTTCACCCTGTTTGGTAAGTTCAACAATTTTTGTACAATGTAAAAGTGCTCACATTGCTAAATCATTACTAGCATGCTTCAGCAAAAAAGCACAGAGGCATCAGTGCTAATTTTTAAAACACCTCTCTCCCATTTAAAAAAATGAAAGCGTTTTTTGGTAAAACATTAAGTGCTATTTTTAAACAAACATGTTCTCATGTCAAACCCAAGGAACCCCTCTATCAAATTTGGGGTAAATTAATTTACAGAAATCTAGACAAGGAAGATGAAAAAGTAATTATTTTATCATTTTCCCCACTAAGAAGAACAATTAAAATGTTACTTCTGAGTAAAACTTGCTTGCTTCTCCCTTTAAGAGCAACTAAAAATGGGAAAACAGCTGCCAAAAATACAAGAAATTTCTGGAGCTACTGAAAACATAATAGATTTCTGCATCTTTTGTTGGTCTTATTGTCTCACTATGAACAACAGCTACAACAAAAAGACATTAACCTCAAAATCATAGCACGGGCCATGAACAAGTTCCTTTGTGAGGCATTTTGGGAAGCTGCCCTTAGTGGGAGAAGACAGACCGGGGCTGGAGCTGTATATATACGTGTATATGTGGGCTGTTGGTTGGGTGCTGCTTTCCTGCAAGTTGCCTTTGCCATTAGTACATTTTTAAAAATAATCAATGTGCTCAAAGAAAACAAAGAAAAAAAAAAACAGCTCTGCTCTCAAAATTGAGTTGTGGTCTTTTTTTTCCTCTAAGGCTAACTTTGACTGTAACTTTTCAAGAGTGGAAGACAGTAACTCAAATGGGCTGGACTTTTTCTCTCAAATCATCTGATAATTACGCACTTCCTGTGATCTCCGAAGAGGTGCATAGAGCATTATAATTATGGGATCATCTCCAGCAAGGTGGAGGAGGTTAGGGGGGAGAGGGGCAGAAAGTGAGCAAGCCTTCACAGTAATGCCACACTATCTGCCTCCTATAGCTGCTGTTTTTGGAGTGGAGTGAGTTCATAGGCTCAGTTCAAAGTTTTGGACAATCACTAACCCCCCACGTCACGGACTGAACCCGTGTCTCCTGCTCTGGCAGGCAGGCGGATTCTTTACCACTGAGCCACCAGGGAACCTTTTTAGTATCCTGGTAATTGCTTGAGACCAGAAAAGTGGAGACAATAGGGGTGAGGAGGTACCAGGGAGTTGCATAATTGTTCTTAAAATGAAACACTAAAAAGTTTTCTTGGAAAGGAAACTTGGGGGAGAGAGTGTGTCTTATTATGATAAGCCATTTTATAGTAATTTGGGAAATAAAGAAGGCATTCACAGCAGTGCTCAGGCACTTCTATCAGGAAACCATTCCTGCTGCTGCTGCTGCTGCTGCTAAGTCGCTTCAGTCGCGTCGACTCTGTGCAACCCCATAGACGGCAGCCCACCAGGCTCCCCCATCCCTGGGATTCTCCAGGCAAGAACACTGGAGTGGGTTGCCATTTCCTTCTCCAATGCATGAAAGTGAAAAGTGAAAGTGAAGTCGCTCAGTCGTGTCTGACTCTTAGCGACCCCACGGACTGCAGCCTACCAGGCTCCTCCATCCATGGGATTTTCCAGGCAAGAGTACTGGAGTGGGGTGCCACTGTCTTCTCCGAACCATTCCTGATCACTCACCAAAAAACTTCTAACAAATTACCCTCTGTAGTCACTATCTCATTTATAAAAGCTCTAATTACTGTGAGAATAGACAACAGGTAATAAAAGACCCTCTGGAAAAATTCAATATTATGGATTCTGATTACAGTAACAACTTTCTTCACTACTTAAATATCCGTACAAAGACACTTTCATCGGTAACTCTAAACAGCCAGCACAGTGAAATTTAAATTTGAAAATTATTCTTTGCTGGTAAATATTTGAGGCTGTAGGTTCAATACATTTCTCCTTCAAAATATTTCTGAGTATCCTTTTGTTGCCCCTCTTACTTTCCATTTATGGGCATGGCAAGGAGGACTCGAATTTAATTTTCTGCGCCTGTAGATTGTTATGCTTTCTGAGTAGGACTGCTTTTTCCTCCTCTCCTGAGAGGCACACCACACCAAGTGAATACAGAGATAACAAGTAAGAAAATGAAAATTATATCTATCAGTTCAGTTGCTCAGTCGTGTGCGACTCTTTGTGACTCCATGGACTGCAGAATGCCAGGCTTCCCTGTCCATCACCAACTCCCAGAGCTTGCTCAAACTCATGACCATTTAGTCCACTGAGATAGCTAGCTATACTTCCTAGAAATCAAATGGAGATAACCTGGCAGATGTTCAGCTTTGAAAGAGGAGTTATGCTCCTATATTTACAAAAGGCCTTATCACCACAAATCAAGACCAAATATTCAACAGCTACATTCTGGAAGAAAAGAAAGTTAATACTAACAGGAAGGTATACTGTATATAAGAAAATCAACTCACAAATAGTTTATTGAGTGTCTCTTACGTGCTCACATTTCTGTAGTGGTTTGAGATTACAAAACTAATACTCTGTTACACTTTCGGTTAAAATAGATTTTTTTTTCTTAAATTATGCAAGCCTTAGTGCAAACAGTGGTTGGTCAACATTGTTACTAATATTCATTTTCCTAAGATTCTAGGGCAATATAATTTATATCAGAGTTACATATTTTCCATAAGCTGTCTGGATGTAGGGAACTGCAAGGGTAATTGTGCTGCTATTGTTGAATGTTGTAAATTCAGGTACTGTGAGTACCCGAACTTTCACCAGGTCTTTAAATTTCATCTTTTACCTCAAAGTATTATCTCCTACTTGCAGATTCAAATCCACCACTCACACTGACTAGCTAAGATCTTTTACATCCTCCAAATTCTCTGAACACACTTACAGACTGTATCACATAATTGTGCACTTGATTTTTTAAAAATAACTTTTATCTGTTTATTATTTTTGGCTTTGCTGGGTCTTCATTGCTGTGTAGGCCTTTCTCTAGGTGCGGTGTGTAGGCTTCATCATTGTGGTGGCTTCAGGGCACGCAGGCTTCAGTAGCTGGCTTCAGTAGGTGCGGGCACGCAAGCTTCAGTAGTTGTGGCTCCTGGGCTCTAGAGCACAGTTGCAATAGTTATGGTGCATGGGCTGAGTTGCTCCATGGCATGCGAATCTTCCCAGATCAGGGATCGAACCTGTGTCTCCTGCATTAGCAGGATTCTTTATCAGTGAGCCAGCAGGGAAGCCCCATGCACTTGATTTTAAGGTAGCTTCTTTTAGACCCAAACAGAAAATGAGGGAACTGAACGTTTCACTTCACTGAAAGGCCTCAGAATGGCCTGCAGCAGTGGGTGTAAAGCAGGAATTAACAAACATTTGGTGAAATTAAACAATAAACTAAATTTAAAAATCACGCTGCATTAACTAATTCTCTACAGACTGTGTGATTTCTTGAAGCACACTAAATTAAGCATAAACTTAGCCATTCACTAATTTTTTGCTTTATCCAACAGGTCTTCTGTTTCTTGAAGGGGTCTGTAATTTCATTTCCCAAACAGCCAATCCATCTTTACCTTGCAGCTGTTTCCTAGGTAACCAGTCTAGCCAAATAAAAGACTTGCGCACAACAGGAAAAAGGAAATCAAACCAGGAACTATAGCATGCCATATGCCTCTTAGTATCTCACCTGTGTATCAAAACACAGAAAAAGAAGTCATAATTTCCTGTGAAGTGGGGAATCTTAACTGAGGAGGCTTTTGACACCCATCATCTATGGATCCAAACACTACTGAAATGATTTAACACAGCCAGTTTGAGCACGTCTGTTGCTACAACGAGGATGATTACAAGGCACGTCATCACCTTGTGTAAAAGCGGTGTTACAGAAAATCTGAAACACAGGAGTTGTAAAGCACTAAGGCACACATACCCACCAATCCGTCAGAGCAAATCGGGTGCAGTAACTGCTCAATAAACTGGCCATAGATTGGGCTTTCCAATATAGGTTTGAATTTGGACAAAACGGTGAAGTTATTTAACGTTTGCTATTGCCCTCTTCCATCTTCCCCTTGAATTTTCTTCCTACTCGTGTTCTCTTCATCTATGGGCTCTCTTTGTTAGTGAAAGGTATTGGGAACTGGCCCACCCAGTCGCTACCACTGATGTGGATCTCTTACGCTACTTTCTCTCTGGGGATATAAACATCTGATCTTGGCAAGCTAGCCTGCTAGTAATGTAAGGGTCTTAATGATGGATAAAGGCTTAACATATTGCCCTTTTCAAGAGCATATGTTTAAGTAAGGGACAATATTCCAACCTAACTGAAACTTAAGAATTTTATGTTTTAGTGACAGGTTGGCTGAGGAAATTTAGGAGAATCTGGAGGCAGGTGAGAAGCCTGGTAGGGGCCCCATTGTGGGCAGTGATACACACCTTCCTGTGTAAGTCATACCCCGGCAGCTCATACTTTAAATGAGTAGGGACACAAGCACAGAAAATAATAGTTCACAGGTAACTTAAAAACTTCACATATTTAATTTTTTCCTCCAGAAGCACTGCTACTGATGATTATTTTTTATCAGCTGTGATTTCTGGTTTCTACCTTAAGAAGTTGTTGTTAACTTGCAAAGCTGGGTCCAACTCTTTGCCACCCCATGGACAGTAGCCTGCCAGGCAAGAATACTGGAGAGGGTTGCCATTCCCTTCTCCAGGGGATCTTCCCAACCCAGGGATTGAACCCGCATCTCCTGCATTGGTAGGCCAGTTCTTTACCACTTGAGCCACCAGAGAAGCCCACCTTTAGAGGTGGGTACTTATAAATAGTGAACTGGCCAAAAAGAGTGAACAGGTAAAACAAGGCATCTAATGAACCATACAAAGGCCGTGTCTGAAAACCCCAGTAACGTAATATTTGGTTTACTAGGCCAGTCACCAGTGTCTGCTATAGCAAGTGCCCCTTCTTACTTCCACCTGTTCTTATACCTCCCTGGCACTTCCTGTCACCGGCTGCTGTTTTCTTGGCATCCATCACTCTCCTATCATCTTCACTTCTTCCCTTATCCAGCCTAGAGTCCTTGATCCATCATATTACCACCTAACTTCTATCCTTTCACTGCACCCACCTGGCAAAAACCATAACCCAGATTCAATATAAGTTTTCCCTTGCACTTACCTCCAGGATGCTGATGCTCAGAGCAGAGGGGTGCCACTGAAAGTTCCTAGCAAGAAACCATCACTATCTCAGGACCATTATTATCCAGAAACAAATTAGATTTCCCTAATTCACCACTTCCCCATTCTCTCCTGTGCCCATTTCAAGTCCGCTGCACTCTATATGAGAACGATCCACCACCGCCTATCACTTCAGTATATGCCTTCGTCTGTTACTTTTCAGAAAAGATAGGGGTCATCATATAGCAACTCCTTAACTGTTCACCATCAAAACTTACAAATTTATCTACATATACTTGTTCTTTCATCTTATTGATCTTTCTACCTTTGTTTTGGATCCTATTCCCTCTTACTTTCTCTGGGAGCTTGCCTAACATTATTTTCTTTCTCTTCTGGATTGCAAAAGTCCCCCCTATTTTTTTTTTAAGACCTGTTTACTTTTTATTTTTTGGCTGCACCACCTGGTGTGTGGGATCCTAATTCCCTGACCAGGGATGAAAGCCATGGCCCTTGAATTAGACATGGAGAGTATTAACCACTGGACAGCCAGAGAAGCCCCCTAAGTCTCCCCTGTTATAAAGCAAGAACATCCCATCATGTCAAGTCATCCTCTGGTCTCAACCTGCCTGTGTTTCTGTCTGCTCTGCCTAGCATCCTTTGTCCCCGTGCCTGGTCAAGAGTTCCTGTCTCTACTTCGCTGAGTCTTGTTCACCCTTAAATCTACTGTAGCTTGGCTTTTACCCCAATCACCCCCTGGCACAGCTCTTGCCAGGCTCAATCATTCCACTCTGCTGACTTTGATGGATATTTCTAAGTCTTTTCTTAATATTTTAGCAGCATCTGATATAACTTCGTTTCCTCTGGTTTTAGTGGCTCCATATTCTATTTATTTTCCTCTTGCCTCTCTGGTTTTTCATTCTCTTTTTTCACAGGCACTTTTTTTCTCTGCCATGGTGTTTCTTAGGGATCTTTGTTGGATCCTGTTTTTCTTCTACACATAGTTTCCTCGATTAAGTCCAAGTGGCTTACAAAAGTCTGGATGATATTGCTTCTTTTTTCCTTTTTTTTTCATATTTGGTGCTCAAGTTCTTATGCTAATTCTTAAATCATCTCTAACAAGCATGAGCACACCAGGCTTTCATATATGCTGTTCCCTCTGCTTAAACTACTCTTTCAAATGGTTACTACCTACAATTCCAAATCCCAGTTACAGTTTAAAAGTCACTTCTGGGAAGTCTTCCTCAACAAGCTCTTACATTCCCATTCTGGGCGGATCGCTCCTCTATGCTTCCATGGCCCCAGTCATAGCATTATAACTGTTTCTTTATTGAACTTGAGGGAAATCCTAAATTTATAGCCAGTAGATCAGAAATACCCCCTCACCCCAAACTTGTGGCAGTGTCTGAATTAGGGGCAATCTTGTGAAAGACAGAGCCCTTAATTTGTGGGATCTGTGCTAACTCTAGGTGGCTACTGTCAGAATTGCAGTGTATTACAGTGTTCTCAGGAGTTAGAATACATACATTTACACAAAAACTTGTATATGAATATCCAAAGCATTATTCATAATAACAAGGAAAGTGGAAACAACCCAAATGCCCACCACCTGATAAACAAAATCCATAGAATATTATTTAGAAAATTTTTTAAAAAGTACTAACACAAGCTACATGTATGAACCCTATGTTAAGTAAACAACAACAAAAGAGCCAGACACAAAAGGCTATACGGTATATTATTCCAGGTATATGAAATATAACAAATAGGTAAATCCAGAGAGACAGAGATGAGTTGCTGCCAGGGGCTAGGGGAGGAGGAATTGAGAAGTTCGGGGTTTCTTTTTCCTGAGCTGATGCAAATACTCTGGAACTAGATATTGGCAATGACTGAACAGCATTATGAATATACTAAAAATCACTGAATTGTACACTTTAAAATGATGGATTTTATCTCAAACAGATTAGATTTACCGACAGATTAGATTTACCAACTTAATTTCAACAGTATATCAAAATTTTCACCCCAATATCCCTCTATTACCTCCCTTTCTTTTGTACTTATTACCATGTAAATTGCATCTTTATACACTGTAAGCCCATCAACACAGTTTTATAATTATTACCCCATTTTAAAGAGAAAAAGATGACTTCCCAGTTAGCTCAGTGGTAAAAGAATCTGCCTGTGAATGCAGGGGACATAGGTTCAATCCCTGGTCCAGGAAGATCCCACATGCTTTTGAGCAACTAAGCTTGTGCACCACAGCTACTGAAGTCCAAGAGCCTAGAGCCTGTGCTCCACAAGAGAAGCAACTGCAAGGCAAAGCCTGCGCACTGCACCTAGAGAATAGCCCCCACTTGCTGCAACTGACGAAGGCCCACACAAAGCAATGAAGACCCAGCACAGCCTAAATAAATAAATAAGCCTTTTAAAGAGGAAAGGATTACTAGCAAAAAGACATTTATACTGACTTTTATATTCACCTCTGTAGTTACTTTTACTGGTGGATTTCTTCAAGTGGATTCAAAACAGTGCCTCATGCCCTTTTATTTCAATTTGAAGAAAACTCCCCTCAGTATTTCTTACAAGACAAGTCTGTGATGAACTTTCTCGGTTTTTGTTTTTTTAAGAATATCGTGATTTCTCCTTTGTTTCTGAAGGATAGTTTTGCAGAATTTTTAGTTGACAGTCTGCTTCTTGTAGCGTTTTGAATGTGTCATCCTGCTGCTCTCTGGCCTCATGATTTCTGATGAGAAGTCAGCTGCTAATGGTTTTGAGGATCCCTTGTACATGAGGATTCACTTTTCCCCTGCTGTTTTCAAGATGCTCTTCATGTCTTTGGATTGTTTGACTACGATGTAGCTAGGTGTGAATTACTTTGAGTCTATCCTGCTTGGAATTTGTTGAGATTCTTCAATGTGGAGATAAAAGTTTTTCCATTAAACCTGGAGAGATTTTGGTCATTATTTCTTCAAATACCCTTTAAACCCTTTCTCTGTTCCCCTTCTGAGACCTGTTATGTGTGTGCTAGAATACAATATTCCCCCCCTTAACCACAGTTTTGCTTTCCAGTTTGTTACCTGCAGTCAACCACAGTCCAAAAATATTAAACAGAAAATTCCAGAAGTAAACAATTCTAAACTAAATAAAATTGTTCAAACTTTTGGGGGTCACAAAGAGTCAGACACAACTGAGTGACTGAACAACAAAATGAAATAAAACAACTAGTTTTAAATTGTGAGCTGTTTCGAGTAGTATGATGAAATCTCATACCATCTGTCTCTGGCCCACCTGGGATGCGAACCATCCCGTTGTCCAGTGGGTACACACTGTGTGGCTACCGCCTGGTAGTCACGTGTTGTTCAGTCACTAAGTCATGTCTAACTCTGTGACTCCATGGACTGCAGCATGCCAGGCTTCCCTGTCCTTCACTATCTCCCAGAGCTGGCTCAAACTCATGTCCAGTAAGTCGACAATGCCATCCAACCATCTCATCCTCTGTTGTCCCCTTTTCCTACTTTGCCAGCATCAGGGTTTTTTCAATGAGACGGCTCTTTGTATCAGGTAGCCAAAGTACTGGAGTAGCCAAAGTACTGGAGCTTCAGCATCAGCATCAGTCCTTCCAATGAATATTCAGGGTTGATTTCCTTTAGGATTTTTGGTCATGTAAGTTATCCAACAGACTGTTGAGGTATCCCAGTGCTTCTGTTCAGGAACCCTTATTTTACTTAATAATAGCCCCAAAGTACAAGACTAGTGACGCTGGCAATTAGGCTATGCCAAAGTGAAACCATAAAGAGCTTCTTTTACGTGAAAGGTGACAGTTTTCAGTAAGAAAAAAAATTGTATGCCGAGATTGCTAAAATCTGTAGTACAAATGAATCTTCTATCTGTGAATTGTGAAGATGGAAAAAGAAATTCATGCTATTTTTGCTGTTGTACCTCAAGCTCTGTAAGTGTTAAGTACTTAGCTAAGATGGAAAAGGCATTAAACTTGTAGGTAGAAGACATGCCAATTGATGGCAATGTGTTACATCAGAAAGCACAGAGTCTATAGGAAAATATCAGCAAAGGATTCCCTAAAACAAATGATACCAAGCCATTTACTGTCAGTAAAGGATGATTACATAGCTTCAGGAATAGGTCTGGACGGAAGAATATAAAATCTACTAAAGAAGTTGTATCTGCAAATGAAGAATCCACTGCCACATTTCTGGCAGTGTTGAAGTTAAAGACAGAGAACACATTCACATAACTTTTATTCAATATATTGTTATAATTGTTTTCTTTTAGTTCTTGTTTTTAAGCTCTTACTCTGCCTTATTTATAAAAAACTTCATCACAGGTATTTATGTATAGGGAAAAACATAGTATAGAGGGTTGAGTACTACCTGCAGTTTCCAGCATTCACTGGGGGTCTTGGAACATACCCCCTCATAGGGGAGATAAGGCAGGAACTACTGCATTTCCCTAACTGAAGTATAAGAGCTCTTTAAATATTAAAGAAACCAGCTATTTATCTGTGATATGAGCTACAGATATTTTACCCCAGATATCCTGAGAACTCCTGGTTTTTTCTAGAGATAGGTTTACCTTCAAAACTTACTTCTTGTCAAAGAGATGATCAGACCTAAAGAGTAACATTCAATTATACTTGGCAAGAATAGTGTTTCTTAAATCCTGGAATTATTTTCTTTTGAAGTTTAATATTTTAAATCACCACATAAAGCCTCTGGTGCTAGAGATACAGTGAAGTATGCTATTTAAAGACCACAAGGCAGAATAGAGGAACACAAGCAGAACCCAAGTCAATTCACCTCACTTACTCTAGCTTGAGAGAGGATTTCCTTTTAACTTCCAAAATTAAAGTGTTTGAAAATACTTCCACCGAGTGCTTTCTTTCCAAAGTAAACTCTCTAGCCACAAAATAGATGTAAACAACCTCAATCAATAAATCAATAAAACAGAATCAAATAACCTCAACAGATCAAATATATATATGATGGCATTAGAAATCAATAGAAATAATGGATTAAGAATTAGAAAAGAACTTTTTAGAAAGTTAAAAAATAATTTTCTAATTAGAAAAGAATTAAGATACATTCCTATTAATACCCTGTATCAAAATAAGAGAGCAGAAATATAAAAATTAAAACCATAAAATAAAAAGAAAAAAAAATAGGGGCTTCCCTGGTGGCTTAGTGGTGAAGAATCCACCTGCCAATGTAAGAGACATGAGTTCAATCCCTGGTTCGGGAAGATCCCATGTGTCCCAGAGAAACTAAGCCTGTGTGCCACAACTATTGAGCCTGTACTCTGGAGCCCAGGAGCCACAACTCCTGAGCCCACATGCTGCAACTACTGAAGCCCACGTATCCTAGAATCTGCATTCAATAAGAAGAAAAGCCACAGCAATGAGAAGGAACCACAAGAAAACAGTAGTCCTTGCTCATCACAACTAGAGGAATGTCCGCACAGCAGCAAAGACCCAGCACAACCAAAAATAAACAAATAAATAAAATTATTTTTTTAAAAAGGAAAATATTCTAGTTGACTGTGTAGTCTTAGGAATGGGGAAGACCCTTCAACTATATACACAAAGTCAGATTCTATAGAGAAAAAGATCATGATTGTAATTTAAAAGTAAACAATAACCACTGTGCAATACATATGAAGGGGTAATATTCTTTATATATAGCGAGTCCTTTCAAATCAATGTGAAACTGAACATCAAAATTGAAAAATGGACAAAGGATATGAATAAGCAATTCATATAAGATGGCATACAGGATATCTAAAGTATATATACTTTAAAGTTCATGCTTTTCAGTAACCAAAGAAATGCAGACCAAAACAATATTTCTAGTTTTTGGCTACAGCAAAAATAAAAAATATTAAAAAAAACACAAAACACCAGGTTGAGGAGGTGAAGTAAGATATTCTCCAATAAGATAAATTTCTAAACGTATTCTTCAGGGCAATTTGGCAACACATATTAAGACCTCCAAAAATATATCCGTATCTTCAGATCTAATACATACAAGAATTTAGAATACAGTAAAGGTGGCATTTCAAAATATCAGGGAAAAAAAACATGCCAGTCAATGACTAGCACTGGGGCAATGCCCATTACTAGGGGAAAAAATAAAGCTAAATATTTAAAATTATGGATATAAATAAATTCAAAATGTTATATATAGCTAAATATAAAAAAAGAAACAAACCCCAAAACTATAACCCTGAAAAGACTTAAAAAAAAAAAGACACAAAACCCTCAGCTCATAAAGAAAAAAGATAAACAAAACTTTAGGGACTTCCCACCACCATGGTGGTGCAATGGTTAAGAATTTGCTATGCAATGTAGAGGACACAGGTTTGATCCCTGGTCTTGGAACTAAGATTCCACATGCTGCAGAGCAAACAACCCTGCATGTGGCAACTACTGAGCCCGAGTGCCACAACTAGAGGGTCTGCTTGCCATCAATGAAAGATCCCACGTGGCACAACCAAGACCTGACACAGCCAAATAAATAAATATTTCAAAAAACCTTTAAACTTCTTTATGACAAAAGAAACCATAAGTAATAATGAAAAATAAATCTGAAAACCAAAGTGAGGCTGGAAGAAAATATTTTCAACTATCTGACAGTTTAATATTTGGAATATATGAAAAAGTACCAGAAATCAATGAGGAAAAGTTAAATACTTCAAGTATACAAACAGAAGAGTGGCCAATAAGATGAAAAGATGTTCAGGGAATTCCCTGGCAGTCCGTTGGCTGGGACTCCGAGTTTTCACTGCCAAGGGCCTAGGTTTTATCCCTGGTCGGGGAACTAAGATCCCACATGACTTTGGCATGGCTAGAAAAAAAGCTCAACTTCATAAAAAACAAATACAAATTAAGATAAAATACCATGTTTTGGCCATTAAATTGGTAAAATTAAGAAAATTTGTATTATCCAGTACTGGAAAAGATATGGGGAAGTGAATACTATTTTACACACTGTTGGGATGATGGGAAGAAAACTGGTACAGTCTTTTGGGAGACCAATTTGAAATAATAACAGCAACCACATCAGTTAATGCTTATGTAGTACATGTCCCAGGTACTATTCTAAGTGCTTAAGATAAACTAACTTGTTTCATCTCTTTATAATACTATGTGTGTGTTAGTTGCTTAGTTGTGTCTGATTCTTTGCAACCCCATGGACTATAACCTCTGTCCATGGAATTCTCCAGGTAAGGATATTGGAGTGAGTAGCCATTCCCTTCTCTAGGGGATTTTCCTAACCCAGGGATAGAATCTGGGTCTCCCATATTGTTGGCAGATACTTTACCATCTGAGCCACCAGATCTGAGTCCCTATAATACTATGAGGTAAGTACTATTATTTCTCTAGATAGATGAAAAAACTGAGCCACAGAGACGTTGCGTAAAATCATACACAAAGATGCTGAACCTAGGAAGTTTGGCTCTAGACTGTTATTATCCATTATGCTATATTATAGGGTCTCCCGGGTGGCTCAGCAGTAAAGAATCCGCCTGTCAATGAAGGAGATGTGAGTTAGATCCCTGGGTCAAGAAGATCCCCTGGAGAAGGAAATGGCAATCCACTCTATTATTCTTGCCTGGGAAATCCCATGGGCAGAGGAGCCTGGCAGGCTACAGTCCATGGGGTCACAAAACAGTTGGATGCGACTGAGTGAATAAACAACAACAACAAAATGCTATATTGGACAGCAGTAGCAGCCTTGGAAATATGCTGCTCAGATTTCCCTTGAAAACATCTTGAAGTTTAACTCCAAAATCAGTTAGCCTACAGCTGTTAGTACTTTTTAAGATTCATCTCATTTTTCAACAAGCCTTTTTTTTTTTCTCAGAACCCTCTGGTCAATAACGGACCATGAAGGAATTCGAGGGCCTAGCCATTTCCGCCCAACACAGCACTACTTCTCTAAAAGGTAATCTTTGCTTCAGAGTGTCCCACTGAGTTGGCTGACTCTGACAGATCTGTATCATGCTCTGACCACTGTCTCTCACCTTTCGTGTCTGTTCCCTTGTTTTTCACAAGCACTAATTCTCAAACACTATTTGCAGTTCTAATTCCGTCTCAGTCGTCAGCTTCCCAGAGGACCCAACTGATACAACTGCCTTTCTAGCAAAATTTTAAGCAAAGCTGCCTTTTAGCCAGCAGTTTCATTTTTATATATCTAATCCAGAGAAAATTCTGCATATATCAAGAAAAAGGTACAGATGTTCACTGCATTATTATTTATAATAGTGAAAGAAACCTAAACACTGATGGATAGAGGAATGGTTAAATTAATTATAGTACACACACCACAGAATACTGAAAACAATGAGATAATTCTGTGCATGGTAATGTGGAAAGATTTCTTAAGACATCACGAGAAAAAAGCAAACCATAGAAAAATACGTATCATGAGATTCATTTATTTAAAATGCATATTTCTGTAAGTACACATATACGTAGACGCATAGGAAACTGAGTAGCCACTCTTACTTCTGGAAAGGAAAGATGGAGTGGGGCGGGGTAGGAAAGTTAGATATGAGCAAGAAAACCTGTATTTTCTTTTTTTTTTTTTTTGGCCATGGCACATGGTTTGCAGGATTTTAGTTCCCCCACTCAGGGATTGAACGTGGGCCCCAGCAGTGAAAGTGCCGAGTCCTAACCACTGGACTGCCAGGGAATTCTGTTTTCATTTTAAAATTTAAAATGCATTCACATACAGTTGATCCTCATTATTTGCGGATTTCATACTTGCAAATATGCTCACCCACTAAAATTTATTTGTAACCCTCAAATCAACAGTTGAGAGGCACTTTAGTGGGCATCCAAAGACAACAGCATGTGTGCAGGATGGCAAAAAGCCGAGTCACCTGACATACACATTTTCAGTTGAAGTCTCACCAGGTGCTGCTCTGCCTTGTTTCAGCTCTCATATGGAAAACAAGTGTTCTTTCCATGGTCTCTTTATGCCAAGTTTTTACATTTGTGAGGTTTTTATTGGCGATTTTACTGTTCACTTTTTAATTTTTTTGGCTGTGCTTCAGGGCACATAGGGTCTTAGTTCCTCGACCAGGGACCAAATTGGCATCCCCTACATTGGAACTGCAGTCCTAACCACCAGACCCCCAGGGAAGTCCGGAATTGGCTGTTTAAAATGGCCCCCAAAGATAATGCCCAAGTGCTGCCTAGTGTTCCTAAGCACAGGAAGGCTGTGGTGTGACTTTCAGAGAAAAAACATGTGTCAGGTACACTCTGTTCAAACATGAGTTATAGTGCTGTTGGCACCATATTATTATATATTATTAGTAGTGTATAATATTTATATATTAATATATCATTGATTTATTGAATGAAGGGGTCTTTTGGAGAAGGTGATGGCACTCCACTCCAGTACTCTTGCCTGGAAAATCCCATGGATGGAGGAGCCTGGTGGGCTGCAGTCCATGGGGTCGCGAAGAGTCGGACACGACTGAGCAACTTCACTTTCACTTTTCACTTTCATGCATTGGAGAAGGAAATGGCAACCCACTCCAGTGTTCTTGCCTTGAGAATCCCAGGGACAGGGGAGCCTGGTGGGCGGCCGTCTATGGGGTCGCACAGAGTCAGACACGACTAAAGCGACTTAGCAGCAGCAGCAGCAGCAAAGCGTCTTTAAACAGAAACACAAAACTAGCTAATGAATTGACTGGTTGATGAAATGTGACCATAGGCTCACAGTAACCTAACCCTTAAGGGACAATGATCCACTATTTACTAATCCAGCGTTTGGAGTGACTTTATAGAACATAACTACCAAATGAGAATCAAACCAAAGTTAAAAAAAAAAAAAAGGCACAGGAGTTATGTTAACCAGAGTCCATTAAAAACAGAAAAATAAAGTCCTCAACAGGGGTCGTGTCCTTTTGGTTCTCCTGTGCATTCAAATTCCACATCCCTGACCTTCCTACTTTTCACGTGGTGATAATAGAGCTGTCTGGACTTTTCTAAACTTAAGTTTTTCTTCACAAGGCCCCAAATAAAAGAATTAAAGAAATCAGAACAAATTACTACTGACAACCTAGGTTCATTCAAAAAGACTGAAGATTTTACTATGAAAATGACATCTTGGTCAGCTTGAACCTGAACCAATATATTAGCCACTAGACATATTTGGTTATTAAGAACTTGAAATACGTCTATCATAACATCTTTTAAACACCAACCAAAAATCTTTTTAAATTTAAGAAATGCAGAGGGCAGACAAATTTTTATTTTCAGGATCCAATAACTATTCATTTTTGTTGTTGTTCAGTCACTAAGTCACGTCTGACTCTTTGCGACTCAGTGGACTATAGCATGCTATGCCCCTGTCTTCCACTATCTTCTGGAGTTTGCTCAAATTCATGTCCATTGAGGCAGTGAAGCTATCTAACCATCTCATCCTCTGCTGCCCCCTTTTCCTTTTGCCTTCAATCTTTCCCAGCATCAGAGTCTTTTCCAGTGAGTCAGCTTGTCGCATCAGGTGGCCAAAGTATTGGAGCTTGAGCTTCAGCATCAGTCCTTTCAATGAATATTAAGGACTGATTTCCTTTAGGATGGACTGGTTGGATCTCCTTGCAGGCCAAAGGAGTCCCAAGAGTCTTCTTCAGCATCACAATTCAAAAACATCAATTTTTTGGCACTCAGCCTTCTTTACGGTCTAACTCTCACAACCATACATGACTGCTGGAAAAATCATAGCTTTGACTATATGGACCTTTGTTGGCAAAGTGATGTCTCTGCTTTTTAATATGCTATCTAGGTTGGTCACAATTTTCCTTGCAAGGAGCAAGCATCTTTTAATTTCATGGCTGCAGTCACTGTCTGTAGTGATTTTGGAGCCCAAGAAAAGAAAATTGGTCACTGTTTCCACTTTCTCCCCCTCTAATTGCCATGATATGATGGGACCAGATGCCATGATCTTAGTTTTATTTTAATCTTTTTAAATTATGAAAGTATGATAATACATTTATAGGAGACTTGGAAGATACAGAACAAGGTTACATATAGTTCCACTATATATTACAATTATTTTTAAGTAGATAAATTAAGATTTTTAGTTGGAATTTCAATAACAAACTCTCAAAAATTAATAGAAGCAATATACAGAGAAGTAGAAGGATACAGTTGATGTGAATAGCACTGTGAACCAATTCAACATAATTAACACTTATACAATCTTCGCACAACAGCAGGATACACATTCTACTCAAGTACCCACAGACTGTAAGCTAGGAGACACTGGATCATATCCAGGGACATAAAACAATGTGCAAAAATTTCATGGTCTAAAGGTACTGATTGGGAAGGGAGTATGTCAAGGCTGTATATTGTCACCCTATTGATATAACCTATATGAAGAATACATCATGCAAAATGCCAGGCTGGATGAAGCACAAGCTGGAATCAAGATTGCCAGAAGAAATATCAATAACCTCAAATATGCAGATGACACTATCCTTATGGCAAAAAGCAAAGAGGAACTATAGAGCCTCTTGATGAAGGTGAAAGAGGAGAGTAAAAAAGTCGGCTTAAAACTCAACATTCAAAAAACTAAGATCATGGCATCTGGTCCCACCACTTCATGGCAAATAGACGAGGAAACAATGGAAACAGGGACAGATTTTATTTTCTTGGGCTCCAAAATCACAGCAGATGGTGACTGCAGCCATGAAAGTAAAAGATGCTTGCTCTGTGGAAGAAAAGCTATGACAAACCTAGAGAACATATTAAAAAGCAGAGACACTACCTGGCTGACAAAGGTCCGTATAGTCAAAGCTATGGTTTTTTCAGTAGTCATGTATGGATGTGAGAGTTGGACCATAAAAAAAGCTGAGTGCTGAAGAATTAATGCTTTTGAATTGTGGTGTTGGAGAAGACTCTTGAGAGTCCCTTGGACTGCAAGGAGATCCAACCAGTCCATCCTAAAGTAAATCAGTCCTGAATATTCACTGGAAGGACGGATGCTGAAGCTGAAGCTCCGAAGTATTTGAGTTCTCCAATCAGTTCCACCTGATGCAAAGAACTGACTCACTGGCAAAGACTGATGCTGGGAAAGATTGAAGGCAGGAGGAGAAGGGGATGACAGAGGGTAAGATGGCTGATGACATCACCGACTCGATGGACATGAGTTTGAACAAGCTCTGGGAGTTGGTGATGGACAGGGAAGCCTGGTGTGCTGCAGTCCATGGGGTTGCAAAAAGTCGGACATGACTGAGCAACTGAACTGAACTGAGAAAGATCATGCAGAGTCAGTTCTCTGTATCTAGTATCTAGTATCTCTGTATCTCTGTATTTAGTATCTCTGTATCTAGTATCACGGAATTATGTTAGAAATCAATATCAAAATATATTTGAAAATAAACCACATATTTTCAAGTCAATGTGACATTTACCAAGAAAGATCTTTGACTTAGCTATTGAAAGCCTTAATTAAGTTAGACTGAAAAAAACAGAGGGTAATTGCAGAGATGAAAGCATTTAAATGAGAAATTAGTATCAAAATGAGAAATTAATATTAAAGATAATTTAAACAATATCCCATGCATTTGGAAATTAAATATCCAATTTAATTAACGGGTGTATCTAAGAAGTCATAATAAGGAAACTTAGGAAATATCTGTAAAAGAATAAAAATGAAGAGAATTTACCAGAATTTGCTGCATGTAGCTGAAGCTGCTCAATGCAATTAAATATAATATGGAGTCTTGAATACGGTACAAAAACAAATAATGGACATGAGCATAAAATTTTGTGAAATTTGAACAAAACCTGTACTTTAATTAGTAATACTATATCACCTGTTAACTACTTTTTCTTTTTTTATAACATAGTATTTCTCTATATTCTCAGAATTGCATTAGAAGTTTCAAGCCTCATTCAATTTTTTTAATCACTAGGATTATAAATTTTCTAGACTTTTAGTAGTAATACTAGATGCTAAAATACATGGAACTATATCAAAATTTTGAGTGAACATATATTAGAAAACTAGCATCTGTCTCTTATACACATCTAGATGTGTATAAGAGACAGGTACACATATACGTAGACGCATAGGAAACTGAGTAGCCACTCAAACATGGCTGCTCATTAGAAACATATCTGGAGGCATCTGTATTTTTCAAAAAATTTCAAGATAATTCTGTTATGCATCTGGATTTTAAATGGTGATGTTTTTCTATTAAAGAAAGTTTTAGTGATATACAATTCTATTATGTTGAAGAATCATGATACAGTGGTATTAAGTGAACAATACTTACATTATCACAATAGTAAAAGATGTTTATCAGTTGTCACAATCAATAGCCACACAAAAAATAAAAGATAATTACAATTGTCATAATCACAGAAAACTAACCAATCTGATCACATGGACCACAGCCTGGTCTAGCTCAATGAAACCATGAGCCATGCCGTGTAGGGCCACCCAAGATGGACTGATCATAGTGGAGAGTTCTGACAAAATGTGGTCCACTGGAGAAAGGAATGGCAAACCACTTCAGTATTCTTGCCTTGAGAACCCCATGAACAGTATGAAAACGCAAAAAGATAGGACACTGAAAGATAACTCTCCAGGTTGGTAGGTGCCCAATATACTCCTGGAGATCAGTGAAGAAATAACTCCAGAAAGAAAGAAGAGATGGAGCCAAAGCAAAAACAACACCCAGCTGTGGATGTGACTGGTGATGGAAGTAAAGTCCTATGCTGTAAAGAGCAATACTGCAAAGGAACCTGGAACATCAGGTCCATGAATCAAGGCAAACTGAGGTGGTCAAACAGGAGATGGCAAGAGTGAACGTTGACATTTTAGGAATCAGTGAACTAAATATGGACTGGAATGGGTAAATTTAACTGAGATGACCATTATCTCTACTACTGTGGGCAAGAACCCATGAGAAGAAATGGAGTAGCCATCATAGTCAACAGAAGAGTCTGAAATGCAGTACTTGGATGCAATCTCAAAAACGACAGAATGATCTCTGTTTCTGAGGCAAACCATTCAGTATCACAGTAATCTAAGTCTATGCCCAGACCAGTAATGCTGAAGAAGCTGAAGTTGAACGGTTCTGTGAAGATCTACAAAACCTTCTAGAACTAACACTCAAAAAAGATATCCATTTTATTACAGGGGACTGGAATACAAAAGTAGGAAGTCAAGAAACACCTGGAGTAACAGGAAAATTTGGCCTTGGAGTACAGAATGATGCAGGGCAAAGGCTAACAAGAGTTTGCCAAGAGAATGCACTGGTCATAACAAACACCCTCTTCCAACAACACAAGAGAAGACTCTATACATGGACATCACCAGATGGTTAATACCAAAATCAGATTGATTATATTCTGTGCAGCCGAAGATGGAGAAGCTCTATACAGTCAGCGAAAACAAGACAAGGAGCTGACTGTGGCTCAGATCATGAACTCCTTATTACCAAATTCAGACTTAAATTGAAGAAAGTAGGGAAAACCATTAGACCATGTATGACCTAAATCAAATCCCTTACAATTACACAGTGGAAATGACAAATAGATTCAAGGGATTAGATCTGATAGACAGAGTGCCTGAAGAAATATGGACGGAGGTTCGTGACATTGTACAGGAGGCAGAGATGAAGACCATCCGTAAGAAAAAGAAATGCAAAAAGGCAAAATGGCTGTCTGAGGAGGCCTTACCAATAGCTGTGAAAAGAAGAGAAGCGAAGGCAAAGGAGAAAAGGAAAGATATACCCATTTGAATGCAGAGTTCCAAAGAACAGCAAGGAGAGATAAGAAAGCCTTTCTCAGTGATCAGTGCAAAGAAATAGAGGAAAACAGAATGGGAAAGACTAGAGATCTCTTCAAGAAAATCAGAGATACCAAGGGAAAATTTCATGCAAAGGTGGGCACAATAAAGGACAGAAACGGTATGGACCTAACAGAAGCAGACGATATTAAGAAGAGGTGGCAAGAATACACAGAAGAACTGTACAAAAAAGATCTTCACGACCCAGATAATCATGATGATGCGTTTACTCACATACAGCCAGACATCCTGGAATGAGAAATCAAGTGGGCCTTAGGCAGGAAGTATCACTACAAACAAAACTAGTGGAGGTGATGAAATTCCAGTTGAGCTATTTCAAATCCTGAAAGATGATGCTGTGAAAGTGCTGCACTCATTATGCCAGCAAATTTAGAAAACTCAGGTGTGGCCACAGGACTGGAAAAGGTCATTTTTCATTTCAATCCCAAAGAAAGGCAATGTCAAAGAATGCTCAAACTACTGCACAATTGCACTCATCTCACATGCTAGTAATGTTTAAAATTCTCCAAGCCAGGCTTCAGCAATACGTGAACCATGAACTCCCAGATGTTCAAGGTTTTAGAAAAGGCAGAGGAACCAGAGATCAAATTGCCAACATCTGCTGGATCATGGAAAAAGCAAGAGAGTTCCAGAAAAACATCTATTTCTACTTTATAGACTATGCCAAAGCTTTTGACTGTGTGGATCACAACAAACTGTAGAAAATTCTTCAAGAGATGGGAATACCAGACTAGCTGACCTGCCTCTTAAGAAATCTGTATGCAGGTCAGGAAGCAACAATTAGAACTAGACATGGAACAACAGACTGGTTCCAAATAGGAAAAGGAATACGTCAAAGCTGTATACTGTCACCCTGCTTATTTAACTTATATGCAAAGTACATCAAGGGAAACGCTGGGCAGGATGAAGCACAAGTTGGAATCAAGACTGCTGGGAGAAATACCAATAACCTCAGACATGTAGATGACACCACCCTTATGGCAGAAAGTGAAGAAGAACTAAAAAGCCTCTTGATGAAAGTGAAAGAGGAAAGTGAAAAAGTCAGCTTAAAACAACATTTAGAAAACTGAGATCACGGCATCTGGTCCCATCACTTCATGGCAAATAGATGGGGAAACAATGGGAACAGTGACAGACTTCATTTTTTTGGGCTCCAAAATCACTGCAGATGGTGATTGCCGCCATGAATTTAAAAGACGCTTGCTACCTGGAAAAAAGTTATGACCAACCTAGATAGCAGGTTGAAAAGTAGAGACATTGCTTTGCCAACAAAGGTCCATATAGTCAAAGCTATCCTTTTTCCAGTAGTCAGGTATGGATATGAGAGTTGGACTATAATGAAATCTGAGCACCGAAGAATTGATGCTTTTGAACTGTGGTGTTGGAGAAGACTCTTGAGGGTCCTTTGAACTGCAAGGAGATCCAACCAGTCCATCCTAAAGGATATCAGTCCTGAATATTCATTGGAAGGACTGATGCTGAAGCTCCAATACTTTGGCCACCTGATGCAAAGAAGTGACTCATTGGAAAAGACCCTGACACTGGGAAAGATTGAAGGTGGGAGGAGAAGGGGACGACAGAGGTTGAGACGGTTGGACTGTATCACCGACTCAGTGGAGATGAGTCTGAGTAAACTCTGGGAGTTGGTGATGGACAAGGAGGCATGGGGTGCTGCAGTCCATGGGGTCACAAAGAGTCGGACATGACTGAGCAACTGAAGAGAACTGAATTACAATTACAAGCTAAAATGGAAACATGATTAACCTAAGAATATAAAATAATTACATGCAATATGGGGGGTTAAGTAGAGTGATGTAGTTACCTCAGTGTTTTTGAATGTTGAATTTCAAGCCAGCTTTTTCACTCTTCTCTTTCACCCTTGTCAAGAGGCTCTTTAGTTCCTCTTCACTTTCTGCTGTTGAAGTGATATCATCTGTATATCGGAGTTGTTGATCATTTCTCCCAGCAATCTTGATTCCAGCTTGTAATTCATTCAGTTCGGCATTTTGCATAATGTACTCTGCATGTAGGGCTTCCCAGGTGGTGCTAGTTTAAAGAACCTGCCTGCCAATGCAGGAGACATAAGAGATGCAGGTTTGATCCCTGGGTCTGGAAGATCCCCTGGAGGAGGGCATGGCAACTCACTCCAGTATTCCTGTCCAGAGAAGCCTGGTGGGCTACAGTCCACAGGATCACAAAGAGTCCAAGTGACTTAGCATACACACACTGCATATAAGTAAACAGGGTGACAATATACAGCCTTCTCATACTCTTTTCCCAATTTTGAACCAGTCCATTCTAACTGCTGCTTCTTGATCCACATACAGGTTTCTCAGGAGACAGGTAAGGTGGTCTGGTATTACCATCTCTCTAAGAATTTTCCATAGTTTGTTGTGATCCACACAGTCAAAGGTTTTAGTGTAGTCAGTGAAGCAGATTTTTTTTTCTGGAATTCCTTTGCTTTGTCCATAATTCAATGAATGTTGGCAACTGGATCTCTAGTTCTTCAGCCTTTTTGAAATACAGCTTGTATATATCTGGAAGTTCTTGGTTCACATACTACTGAAACCTACCTTGAAGGATTTTGAGTATAACCTAGTTAGCATGTGAAATAAGTATAACTGTATGGTAGTTTGAACATTCTTTGGCATTGCCCTTCTTGGGACTGGAATGAAAACTGACTTCCAATCCTGGCCACTGCTGAGTTCCAAATTTGCTGACATGTTGAATGCAGCACCTTAGCAGCATTATCTTTTAGAGTTTAAGTAGCTCAGCTGGAATTCCATCACCTCCATTAGCTTTGTTCATCATGATGCTTCCTAAGGCCCACTTGACTTCACATGACAGGATGTCCAGCTCTAAGTGAGTAAGCACACCATCTTGGCCATCCGAGTCATTAAGACCATTATTCTTCTGTGTATTCTTGCCAACTCTTGTTAATCTTTTCTGCTTCTGTTAGGTCTTTACTGTTTCTGTCCTTTATCATGCCCATCCTTTCCTGAAATGTTACCTTGGTATCTCTCATTTTCAAGAGATCTCTAGTCTTTCCCATTTTATTGTTTTCCTCTGTTTCCTGCATTGTTCAATTAAGAAAACCTTCTTATATCCCCTTGCTATTCTCTGGAATTCTGCATTCAGTCGGGTATATCTTTCCCTTTCTCCTTTGCCTTTTGCTTCTCTTTTCTCAGCAATTTGTAAAGCCTCCTCAGACAACCACTTTGACTTCTGGCATTTCTTTTTCTTTGGGATGCTTTTGGTCACTGCCTCCTGTACAATGTTACAAACCTCTGTTCATAGATCTTCAGGCACTCTACCAGGTCTAATCCCTTGAATCTACTTGTCACCTTCACAGTATAATCATGAGGGATTTGATTTAGGTCATACCTTAATGGCCTAGTGGTTTTCCCTGCTTTCTTCAATTTAAGTTTGAATTTAAAGCTCTTGATCTGAGCCACAGTGAGCACCAGATCTTATTGTTGCTGACTGTATAGCACTTCTCCATCTTTGGCTGCAAAGAATATAATCAATCTGATTTTGGTATGGACCATCTGGTGATGTCCATGTGTTGGGTTGACTCTTACGTTGCTGCAAAGTGGTGTTTGCTATGAGCAATGTGTTCTTACTCTTGCCATCTCCTGCTTGACCACGTCCAATTTACCTTGATTCATGTACCTAACAGTCCAGATTCCAATGCAATACTGTTCTTTACAGCACTGGACTTTAGTTTCACCACCCGATACATCCACAAGAGCATCATTCCTGCTTTGGCCTAGCTGTTTCATTCTTACTGGAGCTCTTAGAAATTGCCCTCCACTCTTCCCCAGTAGCACACGGGACACTTTTCAACCTGGGTGGGGTGGGGGGGCACATCTTCCAGTGTCGTATCTTTTTGCCTCTTTTTACTATTCATGGGGTTCCCATGGCAAGAATACTGGAATGGGTTTTCATTTCCTTCTCCAGTGGACCACATTTTTTGTCAGAACTCTTCACTATGACCTGTATGTCTTGGGTGGCCCTGCAGGGCAAGGCTCACAGCTTCACTGAGCTACGCAAGGCCCTTCACCATGACAAGGCTGTGAGCCATGAAGTGGATTCTTTTTTGTCAGTTACCAAATATTATACTACCCCCCAACGACCACAGCCAACATTAGAGAATTCACTACAATTTATTTATAATGTCTTATGGGAAAACACAAATGAACAATGAACTTTTTGGCCAACCCAATACAAATATCATGGGAGATCTAGTCCAAATATTGTTCTTCTGGGAATCCTCTGGTGGTCCAGTGGTTACAACTTGGAGGTTTCACTGCTGTGGCCTGGGTTTAATCTCTGGCCAGGGATCTAAGATCCTGCAAGCCACAAGGGGAGGTAAAAAATATGAAAACAAAACAAATACTATTCTTCTTATGCCTTTCCCACTTTGGTAGTGTCATGAGAAAATACGCTGCATTTTTCTCAAATACCCAAACTTCACACTATGAATTAACTACAGATGATAGACAGACTCTTGACTGTGTGATAAGAGGTTATAGCAAACACCAGATTCTTTCCTTTCACTTAGTTATATTATTGCTATTAAACATAAGTTCATCAGATAATGCAGAATAACTTGTTAAGCTGTTTGAAAGCTATCCTTATTTAACATGAGGGCCAGTGAAGGGCAGCACAGGATATTGGCTAATAGCACAGTAAGCCATAGTAAGTCTGTTTGGGGTACTTTCACTTACTAGCTCTGCAGCTTCGGGCAAGTAACTTATTCTCTATCTAACTTTCTTCATCTGTAAAATGGAGATGATAAAGAGTACCTATCTTACAGGCTGCTGTTGCTGCTGCTAAGTCACTTCAGTCATGTCCGACTCTGTGCAACCCCATAAAAGGCCACCCACCAGGCTTCCCCGTCCCTGGGATTCTCCAGGCAAGAACACTGAAGTGGGTTGCGATTTCCTTCTCCAATGCATGAAAGTGAAAAGTGAAAGTGAAGTCGTTCAGTCGTGTCCGACTCTTAGGGACCCCATGGACTGCAGCCCACCAGGCTCCTCCATCCATGGGATTCTCTAGGCAAGAGTACTGGAGTGGGGTGCCATTGCCTTCTCCAATCTTACAGGCTACTGCAGATTAAATGAGTTTAATATTATAAAAAGCTTAGAACAATGTGTGATACACAGAAGTGCTTAATAAATTAGTTATTAACACTGAGAAGATGTTTCATACAAACAAGATACTTCTGGCTACCTAACTTGGGGAATAGGTAACTAAACCCTTTCAATAGATAGTCACAAATGTCACTATAATACTGGAAAATTATATGGGGTTAGGGGTTAAAGAAGAAGAGGAAGCAAATCTTAGATTCTCAGAGTGGTTAGGGAAGGCCTCTGTGAAAAGCTGGTATCCGGCTTAGATCCTATCACATTACTGATTAATTAATCAAAACACCACTTTCATGTTATCTCTCTGCTAATTGTTCTTTTTGCTTTTATTGTAAATGCAATCATTACCTTCTTAATTTTTACAGGCTATCTACTAATTATAAAACAAAGGCCAAAATTCCCACCTAACTTTACAATTTAATTTTCTAAAAATCTACAGATTCTGCTTCAATTCAAAGTTACTGAGTGCTGAATAGGATATGTCTGCCACTGTGTTTTTTTCCCCTTCAAAAAATATCCAACTGAATGCATATTCCCAACAAGTATTATCATGTCCTTTTTACAAATAAGGAAAGAAACCTGACTAAGATCATTCAGCTAGTAAGTGACAGGACTGGCCCACAAATAACAATAAAAGCTGCTATTTATTAACACTTCTGTGCCAAACTATGTGTTAAGGGACTTACTTGTCTTTTTTATTCCTTATCACTAAGAGAGGCATTATTATGATTAGGAAATTGATATGATTAGGTGTTGATTTAATTATTAGGAAACTGAAGCTTAGAGAAGCATAAGTAATCTGCCTAAATCACTAGTGGTCAAAATAGGATTAAAATTGAGACATGTCTGATTTAAAAGTCTATTAGACAACTATGCTTTATCAATTCAATGTCATGTGGAAAACTCCCTCCCTGGATCAACATAATGATCTCCTTTTCCCACATCTCCACTTACTCGGCTGAACTCTACTAGGAAAAAATATATAACCAGAAGACTGGGATCATTAAAAAAATTTATGTCCCATAGGCCCAGCTAGGCCCTCATTATGACCTAGAAATCTTCCTGCTTTTCTACCCAGCTCACTCTCTCCCACTCTCTACAGTGGCTATCTCAACCTTTTCACTCTCCTAAAACTTCCAACCTTCAGTTCAGTTCAGTTGCTCAGTCGTGTCCGACTCTTTGTGACCCCATGAATTGCAGCATGCCAGGCCTCCCTGTTCATCACCATCTCTCGGAGTTCACTCAGACTCACATCCATCGAGTCAGTGATGCCATCTAGCCATCTCATCCTCGGTCGTCCCCTTCTCCTCCTGCCCCCAATCCCTCCCAGCATCAGGGTCTTTTCCAATGAGTCAACTCTTCGCATGATCCAACTTTTTCGCTCTCCTCTTTCACTTTCATCAAGAGGCTTTTTAGCTCCTCTTCACTTTCTGCCATAAGGGTGGTGTCATCTGCATATCTGAGGCTATTGATATTTCTCCCGGCAATCTTGATTCCAGCTTGTGTTCCTTCCAGTCCAGCGTTTCTCATGATGTACTCTGCATATAAGTTAAATAAGCGGGGTGACAATATACAGCCTTGACAGACTCCTTTTCCTATTTGGAACCAGTCTGTTGTTCCATGTCCAGTTCTAACTGTTGCTTCCTGACCTGCATACAGATTTCTTAAGAGGCAGGTTAGGTGGTCTGGTATTCCCATCTTTTTCAGAATTTTCCACAGTTTATTGTGATCCACACAGTCAAAGGCTTTGGCATAGTCAATAAAGCAGAAGTAGATGTTTTTCTGGAACTCTCTTGCTTTTTCCATGATCCAGCAGATGTTGGCAATTTGATCTCTGGTTCCTCTGCCTTTTCTAAAGCCAGCTTGAACATCAGGGAGTTCACGGTTCACGTATTGTTGAAGCCTGGCTTGGAGGATTTTGAGCATTACTTTACTAGCAATTGTGCAGTAGTTGGAGCATTCTTCCAACCTTATCATCCCCTTTTTACTCCTAACAAATGACACCTTCCATTACAATGTGAAGAAAATATAAGCCACTGGAAGTAAACTCTCTCAATTTTTTACCATCATATCTAGAAATTAACTTTATCTGCTTGATCCTTACTTCCTTTCGTCACAAAGGAAAGTGTACCTTGTCTCCTGAAGTCTATCCCTCTGCTGTGCTGTCTACCACTCTGCTTTGTATCATCAGGATCCTTACTCAAACAGGAATTCCTTCTCAGACTTTCCTGGTAGCCAGTGGTTAAGAATCCTCCTGCCAATGCAGGGGACATGGGTTTGATCCCTGGCTGGGGAAGATTCCACATGCCTGTGAGCCACAACTACTAAAGCCCGCGAGCCTCGAGCCCATTTTCTGCAACAAGAGAAGCCCCCACTCGCCACAACTAGAAAGAAGCCCCCACTCACAACTAGAGAAAGCCTGTGTGCAGCAACGAAGACCTAGTGCAGCAGAAAATAAATAAGAATTCCTTCTCTTTGAAGCATTATCAACCCCTCGCTTTCTACTGACTCCTTATTACCATCAAGATAAGCTCAACTCTTCTCTAGCTAAAACTGACCCACCCCAGACCCCACATTCTTTTCTATTTAACTTACCTCCCTCTCCCTTCCACTGGCAAAATTCCGTCTCTACTGCTATCTTCTTACTTCACCTACTAGTCATTTCTCAACCCACTATGAATGAGGCTCCTACTCTACCACGTTACTAAAATGTTTCACCAAGGCTATTAAAAATCTCTTTAAAACTAATTTAACTTTACTTTGCTAACACAGGGACTTCCCTGGTGGCTCAGACGGTAAAAGCATCTGCCCACGGTGCGGAAGACCTGGGTTCAATCCCTGGGTTGGGAAGATCCCCTGCAGAAGGAAATGGCAACCCATTCCAGTATTCTTGCCTGGAAAATTCCATGGACAGAGGAGCCTGGCAGGCTACAGTCCATGGGGTCGCAAAGAGTTGGACACAACTGAATGACTTCACTTCACTTCACCTGGTAACACTGCTGACCATTTCTTTCTTCTTGAAGGCTCTTTCTCCCCAAGATCAAGATCTTTTTCCACAAGATCAAATTTTCTTTTGGTTTTCCTCTTAAATCTAGCACATGGACACATGAAACTACACAGGTGATAAAACTGCAGAACTTATTAATACATAAACACAAGTGACTACAAGTAAAAGTAAGGAAATACAGGTAAGATCTGTGGAATACATCAATGTGAATAATCTAGTTGTGATATGATACTACAATTTTGCAAAAATGTAGATATAGAATAGGAATAGACTAGGAATAGAAATGAACTTCTTCAACCTGATAAATATCATACATGTATATTACAAATATAACAGTAGGATATATCAGTGTTAGCATACTTAATAGAGAAAGACTGAATGAATGTTTCTGCATAAGATCAGGAATAAGACAAGGATATCTATTCTTGGTGCTTCTATTCAGCACTGTTTAGCTAAGGCAACTGGGCAAGAAAAATAAATTTGTGGAAACACTATTAGAATAAATGACTGTAAAAAGATTGTAGGATATAATATTAATATATAAAAATTGTGTTCCCATATACTAGTAATGAACAATCTGAAAATTAAGAAGGTAATGATTGCATTTACAATAACAGCAAAAAGAACAAAACACTAAGGAACAAACTTAACAAAATAAATGGTTAACTTCTGGTTTCTACCAGTATGTAAGGAACTTAGACGTTGTCACTCTTGCCTACAGAACAAGAAAGTGACAAACTCAATGTCAACAACTTTTCTTAGATCCATCAGAGAACTGAGGACACAGGACAACGACAACTATTGAAGCCCAAGTGCCTAGAGTTCATGCTCCACAGCAGGAAGACCACGACAACGAGAAGCCTGGCACTGCAACTAGAGAAAAGCTAGAGCTGCAATGAAGACCCAGCACAGACAACCCCTCGCTTTCTACTGACTCCTTATTACCATCAAGATAAGCTCAACTCTTCTCTAGCTAAAACTGACCCACCCCAGACCCCACATTCTTTTCTATTTAACTTACCTCCCTCTCCCTTCCACTGGCAAAATTCCGTCTCTACTGCTATCTTCTTACTTCACCTACTAGTCATTTCTCAACCCACTATGAATGAGGCTCCTACTCTACCACGTTACTAAAATGTTTCACCAAGGCTATTAAAAATCTCTTTAAAACTAATTTAACTTTACTTTGCTAACACAGGGACTTCCCTGGTGGCTCAGACGGTAAAAGCATCTGCCCACGGTGCGGAAGACCTGGGTTCAATCCCTGGGTTGGGAAGATCCCCTGCAGAAGGAAATGGCAACCCATTCCAGTATTCTTGCCTGGAAAATTCCATGGACAGAGGAGCCTGGCAGGCTACAGTCCATGGGGTCGCAAAGAGTTGGACACAACTGAATGACTTCACTTCACTTCACCTGGTAACACTGCTGACCATTTCTTTCTTCTTGAAGGCTCTTTCTCCCCAAGATCAAGATCTTTTTCCACAAGATCAAATTTTCTTTTGGTTTTCCTCTTAAATCTAGCACATGGACACATGAAACTACACAGGTGATAAAACTGCAGAACTTATTAATACATAAACACAAGTGACTACAAGTAAAAGTAAGGAAATACAGGTAAGATCTGTGGAATACATCAATGTGAATAATCTAGTTGTGATATGATACTACAATTTTGCAAAAATGTAGATATAGAATAGGAATAGACTAGGAATAGAAATGAACTTCTTCAACCTGATAAATATCATACATGTATATTACAAATATAACAGTAGGATATATCAGTGTTAGCATACTTAATAGAGAAAGACTGAATGAATGTTTCTGCATAAGATCAGGAATAAGACAAGGATATCTATTCTTGGTGCTTCTATTCAGCACTGTTTAGCTAAGGCAACTGGGCAAGAAAAATAAATTTGTGGAAACACTATTAGAATAAATGACTGTAAAAAGATTGTAGGATATAATATTAATATATAAAAATTGTGTTCCCATATACTAGTAATGAACAATCTGAAAATTAAGAAGGTAATGATTGCATTTACAATAACAGCAAAAAGAACAAAACACTAAGGAACAAACTTAACAAAATAAATGGTTAACTTCTGGTTTCTACCAGTATGTAAGGAACTTAGACGTTGTCACTCTTGCCTACAGAACAAGAAAGTGACAAACTCAATGTCAACAACTTTTCTTAGATCCATCAGAGAACTGAGGACACAGGACAACGACAACTATTGAAGCCCAAGTGCCTAGAGTTCATGCTCCACAGCAGGAAGACCACGACAACGAGAAGCCTGGCACTGCAACTAGAGAAAAGCTAGAGCTGCAATGAAGACCCAGCACAGCCAAAAATAAATAAAATAAAAAACTCTGAAACAGAAATGAAGACTGTCTTTGATGGGCTCATCAATACAGTAGACACAGCTGAAGAAAAAATCAGCAAGCTGGAAATATCTATAGAAAATGTTTGAACTGCAAGGAGAAAAGAGAATGAAAAAGATAGAATATCTAAGAGCTGTGAGACAATGACAAAAGATATAACATAGCATAGTGAGAACAGAACACAGAAGGAGAAGAAAAAGAAAAAGGAACAAAAGAAACATCTGAAATAATGACCAAGAATTTCCCAAAATTAGTGACAAGTGGCAACCATAGATATAGGAAACTCAGAAAATCAAGCAGGATAAGTATCAAAAAACATACAAGAGACTTCCTTGGTGGTCCAGTGGTTAAGAATCTGCTTTCCAAGGCAGGGGATGCAGGTTCGATCCCTGATCAGAGAACTAAGATCCCCATGCCATGGGGCAACTAAGCCCCCGCACCACAATGGCTGAAGCCTAGGAACTCTACAGCCTGTGCTCTGCAACTAGAGAAGTCCCGGCACTACCCAGCACAGACAAAAGGGAAAAAAAGAGAGAGAACGAAAACAGTTTGTGCAAAGTAATAACAGAAACAATGTATTCAGTGAAGTGAATGACAGTGATGTTGCAAGGAGGAACTGGGAATTTAATACTCTATAATAAGGTAGCTGCACTGCCTCTGAAGTGGTATTTAACATACTATTATTTAAAGAAGCCTTGGATTAGCTACAAATATACACTACAAACTTGAGGTCAGTCAGTAAAAATATTTTTAAACTATAACTCTTTTACATTAAACACTACAAAATGCTGCTGAAGTTAACAAAGTTTTAAATAGACAGTAAGATATCCCATATCCATGGATTGGAAGACTTATTAGATAATAGTTCCCCAACTGATTTATAGATTCAATGTGATCTTTATCACAATCCCCGATGGGTTTTTTGTTTTCTGTTGTAACAATCAACAAGATGACCCTAAAATTTATATGGAAATATAAGGCACTTACGAATGTCACGAACATCTTGAAAAAGAACAAAGTTCAAAGATACACTTCTTGACTTCAAAACTTACTATAAAACTACAGTAATCAAGACTGTGTAACAATGGCACAAGGACAGACAGAGATCAATGGAGTAGAATTGAGAGTCCCAAAATAAACACTCACATTTATGGCCAATTGATTTTTAACAACAGTGCCAAGACTATTCAGTGAAGAAAGAATAGTCTTGTCAACAGGTGGTGATGGGACATATGTGAAAAAATAAATGCAGACTCTTGCTTCACATCATATACAAAAATTAACTCAAAATTGAAAAGAAATCTGAATGTAACAGTTAAATCTCTGAGAAGAAAACTTAGGAAAAGACCTTCATGACAGTGGATTCTTAGATATGACATCAAAAGCACAAGCAATGAAACAAACAGTAGATAGAATGGACTTCAAAGTTAAAAACATCTGTGCATCAAAGGATTCCATGAAGAAAGTGAAAAGATAACCCACAGGACAGAGGAAAATATTTTCAAGTCATATGTCTAATAATTATCTTTTATAACTCAATAATAAAAAGACAATTCAATATAAAAATGGGCAGAGGATCAGACATTTTTCCAAAGACAGAACAGAAATGGCCAAAAGCATATGAAAAGTGCTTACCATTATTAGTCATCAGGGAAATGGAAATCAAAAGCACAATGAGAAACTACTTCACATCCACTAGGATGGCTATAATCAAAAACACAAGTAACAAGTATTGGTGAAACGTAGAGAAATTAGAATCCTCATACATTGTTGGTAGAAATGTACATTGGTGCAACCACTTTGGAAAACAGCCTGTCAGTTCCACATAAAGATATGATCAAGCAATTTCGCTCCTAGGAAAGCAAGACAACTGAAAACATATGTCCACATAAAAATGTCTATGTTAGTGTTCATAGGAGCATCATTCATAATGGCCACAAAAGGTAGAAACAACCCAAATGCTCATCAATTGATGAATTACTGAACAAAATGAAGTTTATCTATACAATGGAACATTATTTGGCCATAAAAAGAAGTGAAATACTGATACATGTTATGACACTGGATAAGCCTTGAAAACATACTAAGGGAAAGAAGCCAGTCACAAAAGGGTTATATGATTCCATTTATATAAAACCTGCAGAATAGGTTAGCGCTGGAATATTTGAGGGGGCGGTGATAGTTGAAGGGCATAGGGTTTCTTTCTGGGGTGACAAAAATGTTTTAAAGCTGACCGGTGATGGTTGTACAACACTGAATATACTAAAAATTGTACACTTTAAAGCGATGCACTATGTAGCACGTAAAATATCGCAATAAATCTGTTTTTTTTAAAAAAGAGATGGAAAAAATAAGCTCTTCATGATCTAGTCCCTATTTCTCCATCATCCTTTGACACTGCTCTTCCCTTCAAACTACAGTAATCAGGCACACTGAGCTTTCAGGTTCCCCACATACAACTGTAAAACAAACAAAACAAACTTCTGAGACTTTAAACTCGCTTTTCCTTCTATCTGCAACACTCTTACATCCTTCCCTCCTCTGGTCAACTAATTCTTTAGATCAGCTTATTCTTTGGATGTCACTCTTCTGTGTTGCTGCTGCTGCTACTGCTAAGTCACTTCAGTTGTGTCCGACTCTGTGAGACCCCACAGATGGCAGCCCATTGGGCTCCACCATCCCTGGGATTCTCCAGGCAAGAACACTGGAGCGGGTTGCCATTTCCTTCTCCAATGCATGAAAGTGAAAAGTGAAAGTGAAGTCGCTCAGTCGTGTCTGACTCAGTGACCCCATGGACTGCAGCCTACCAGGCTCCTCCGTCCATGGGAGTTTCCAAGCAAGAGTACTGGAGTGGGTGCCATTGTTGCTGCCATTTCTAACATTTCAAGCCTGAGTTAGAGGCATTCCAGTGTGCTCCCACAGCAATATGCCTTTACTACTATTTTAGCACTCTTCTTACTGAATTCCAATTAACTGTTTGTTTGTAGCTTTCACTAAAACTGAGTCTTTATTGCATCTTATCCTAGAGTAGGTAAAAAATACTTTGTAAAGAATGGAATAAATTAAGTCAGAATCACTTTTGTGACCATTTGTCAGCTCAATAGAATACTTAAAAAAAAAAAAAGTTCTGAACTGGAAATATTTAATTGTAAAGAGAAAGGCACTGGTGCATAATTTGCCTAGAAATATGCATGAAATATTCATGTCATGACACTTGAAGCAAGTTTTCAAGTGGAAAAACAGTGACCTGCCTTAGCTGGTTTAGCTTTACACAGACATACATGTTTAACCTGTTTGGAAAAATAAAGTTTTGATTTTCACATACAACTACATTTGAATCTTTTCCTGCACAGATGCATGATAGATTCTGAGCCCCAGTGAATAATCAATCTACAGGTAAGTCTGCAACATAAAAGACCCAAGAGAATACTGAGGTTCAGAGCACTCATACAAATTCTGAATCTGGGTGAAGTTTGAGCAGACAGTATGAATTCCGTATGGAGTCCAAAGCAACATGGTGACACACTCTGAATAGATTTCTTCTAATATAAGAATGGATATTAGAAACAATTTTGCTAGGAAACATCTCAAACCTGGGGGGCTAGGCAGAGAAACATGGGTTTACAGGGAAGGAATCTGAGAAAATGGTCTTTATAGCCAAACATTAATTTTTGTGTGAAGCTGTTTAACAATCCAGTGATTTCAAAATTTCTATGAGAGGTCCAAATAACTGATGAAAAGCCCTTGAGAACACAACAGCATTTTCTGTCCAGAAGATTTTAGTGTCTAAAGTTCAAATCAACTGATTACCAAACAACATTTTGGTGGCACACTGAAAGGAGAGGTAAAAGCTTTGAAACTGGAAAGGAGATTGAAGAAAAGAGAATTTTCCCGAATTGTAAGATCTATGATAATCTATATGACATTAAACTATGTTAGATATTTCTCCTGGAGAAGGAAATGGCAACCCACTCCAGTGTTCTTGCCTGGAGAATCCCAGAGACGGGGGAGCCTGGTGGGCTGCCGTCTATGGGGTCGCACAGAGTCGGACACGACTGAAGTGACTCAGCAGCAGCAGCAGATATTTCTCCCCTAGACAGATAAGGGGCTTCCCTGGTGGATCAGACAGTAAAGAATCTGCCTGTGATACAGGAGACCTGAGTTTGATCCCTGGGTTGGCAAGATCCCCTGGAGGAGGAAATGGCAACCCACTCCTGTATTCTTGAAAGGAGAGGAACCTGGCGTGCTACAGTCCGTACGGTTGCAAAGAGTCGGACACGACTGAGCAGCTAAGTACAGACAGGAAAGACCAGACGACTTTAAATGTCAACTTAATTAACAAAGAACAGGCAACCCTGTTTCATGTTATGAACCATACACCTATCTAACAGCCTTGAGAAAAAAATTCTTTTGAACTTGGAAGTATTCAAAATGGTAGGAATTTACACTAAACAATCTGTATTTTATAACTTTTGAAAACATGAAAGTGAAAGTGAAGTCGCTGAGTCGTGTCTGACTCGTTGTGACCCCATAGACTGTAGCCAAACAGGCTCCTCTGTTCATGGGATTTTTCAGGCAATAGTACTGGAGTGGATTGCCATTTCCTTCTCCAGGGGGTCTTCCCAACCCAGGGCTCGAACCCAGGTCTCCCGCATTGTAGACAGACGCTTTATCATCTGAGCTACCAGGGAAGTCCTAACATGAGCATCACAGAAAGTGTAAAGGAAGTAATACTTTGAGCATATGTACTAATTCACATATATAGTAGTGATGCAATGGTAAATGGAATGTAAATGTAGAACATGAAATATAATTTATCACCTTTGGGAAAATAAAGTTTTAGAATAAGAAAAATTAAAGGAAATATGACTAAGAAGAGTATATATATGGTGCAATAGCTCAGTCATGTTGCTCTTTGTGGCCCCATGGACTGTAGCCCGCCAGGATCCTCTGCCCACGAAATTTTCCAGGCAAGAAAACTAAAGTGGGTACCATTTCCTAGGGAATATTCCTGACCCAGGGATTGAACCCGAGCTTCTTGCATCTCTTGCATTGGCAGGCAGATTCTTTATCACTAACACCAGCTGGGAAGCCTTAAGAAGATTATATATAACAATTCCTACAAGAAAGAGGTTCAGTATAGTAAAAGGTAATTTAGGACTTCCCTGGTGGTCCACTGGTTAAGAATCTACCTGCCAATGCAGGGGACATGGGTTTGACTCCTGCTCTAGAAAGATTCCACATGCTGTGGGGCAACTAAGCTCTACTGACACAACCACAGAGCCCATGAGCCCTAGAGTCGGTGCTCTGCTCTGCAACAAGAGAAACCGCCACAATGAGAAGCCCACACCTTACAACGAGAGCAGCTGCTACTTGCTCCAACTAGAGAAAGCCTGCGCACAGCAACAAAGACCCAGTGCAGCCAAAAATAAAAATAACATAAAAAATTTTTTTTAAAAGAGTAATTTGAAAAAGGAAATAGAGTCATGGATATAGAAAAACTAGTGGTTACCAAAGGGAAGAGGGGAAAATTAGAAGAGTATGGGATTAAAAACTATATGCAGCTATATAAAATAGATAAGCAACAAGGATATACTGTTTAGCACAAGGAATTACAGTGATTATATTGTAGTAAGTTTTAACGGAGCATATCTATAAAACATTGAATCAATATGCATACACCTGAAAGTAATACTGTTAATCAACTATGCATCAACTTAATGTTATTTTTAGAAATGAGTTTAAAACACCCTTCTGGGGGTTCCCTGGTGGCTCAGTGGTGAAGGGTCCACCTGCCAATGTGGCAGACATGGCTGGTCCAGGAGAATTCTACGTGCTGTGGAACAAATGAATCCGTGTGGAACAAATGAATCCGTGTGCCACAAATATTGAGACTATGCTCTGGAGCCCAGGAGCCACAACTACTGAAGCCCACAAGCCCTAGAGCACTTGCTCTGTAATGGGAAGCCTGAGCACCGCAGCTGAGGGAAGGCCCCCACTCACTAAAGCTGGAGAAGGGCCCAAGCAGCAGTGAAGACCCAACACAGATAAAAAAGAATGAATAAATAAAATTAATAAAAAAAAGGAATGTCTTTTGATGGAGCAGGAAAAATGACCAATTTATTTTAAAAACAAACAAAGACCATCATCTGATATTTACAAAGTATTAATTATGCACTTCTGATCTCAGCATCTGCTCTCAATTTTTTTGGCCAAGATATGTGGCATGACAGATCTTAGTTCCCTGACCAAGGATCAAAGCTGTGCCCCGCCCTGCCTTTGAAGAAGAGTCTTAACCACTGAACTGCCAGGGAAGCCCCGGATTCTCTCTCTTTAAAGACCAGGGTCCAGGGGACTTCCTCGGTGGTCCAGGAGTTAAGAATCCTTATGTAGGTGACACAGCTTCCATCCCTGGTCAGGGGACTAAGACCCCACATGCTGTGGGGCAGTTAAGCCCACACCAAGAAACTAGAGAGCCTGCATGCCACAACAAAAGATCCTGCAATCTGCAACTAAGACCTAATGTAGCCAAATAAATAAGATTAAAAAAAAAAAGACCAGGGTTCAGCAGCTTATCTATGACACTGATGTGAAAGTGTTAGTTGTCCAGTCGTGTCCGACTCTTTGCCAACCCATGGACTGCAGCCCACCAGGGTCCTCTGCCCATGAGATTCTTCAGGCAAGAATACTGGCGTGGGTTGCCATTCCTTTCTCCAGGGGATTTTCCCGACCCAGGGATCGAACTCAGGTCTCCTGCATTGCAGGCAGATTCTTTACCATCTGACTGAGCCACCAGGGATGCCCATGACACTGATGAAATGATTATAATAATAATAAAAAAAAATCATGACTTCTACTACGTAAAGCAATTGAGTAATCATAATAAAGAAAAATTACATCTGTATGTATGGGTATATATGTATGTGCATGTATGAGTTTGGTGTAATGATTATATTCTGAAACAGATAAGGGAAAACTCCAGTAGTTTAATTGATAATAATATTTATTGATAGTCAACTATATACTTACATTTTCTGCATAAAATGTGTATTTCTTAAGATGAATGGGCACAACTTAGGAAAAGAACTGAAAGAAATTTAATGACATAAAATATGATAGGTTTTAAAAATTGCAACTGAATCCAGATATTCTTCCAGAAAGTTATGGTTAGCTAGCCATACTAAAACTGCTGGAAGCTGTTTTCTGCTGTTTCAGTCAGACAAGGATCTCCAAACAGATCTCCAAATACAGAAATTTTCATATTGAGACAAAGGAATTGAAGGCAAGCACTTGAGGCAGGAAACAAACTGAAATTCAATCTTCTTGCCACTGCACAAGTAGAGTAGACATTTGGCAGCTTTCTCACTTCCCAAACAGAATCTCAAGTGTTTGGGTTCAGAAAAACATGATTTTGTCCTAACCTCTACTTTAAAACCTTAACATTAGAATAAAGGGTGCTCAAAACAAATTTGGTTCTCTATCACTCATAAATCTAGGGGGGGGGAAAGGATAAATAGTAATAGCTGCCACTATATTCTGGGCACTTATTTAGTGCCAGTCACAGTATTATTAAGTGTTTTACATATACTTATTTAATTCTCAAAATAATACAAATGAGGAAACTGAATAACAGGTTAAATGACTAGGTACTGGCTAGAAAAAGGTCTGATTCAATACTTCGCTAACAGTTTACTATTTAGACATGTTTTGATAGTGTTGTTTTTTTTTTTGGTATGTTTGTCCAGAAAGTTAACCCTTAAAAACACCAATAAAGAGGTCTCATAAACTCTGATTCCACAGACAAAGGCACATTCTTCACAAATTCTGCACAGGAAATACTAAAATAATTTTCTTCAGGTGTTTAGAAACTCAGTTAATCTAATAAAAGACTATAACATTATTTTACTGTCTTAATTCTGATAAAACATAATTTTTAAAAATTAATCTGATTGCTAATCTTATTTATTTTTAACATTATACTGAAATTCTGGGCCTAGGTTTTCTGGACAATTTCTCTGATATGTGCTGTGCTTAGTTGCTCAGTCATGTCCAACCCTCTGTGACCTCATGGACTGTAGCCCGCCAGGTACCTCTGTCCATGGGGATTCTCCAGGCAACAATACTGGAGTGGGCTGCCATGCCCTCCTCTAGGGGATCTTCCCAATCCAGGGATCGAACCCAGATCTCCTGCACTCTAGGCGGATTCTTTACTGTCTAAGCAACCAGGGAAGCCCAAGAATATTGGAGTGGATATCCCTTCTCCAGGGGATCTACCCAACCTAGGAATGGAACTGGGGTCTCCTGCATTGCAGGCGGATGCTTTACCAGCTGAGTTACTATATTAAATTATATTTTAAAACCATGCACTTTAAAGATAGTGAAAATAATGAAGTAATACCATTTGCAGTAACAGAGATGGACCTAGAGATTGTTATATTGCATGAAGTCAGACAGAGAAGGAGAAATATCATATGGTATCCCTTGTATGTGGAATCTAAAAAGAAATGATAGAAATGAACTTATTTACAAACAAGAAACAGACTCCCAGACTTTGAGAATGAACTTATGGTTGCCAGGTGGTAAGAATGGGAGGAAGAGATAGTCAGTTTGGGATGACATGCATACACTGCTGTATCTGAAATGGATAACCAACAAGGACCTACTGTATAGCACAGAGAACTTTGCTCAATGTTATATGGCAGCCTGGATGGGAAGGTGGTTTGGAGGAGAATGGATACATGTATTGGGTATGGCTGAGTCCCTCTGCTGTTTACCTGAAACTATCACAGTATTGCTAATTGGCTATATTCCAATATAAAATAAAATTTTTTTTTAAAAAAAGACTGGGCCAACTGGAATAATCCAGAACTTTAAAAAAAAAATTAAAGATAGTAATTCAGGAATGACTAAAAAATAGAATGAATTCCATTCTAATTGTGCTAATTCAAGAAGAGGTTCTTTAAATGCTGTAGTTTAAAAGTAAGTTTGGAGATTTACAACACAAAGTACTTTAAGCAAGATCCAACTAAATTCTTGTATAGTTTAATTCTTCCCATCATTTTTACCCAGCAAAATCTCAAATAGCAGCTTATGTACTCAAATTATTTACATATTTTGTTCTTTGTTCTTTGTTCATATCAGTTCCTTTTCAAAGGACAGAAAGTTCATTTAACAACTAGTTATTATGTCTTGTTTCACTGCTATTTTTACTTGCTTTCTTTAATGAATGAATCATTTCAAAATCACAGGTTATAAACTGATATTTGTTTCTACTATCTCTCATGGAAAAAATGCAGGTCCAACAATTGTATTCTCTATCACTTTCCCCACCATATGTCTCACCAAATCTCCATAAGATATTTCAAGTTACAAACAGATAGACGTCTTTAGGAACGAAGCTTTCACCTCTTTCCCAGCTGGAACCATGGAGGGTGAGGAAGAGAAGAAAAAGAAGGTTCCTACTGTGCCAGAAACCCTTAAGAGAAAGCGAAACAATTTCGTAGAGCTTAAGATCAAGCGCCTGAGAAAGAAGTTTGCCCAAAAGATGCTTTGAAAGGCAAGGAGAAAGCTTATCTATGAAAAAGCTAAGCATTACCACAAGGAATATAGGCAGATGTATAGAACTGAAATTCAAATGGCTAGGATGGCACGAAAAGCCGGCAACTTCTATGTACCTGCAGAACCCAAATTGGCATCTGTCATCAGGATCAGAGGTCTCAGCGGTATGAGCCCAAAGTTTCGAAAGGTGCTGCAGCTCCTTCACCTCCGGCAGATCTTCAATGGCACCTTTGTGAAGCTCAACAAGGCACCGATTAACATGCTGAGATTTGTGGAGTCATGCATTGCATGGGGGTACCCGAATCTGAAGTCTGTAAATGAAATGATCTACAAGCATGTTTATGGCAAAATGAACAAAAAGTGGACTGCCCTGACACACAACGCACTGATTGCTCGGTCTCTTGGGAAATACGGAATCATCTGCATGCAGGATCTGATTCATGAGATCTATACCGTTGGAAAATGTTTCAAAGAAGCAAACAACTTCCTGTGGCCCTTTAAATTGTCTTCTCCACGAGGTGGAATGAAGAAAAAGATCACCCATTTTGTAGAAGGTGGAGATGCTGGCAACAGGGAAGACCAGATCAACAGGCTTATTAGAAGGATGAACTAAGGTATCTACCAGGATTATTTCTGCAATCTGGTCAGTTAATAAACAACTGAAACAAATTGAAAAAAAAAAAAAGACTGAAGCTCTCTCATTTACAACTTTCAGGCTCGGTTATCAATACTGACTATGTCTGTAAGTAATCATTACTTTGACACTAGCTGTAATTCAGCAGGAAACCAATTATTGACAAAGTAGAAGGAATGTGAATCAAGAGAAAATCTTTCAGGCCACCTTGGAATTCATAATGAAAAGAGTGGGAAGTGTCACACACCCTTTAATTTAGGAAGGCAGATTTCAAAAAGGTAGGCATGATGGCATGGAATGAAATTCTTGAAGGAAAGGAGATACAAGAGGTCAGGAAGCTCTTGAAAATGAGGTTCTGACCAATATTACAGATGACAAAGAAAAGAAATAATAAAAGATAAAGGGAAGGGAAGAACAATAAACAAAAGATAAGAACTAAAGAAACCAGGGACTCCTAACAGCACACTATAACAATTTTAAAAAGTAGTGTGGTATAATGAACAGGTTACGTGCTTTTAAATTCAGCTCTACCACCTAATTAAATGATGCCAAACAAATCATTCCCTTCTTCAACTATACTTCTTCATCAGCAAAATGGGAATAACATTTCTTGTGAAGAGCTACTATAGAGGGTTCGTTACCTACCAAGATCAACATTTCCTTACTGGTCTCTTTGTCCGTAGGTATGGTCCACTAAGAGAACATAGAGCACTGTATTCAAAAGTTACTTTATTATTTTTTCCTTGGTAATTACATTATCAATCTGAAATACAGTTAGGCTCACTGGTTTCAATTTGTACTCAACAGTAGGACTTACTTTCTTGCTATCATTTTTATTTTTTGTTAGTATGTAAAACATATACATGGTTCAAGCAAAGCTTTCTTTTAGCATTTCATTATAGTGGTATTACTCTATATAAGGTAAAAAAAAACGTCCATCTGTACATGGGCTAGATTCTATATTCTAGGATGGTGACATTTATATCTACAACCAAAAACTACACAGCATTTATGATCAATTTTAAGATAACTGCCTATGACTACTGAAAAGATTATAGCAAAGAATCTCCAAAAGTCACTCCCATCAATTTTAGCTGACATGCAGTGTTATGTGCCAAGCACTATTTTATATACATGATGCTTTAACCTTTAAAGAGGACTCTGAAGTATGTCAGCCAAGACCATGCCACTGGCAATTAGCACAGGGAGAACTTGAATCCAGATTCCAGAGTCTGTGTTATTAGTCACTTAACTAATGTAACATCTCCTGCATTCTAACCAATCACCCAATGTTCTTACCATTTGGGGACTATAGACTTTAAGCCTCTTTTTGTTGTTGTTTTGTTGCTAAGTCATGTCCAACTATTTGGCGACGCCATGGACTGCAGCCCACCAGACTCCTGTGTCCATGGGATTTCCCAGGCAAGAATACTGCAGCAGGTTGCCATTTCCTTCTCCAGGAGTTATTCCCAACCCAGGGATGGAACCCATGATTCCTGCATTTGTCAGGTAGATTCTTTACTACTGAGGTACCAGGGAAGCCAAATCTTTTCTAGCTTACCTTAAAAAAAAAAAAAAAAAAAAGTGTGACTTAGGAAAATTACAACTTTTCTGAGTATTAATTAAAATTTAAAAGACAATAAATATGGATTAAATCTCTTTTGATTTCTCTCATTCAATTAGCATTTATTACACACCTTTGGGCTTCTTAGTAAAGAATCTGCCTGCAATTCAGGAGACCTGGGTTTGATCCTTAGGTTGGGAAGATCCCCTAGAGGAGGGCATGGCTACCCACTCCAGTATTCTTGCCTGGAGAATTCCATGGACAGAGGAGCCTGACAAGCTACAGTCGATGGGGTCACAAAACAGCTGGACACCGCTTAGTGACTAACACCTTCACTTTGGGAGATAAAATGAGTCAGTTTGCTCTTCTTCCTTCTCCAAATCTCAATGAAATGATCCAAGCAATTTACATTTAGAAAAATTCTATAACAGCATGGGAAAATGTCAACAACAGAGCAGAATCACTAAAGAATTTCTGGAATGCAGAAGAGAATAAGTTCACAAAAAAGGAGCAAGTGCTTCTGTAGTTTATAATCATATAGTCAAAAGACAGTCCTGTTCTTCAATGAAGTGGGTGGATTTTCCCTAAAAAAAAAAAATACCCAAAATCAGAAAATTGGAGCCCTTAACCACATTAGAGGTTTTTGGTTGTATACCTAAGGGGATACAAGAAAAGTTACTGGGAACTGCGCCATTTGGGATGGCTGATGACATTTGCAATCCAGACTTTTTCAACTGGATGTGAACTCCTTGAATGGTCAAGTTGGGGAATTTGCCACGACTTCCTAAAGAGGGAGGGCAGAAGGCAAAAGGAGGTGATATATACAGAGTAAAGTATTTAAGTATTTATGGGAAAAGTATTCAAGTATTTTCATTAACTCTAGGCTAACAAAGAGAACAAAAGCACTGGCCAACAACTTAACAGAGACAAAAATAAAAAAAGAAACAGCACAGTAGGAAAAACCAAAATGCACCACCTTCCCTGATAACGCTGAAGATATTCACAATAATGTTAATTAAAATCTTAAGTGGTGAGGGATAAATTGGGAGATTGGAATTGACATGTATACACTGAGTGAGTGAGTGAATTCACTCAGTCGTGTCCGACTCCTTGCGACCTCATGGACCTACCAGGTTCCTCCATCCATGGGATTTTCCAGGCAAGAATCCTGGAGTGGGTTGCCATTTCCTTCTCCAATATACACTACTAGAGATAAAATAGATAAATAATAAGGACCTACTATATAGCACAGGGAACTCTACTCAATACTCTGTAATGACCTATATGGGTAAAGAATCTATAAGAAGAGTGGATATATGTGTATGCATAACTGATTCACTTTGCTGTAGAGCAGAAACTAACACGACACAGAAAATCAACTATACTCCAATTTAAAAAATAAAACTTGAAAGTCAAAACAATAAAATCTTAAATACAAGGTGGTCCACTTAAAGCAAGCATCTTACTGGCTACTAGTGTGAATCTAAATGGTCAATGGATGATAACTACCTGCTGGATGGTTAGTAGGCAATACTCCTAATAGAAAGCTCTGGGAGTTAGTCCTATACCAGCAACACTTCAACGTAAGAGTTTGTTTTCTGATCCTAACTCACTAAATCTTGTGAGAGTGGGAGTCCTAAAGGTGATCTTACATGCCTACATACATCTGTTATTTAAAGAAGATTCATTGCTATGGTTTTTTCAGTGATTCAATTAATGATTTTAAAAATTTAAACTCTCAATATAATTATTTTATCTACAGGATAGGAAAATACAGAGTTTCTTATTTTATGTCTCATAATAAGCAAACGAATAGGACTATAACAAATTATAGGTTACCTGTGATTATCAATCATCCTTTACTTTTACTTTACTTTTACTTTATACTTGGTTACTGACTTCAACTAAGGAGGTCAAGGTCATGGCTTATACAGTTGGCTGGTTAGGGAAAAATCTATTCTTGGGCCACAAACTATATCTATAGCACACTTAGCAAATGTTACAGTAAAAAGGTTGACAGAAATATGGTTTAGCATATTCTGTCATCATTACTGGAAAATTCCCAAATACATGTTATCTTTAATATGCAGAACAGAACTTGTATATAAGCATTTAAATAGGCTACCTGAGACTTCTCTGGTTGTCCAGTGGTTAAGAATCCACCTACCAATTCAGGGGACATGGGTTTGATCCCTGGTCTGGAAAGATTCCACATGCTGAGGAGCAGCGAAGCCTGTACACCACCACTACTGAAGCCTGTGTACCCTAGAACCCATGCACGGTAACAAGAGAAGTCACTGCAAGGAGAAGCCTGCACACTGCAACCAAGAGTGACCTCCACTAACCGCCACTAGCAAAAGCTTGCATGCAGCAATGAAGACCCAGGGCAGCCAAAAACAAATAGATACATAATAAATAGGCTGCCTGGTATTTTTTTTCTCTTAGTGCACTAAACTGGAAGGAAGAAGACAGCAATCCAGGTTAAGTATCAGGCATGTATGGTAAAAATGATATGGGCAACCAGGTCCAACACAGTGATATATATGAGCTGGAAAAAAAAACATTGCTTTTGGTGACTATATGAGGGGTAAATAGCCAATTTCAACATTATATTTTATGTATTGTGATGTGATAAGAGATTAATCCATTTAGGTCCTTAACAACAATAGCTACCTATCATAGGTGCCTGCACATAGGTGTGGCAGGTATTCCAGGTATATTGATCTGTCCAGCCACTTTGTAAGGTAATAGGTATTATCCCCATTTACAGATGAACAGTATAAAAAGGCAAAAAGCTAAGACACTGAAAGATGAACCCCCCAGATTGGCAGGTGTCCAATATGCTACTGGAGAAGAGCAGAGAAATAGCTCCAGAAAGAATAAAGAAGCTGAACCAAAGAGGAATGGACGCCCAGCTGTGGATGTGTCTCGTGGTGAAAGTAAAGTTCAATGCTGTCAGAACAATATTGCATAGAAACCTGGAATGTTAGGTCCATGAATCAAGGTAAATCGAAAGTGGTCAAATAGGAGATGGCAAGAGTGAACATTAACATTTTAGTAATGAGTGAACTAAGTGGACAGGAATGTGCTGTGTTGTGCTTAGTCACTCAGTCGTGTCCGACTCTTTGTGACCTCATGGACTGCAGCTGCCAGGCTCCTTTGTCCATGGGGATTCTCTAGGTAAGAATACTGGAGTGGCTTGCCATGCCTTCCTCCAGGGAATCTTCCCAACCCAGGGATCGAACCCAGGTCTCATGCATTGCAGGCAGATTCTTTACTATCGGAGCCACCAGGGAAGCCCAAGAATACTGGAGTGGGTATCCTCTCCAGAGGATCTTACTGACCAAGGAATCAAACCAGGGTCTCCTGCATTGTAGGTGGATTCTTTTTCAGCTGAGCTACCACGGAAGCCCCCTTCTCTGCCTTCTACCCAGCTATTCCCATTCCTGGACAGACACCCAGCAGGCACAATGCAGCTAAAAGTCCAATGTGTCCCGTCCCAACCGGCCCAACCCAATATACTTCCGGAACACCGACTCCACCCCAAACAATGGTTAGAAATTTCCATCTTCCTCAACCACTTCCAGGTTTTGTGTTTGTAGAAGACAATGCTCTCAGGGAGGAGGGACAGGAATGAGCGAATTTAACTCAGATGACCATTATATCTACTACTGTGGGCAAGAATCCCTTAGAAGAGATGGAGTAGCTCTCATAGTCAAGAAAAAAGTCCAAAATGCAGTACTTGGGGTGCAATCTCAAAAATGACAGAATGATTTCAGTTCATTTCCAAAGCAAATCATTCAACATTACAGTAATCCAAGCCTACGCTCCAACCACTAAAGCTGAAGAAGATGAAGTTGAATGGTTCTATGAAGATCCATAAGACCTTCTAGAACTAACACCAAAATAAGATGTCCTTTTCATCATAGGGGACTGAAATGCAAAAGTAGGAAGTGAAGAGATACCTGGAATAACAGGCAAGTTTGGCCTTGGAGTATAAAATGAAGCAGGGCAAAGGCTAACAAAGTTTTGCCAAGAGAACGCACTGGTCATAGCAACCCTCTTCCAACAACAAAAGAGATGACTCTACACATGACATCACCAAATGGTCAATACCAAAATCAGACTGATTATACTGATTGAATATATTGATTATATTCTGTGCAGCCAAAGATGGAGAAGCTCTATAGAGTCAGCAAAGCAAGACTGGGAGCTGACTGTGGCTCAGATCATGAGTTACTTATTGCAAAATTCAGACTTAAAATTGAAGAAAGTAGGGAAAGCCACTAGGCCATTTAGGCATGATCTAAATCAAATCCCTTATGAACACAGAGGAAATGAAAAACAGATTCAAGGGATTAGATCTGAGAAACAGAGTGCCTGAAGAACTATGGTTGGAGGTTCATAACATTGTACAGGAGGCTATGACCAAAACCATTCCCAAAAAAAAGAAATGCAAGAAGGCAAAATGGTTGTCTGAGGATGTCTTACAAATAGCTGAGAAAAGAGAATCGAAAGGCAAAGGAGAAAAGGAAAGATATATGCATCTGAATGCAGAGTTCCAAAGAATAGCAAGGAGAGATAAGAAAACCTTCGTAAGTGAATAATGCAAAGATAGCAGTTCAGTTCAGTTCAGTTGCTGAGTCCTGTCTGACTCTTTGCAACCCCATGGACTGCATCACGACAGGCCTCCCTGTCCATCACCAACTCCTGGAGTTTAGTCAAACTCATGCCCATTGTGTCGGTGATGCCATCCAACCATGTCATCCTCTGTCGTCCCCGTCTCCTCCTGCCCCCAATCCCTCCCAACATCAGAGTCTTTTCCAATTGTTAACTCTTCACATGAGGTGGCTAAAGTACTGGAGTTTCAGCTTTAGCATCATTCCTTCCAAAGAACACCCAGGACTGATCTCCTTTAGAATGGACTGGTTGGATCTCCTTGCAGTCCAAGAGTCTTCTGCAACACCACAGTTCAGTAGCATCAATTCTTCGGCACTCAGCTTTCTTTATAGTCCAACTCTCACATGCATACCTGACTACTGGAAAAATCATACCTTTGACGAGACAGACCTTTGTTGGCAAAGTAATGTCTCTGCTTTTTAATATGCTGTCTAGGTTGGTCATAACTTTTCTTCCAAGGAGTAAGTGTCTTTTAATTTCATGGCTGCAGTCACCATCTGCAGTGATTTTGGAGCCCAACAAAATAAAGTCTGCCACTGAAAACAACAGAATAGGAAAGACTAGAGATCTCTTCAAGAAAATTAGAGATACCAAGGGAACATTTCATGCAAAGATGGGCTCGAATAAGGACAAAAATGGTATGGACCTAATAGAAGTAGAAGACATTAAGAAGAGGTAGCAAGAATATACAGAACTGTACAAAAAAGATCTTCACGACCCAGATAATCATGATGGTTGATCACTCACCTAGAGCCAGATATCCTGGAATGTGAAGTCAAGAGGGCCTTAGGAAGCATCACTACGAACAAAGCTGGTGGAGGTGATGGAATTTCAGTTGAGCTGTTTCAAATCCTGAAAGATGATGCTGTGAAAGTGCTGCATTCAATATGCCAGCAAATTTGGAAAACTCAGCAGTGGCCACAGGACTGGAAAAAGTTTTCATTTCAATCCCAAAGAAAGGCAATGGCAAAGAATGCTCAAACTACCGCACAATTGCACCCATCTCATATGCTCAGTCAGTTCAGTTCAGTTCAGTCGCTCAGTCGTGTCTGACTCTTTGCGACCCCATGAATCGCAGCATGCCAGGCCTCCCTGTCCATCACCAACTCCCAGAGTTCACTCAGATTCACGTCCATCGAGTCAGTGATGCCATCCAGCTATCTCATCCTCTGTCGTCCCCTTCTCCTCTTGCCCCCAATCCCTCCCAACATCAAAGTCTTTTCCAATGAGTGAACTCTTCGCATAGGTGGCCAAAGTACTGGAGTTTCAGCTTTAGCATCATTCCTTCCAAAGAAATCCCAGGGCTGATCTCCTTCAGAATGGACTAGTTGGATCTCCTTGCAGTCCAAGGGACTCTCGAGAATCTTCTCCAACACCACAGTTCAAAAGCATCAATTCTTCAGCGCTCAGCCTTCTTCACAGTCTAACTCTCTCATACGCTGCTGCTGCTGCTGCTAAGTCGCTTCAGTCGTGTCCAACTCTGTGCGATACCATAGACGGCAGCCCACCAGGCCTCCATCCCTGGGATTCTCCAGGCAAGAACACTGGAGTGGGTTGCCATTTCCTTCTCCAATACATGAAAGTGAGAAGTGAAAGTGAAGTCACTCAGTCGTGTCCAACTCTTAGCGACCCCATGGACTGCAGCCCACCAGGCTCCTCCGTCCATGGGATTTTCCAGGCAAGAGTACTGGAGTGGGGTGCCATTGCCTTCTCCCCTCTCACACGCTAGTAATGCTCAAAATTCTCCAAGCCAGGGTTCAGCAGTATGTGAACCATGAACTTTCAGATGTTCAAGCTGGTTTTAGAAAAGGCAGAGGAGCCAGAGATCAAATTGCCAACATCTGCTGGATCATGGAAAATGCAAAGAGAGTTCCAGAAAAACATCTATTTCTGCTTTCTTCACTATGCCAAAGCCTTTGACTGTGTGGATCACAATAAACTCTGGAAAATTCTGAAAGAGATGGGAATACCAGACCACCTGACCTGCCTCTTGGGAAATCTGTATGCAGGTCAAGAAGGGACAGTTAGAATTGGACATGGAACAACAGACTGGAAGAGGAGTACGTCAAGGTTGTATATTGTCACCCTGCTTATTTAACTTCTATGCAGAGTACATCATGAGAAACACTGGGCTGGAAGAAACACAAGCTGGAGTCAAGATTGCCAGGAGAAATATCAATAACCTCAGATATGCAGACGACACCACCCTTATGGCAGAAAGCGAAGAGGAACTAAAGAGAGTCTTGATGAAGGTGAAAGAGGCGAGTGAAAAAGTTAGCTTAAAACTCAACGTTCAAAAAACGAATATCATGGCATCCAGTCCCATCACTTCATGGCAAACAGATGAGGGAAACAATGCAAACAGCGACAGACTTAATTTTCTTGCTCCAAAATCACTGTGGACAGTGACTGCACCCATGAAATTAAAAGATGCTTGTTCCTTGAAAGAAAAGCTATGACAAACCTAAGCAGCATATTAAAGAGCAGAGACATCACTTTGCCCACAAAGGTCCATATAATTAAACCTATGGTTTTTCCAGTGGTCATGTATGGATGTGAGAGTTGGACTATAAAGAAGGCTGAGCACCGAAGAATTGATGCTTTTGAACTGTGGTGTTGGAGAAGACTCTTGAGGGTCCCTTGGACTTCAAGGAGATCTAACCAGTCAATCCTACAGGAAATCAGTCCTGAATATTCATTGGAAGGACTGATGCTGAGCTGAAACTCCAATAGTTTGGCCACCTGATGCAAAGAGCAGACTCACTGGCAAAGACTCTAATGCCAGAAAGATTGAGGACAGGAAGAGAAGGAGGCCCCAGGGTATGAGATGGTTGGATGGCATCATTGACTCAATGGACATGAGTTTGAGCAAACTTTTGGGGGATAGTTAGGGAAAGGGAAGCCTAGGGTGCTGCAGTCCAAGGAGTCACAAAGAGTTGGACTGAGCAATTGAACAACAACAAACAGATGAGGAAACTAAACTCAGAGGTCAAGCAAGAAGTCCAAAGCCACATAGCTCAAAAGTGGCAGAGCCAGAATTTGAACTGAATTCTGGCTTCACCCCCCGTATTCCTTTCACAACATCTTTATTAATAATTTCCCAAGAATTCAATATATGGTATCATATACACCCACTTTTATTTTAAATCAAGAGATGGATGGTGAAAGAGGAGCTTGGAACTATTTTTTGCTTGGGAAAAATATAAAGAAAAAGCATTCAGGTAATTTTTCAAGCACAAACAAAACATCTACAGCAAAGCCTAAATTAGAAGCCAAGTATCAACAGAAATACTCTTCAAGTTAAAAACACTTAATTTGTACCATTTGTACCCCAACTGACACATAAAATACTATTTTCCTCCTTATTCCATTCATTCATAGGGACCCTCAACAAACAGTAACCATACTAGCCAAGACTAACTGTCCCTCTCATGGGGGATGGATGAGGAACATTGGATCCAGCTGATTCTGTATCACTTTGCTTTCCCATAGAGAGATCATTCATCCACTACAAGTTCCTTATCTTCCCCATGTCTACTTCTTACCATCACACACCACACAAATCACACATACATTCATGCACTCATACAAATCTTCCTTACCTCCACTGAGTTAATTCTATCTGTGGATATTCTATCTCAAGAAAGCTCTTAAACATACATTTTCTGCAAGTCTTCTTTTTCTTCCTCTGCCAGGGCGATTTGTAAGTAAAAAATGAGTCAAAATATTGTTGACAAATGTTAAGAAGAATCTCAGTGAAGCACTTCTGTCACATAGAAAAAACCTCATGTTTTAAAGTCAAATTGACGAAGGATCAGAGATACAAGCTATTTCTACTATTTAACTTTAAAAAAGCTTTTTATCAGTAATATAACTGTTATTGCTTTCTACTATATTTTTTTATACAGAAGTAAACAGTTCAGTCATGACATGGTCTTACTGACTAGCCTAGTAACCTAATTTCTGTATTGACCCAGAGAATCAACTAATCAACCTACAAATTAACTTTCACCTTAAAATATTTTTTCAAAGTTGGGAATAACTAGACAGCAGCTGGACTTTACTTTCCAAAATAAAAACCAACTGACAACATGTAAAAAAATTATGAATTTTGTGGACATACAGCTATTTAAAGAAAACCATTACAATATAAATATCATATTTGTGAAAATGAGAGATGACAACTAGGGATGTCAAATCCCTCTTTCCTGATTAGCCCCTTTCTGCTTCGATATTCTACTCTCACTTGAAATATAACCTCTAAACCAAAATCATCACTTTTGCCCTTAAAGGGCTCACTGTCCAAAGTTCCCAATTCTGTTCCCTACCCCAGGTTTAAAGACTTAGTGTCAACCGTAACACTTCCTCTTTCCTGCCAAGCGCAAATTTGAGTGAGTGCTAAGGTACAGAGATGAATAAATTTTATGCCTGGTTCTTTTTTTATATATAAAATTTAAAAAATTATTTATTTTTGTCTGTGCTGGGTCTTCGATGCTGTGTGGGCTTTTCTCTAGTTGTGGAGAGTGGGGGCTTCTCTTTAGTTGCGGTGTGAAGGCATCTCGTTGTGGAGCACAGGCTCTAGAGTGTGCAGGCTTCGGTACTTGTGGCACATGGGCTCAGTAGTTGCAGCTCAGTATAAAGCACACGCTCAATAGTTGTGGTGTGTGGGCTCAGTTGCTCCACGACATGTGGGATCTTCCCAGACCAGGGAATAAATCTGTGTCTCCGGCAATGGCGGGTGGATTCTTTACCACTGAGCCATGGAGGAAGCCCCATTCTTAAAGAACTTTAAAAATCTATACTAGAAAGCAGGGAAAGTAACATACAAATAACCATAATACAGATATGCTACCATGAAAAACACACAAGAGGGAAAAATCATGTGAGGTAGGGGATCAAAAAAGATTTTTATGAAGACAGCAGTTGACACATGCTTGGAAGATGGGTAGAACACAGAACCGACAGGAAGTGCTAAGTGTGAGAGAGCATCACACTGAGAATAAACAAAGATTTAGAGATGAATAAAGAGATTACTTAGGAAAGTTATGACCAATCTAGATAGAGAGACATTACTTTGCCAACAAATGTCCGTCTAGTCAAGGCTATGGTTTTTCCTGTGGTCATGTATGGATGTGAGATTTGGACTGTGAAGAAAGCTGAGTGCTGAAGAATTGATGCTTTTGAACTGTGGTGTTGGAGAAGACTCTTGAGAGTCCCTTGGACTGCAAGGAGATCCAACCAGTCCATCCTAAAGGAGACCAGTCCTGGGTGTTCTTTGGAAGGAATGATGCTAAAGCTGAAACTCCAGTACTTTGGCCACCCATGCAAAGAGTTGACTTGTTGGAAAAGACTCTGATGCTGGGAGGGATTGGGGGCAGGAGGAGAAGGGGATGACAGAGGATGAGATGGCTGGATGGCATCATTGACTCGATGGACATGAGTTTCAGTGAACTCCGGGAGTTGGTGATGGACAGGGAGGCCTGGCGTGCTGCAATTCATGGGGTTGCAAAGAGTCGGACACGACTGAGCAACTGAACTGAAAGAAATTACAGATTATATTTAGGGAACAGAAAGTAATACAGAGGGGTTGGAATGTAGATCCACGTAGGGAAGAAGTAGGATCAAAAGATGGAAAGATAAGTCAGAGGCATGTTGTGAAGATCATTAAGGGCCTTCTGTGCTGTGGTAGATGAAGGGTCACTGAAGGTTTCTGGTCCAAACATATGCAGTGGTTAAAAGCCAGGACTCTGGAGCTAGATCCAAATCTCAGCTTTTCCACTTAGCAGCTGTGTGACCCTGGGCAAGTTACTTAATTTCTTTGTATCTCTGTGGGGCTAATAGCAGCACTTAAGGATGTTGTGAGGATTAAATTGGTTCACACATGTAAAAAGTGTCTAGAAAAGTAGCTGTCATAAAGCAAGTACTTATAAGTATTTGCAACTATTTAATATTATCATCCTATCCTTTAGAAAGATAAATTTAGCAGCAATGTATAGAAATGTACTGAAATGAATCTTCCCAAACACTTTACAGTTTCCCCAAGGATAAAATACTTTTTCATTTGCTTAAAAGAAATCCCTCAGAATATTTAGTACAGTTTCTTACAGACCACACAGATCTTAATAAGCATTTATTGTAAGATTGTCTGTAATAAAGTACAGTGGTGTGGGAAATATCTACATGAAGATTTAAGGAATACTCACAGTAAATGAAAGATTAAAATGGATGGTACTTTATAAGTGAAATGGTCATAAATGAAATGGCCTTGGAGATCTTTGTTTTACTTTGAACATGTTCTATTTTTGAAAAGAATTTCTGTATTATAGCTGAAAGTAGACCCAATAATGTTTCAGGTAAATAACTTACTGTGAATATACCACAAATGGGGAGACTCAATGAAATTCCCCTCTCCCATTTTCTTACTTGACCCAACCAACTGCATTTTCTTTACTTTTTTTAATCTCTAATGATAGCAGTATACGGTCTCTGTTGAACAGATCTATATTAAAAGTTAACAGCTGCCTTTTTGCTCAATATATACAACACCAAGTGTCAAAATACCAAATGTGACCTTTTATTTATAGCAAAGCTAGTAAAAAGAAACACACAAAAAGTGCAGTCTTTTAATCTCAATTAAAAAGAAAAAAAAGCAATTCAAAGAACTGTCAGTTTGCTTCAAAACTGAAGTCATAAACTGAAATGTCATGTAAGTAAACTATACATTCTGGTTTATACATACTCATAAATACATGTAAGTATCATTGATAGCAACACCCAAATCTTGATGCTTCTTTGTCAACTCTAAAGCAATAAATCCCAAAGGACTATTTCATTCTACTTGCCCGTGGCATTTCCAGTAAGGATATTCAATTTAGCTATGACTTACAGCTAATGAGGGAATACATAAATTTTAGAGAGGTATGTTATTGAAAAGTGATTTTGATCCAAATAGTTTTATGTACTTTGATTTTCAAGGATCTTTAGGTTCCTTCATTCTCTTATTTAACCTCCCTACTATTTCAACAATACGTTTGCTAAATATTGGGCTTCCCTGGTGGCTCAGACTGTAAAGAATCTGCGTGCAATGCAGAAGTCCCAAGTTCGATCTCCGGGTCAGGAAGATACCCTAGAGGGAGTGGCTATACACTCCAGTATTCTTGCCTGGAGAATTCCATGGACAGAGAAGTTGGCGGACTACAGTCCATGGGGTCACAAAGAGTCAGACTCTCGACTGAGCAACTAACACTTTCACTTTTTCACCTTGATTTTCAAGGATCCTTAGTTTCTTTCATGCTCTTAGCTAACCCCTCTATTTCAACAATGTTGTGTTAGTTAGCTATTCCAACAATAGCTTTGCCAAATATTACCTTTTCATCAGTCTACAGTCAATAAACAATAAAATAATGTTACCACTACCCATAATCTATTACCAAGTGTACCATGCTTTTTAAGTATCAAACTTATCAGCAGCTACTTGCTAGCTGGGCAAAGAATTCTAAAAAGTACCTGGAAAAACGTGTAACTTCAGAGCTTGGAAATAAAACATTCTGACAACCAAAAAAGTATGAATGTTATGTTTATGTAAATAATCATAAATAAGTAAAGTTGTAGATATGAAATTTACACCTATATAGTATCACTGCTGTCACTGTACAACTTAATTTCTTGGGTTATTCAGAGGATATAAAACAAGGTCACTATGTAAACAATTATCCCTTCAAGTTGCATGATTAAACTATTTATAACTCAATAACAACAATTTCATGAACAGTAATACTTTATTACATGTCTAAATTTCCCCTGTAAGATTATGTAATATGGCCTACTGCTTAAGTATACACTGAAATGGGGTATGGAAAAATTCATAAACTCACAGGTACATTGAAGAAGCTAGTGACAACTAGAAGAAATTTTATTTCATAAATGAAAAATGAAGAATTTTCAGTTGTACTATTTGCCAGGTTTCTATCAAGAAACAACTAACTCAGATATCTCAAACTTATTTTCAGCCTTTGAGGTGAAACTCATTGACTATACTCTAACTGAAAACTTTATAGATCACTATAGTCCTTTAAAAATAATTTGGAAAATATATGATTTTCATAATTCACTGCAGATACTATTCTTTAACATATTTATTTTCAGTCACTCTGCAAACCAGTCAATCTTCAATATATAGGAGAACAGAAAGTTGGGGTCTGAACCTGTGCAGCAATTATAAGTTCTACAAGAGGTATTAACCACATCTGAATGATATAATTTTGATTAATAAAAAAATCATCAACTACAACTTGTCTAAGATCAATTACATGGCTAGTGAATTGGGGGGGGGACTGGGATCTGACTGCATGTTGATCTAGCCCAAAACCTGTGTGCTCTTTCCGCTACGGTAGGCTGTCTTTCACTTAGAAAACCTCTTTAGTCTGTTCCAGAAACATATAAACTCATGCATTCCTTGGTTTTGGTACTTACATATACCCCATGAAGTTTACATCACCACTACAACTGACTTCACAGTCTGTATTCCTGGAAAGCTCCCTTCCCCAAGCTGGATTTCAGAAATACTCACCACAGACACACTTAAATCTCTTTTTAGAACAAGGCAGGACACAGGTAAATAAATAAAACATAATACAAAAGGGAAACATTTTTAAATTAGGATGTTTTGACCTTTCATATAACAATGACTAACATTTGAGCATTTGCTATATATTAGGCCATGTGCTAATTCTTCATATGCTATATTTTATTTTCTCACAACCATCCTTTGAGATTAAATATATTAATTCCAATTTTATAGCTGAGAAATCAAATTACATGCCCCAAATCATAAAATTCATAAAAAGGGAATCAAAAAATCAAATCTCGATACGTCTGACTCAAATCTCATGGGACTATTTCACTGCACTGCAACTCCAATACAAACTCAACACTTATGAGGAAAGGGGTTAACAACAGAACTATTTTAGGTTTATACTAAGCTGAACAGTGGAGGACTGATGTATATTACTCTTACTATGCCAGCTTTGAAAGGGGTTCTGGCAGCCGAGTGAGGAAGAACTCAGCAAGTATGGTCAGTCTAATAAATGCAACGGCTGTCATCACTCTGTAATACCTTTTTCAGAATTTCCTTCCTGTTAGATTTTTCTACTCTCTCATGACTTCTGTCTATGTGCTTGGTCCCAAATTCCCCTTCACCAAATCTTTTAGGTCAACTAGTTTACATCCTTTATCCTGAAGTGCCTACATCTCTGTTGATAATAGTAAAAAGAGGGGCTTTTTGGAACTAAGGTTGTTAAAAAAAAAATAAATGCTTTGTTCAGGAAATCTCATCTCAAATTGGAAAATCTGGACTATGCTGTGAAATTCACAGTATTATAAATTATTTCAAGCTTCAAGTATGACCTGTGAACACTGTAAAAGGACTGGCCTTTGAATTTTTATTCAAAGTTCTTATTTGATATGCTGAAATAAATAACACTGATGATGTTACTTTTTTAAAAAAACAAGGAAAAAATTTTATACCACTTTACCATTATGAAGAAGTGGTATTCTTGGAAGGCAAAGAAATTTACTGGCCCCATATCCATCAACTGATGAATGGATAAATAAATGGGGATACACCACACAATTTGGCAATAAGAGGAAATGAACTACTGATATTTGCTATAATATGGATGAACATTGAAAACATTATGCTAGGTGAAATAAGCCAATCACAGAAGACCACACATTGCATGATTCCATTTATATGAAATATCCAGAATAAGCAAATCTACAAGGACAGAAAGCAGTCTGCCTAAGAACCAGGAAGTTGGGGGGTGGTGGCGAAGAGATCTGGGATTTCTTTTTGGAGTACTGAGAATGTTCTAAAATTGACTGTGGCACAACTTTATGGTTATACAAACCACTTCATTGTACCCTTTAAATAGGTGCATCTTATGGTTAATGAAATTATATCTCAAAAAAGCTTTTTAAAAAAGAAATTTACTGGAAAAAGACTCAGAAGGCCATTGAAGAAGTTTTGTTAATGCTTTTTAAGTTAAAGAAGAGCACAGTTTCAAGATTTTTGCTGAGGTAAGCCAGTTCTGTCCTTCTCTACAAGTCATGTCCAAAATGATTAACACGACAAAGTTCTAGACAGTTTAGTTTGTTTAACAAATGATGTTACAAAGCTCCTTCACATCAAACCAACTCTGCTTACTGAAGTTGTCACAGTTCAGGAAAAAGGGCTTATCGTTTAATAATTTTCTACTATTTAATAACAGATGTGCTTTGGAAGCTTGTAATGTTTTAAACCAAAGGCTGCCAACGTATAGGCTAGGATCTACCTAAAGATCTTGAACTCTTATGTGACAGATGTCAAGCCCACAGTGTCCTATCTGAGGTTTACCAGGATTTTCTGTGGAGAGAGTAGTGGGTAACAGAATGGGAAATGAAACCCTTCCTCATCTTTCTCAATCATCTGCCAGTCTTCATACTTGAGAAAAAAGAAAACTCTTCCTTGTAAAAGGCTAGCCATCTCCTAGGTTTCAACCAGCTAAGGCTTTCTTCCCACTTCTGATGTTTTTATCCATGAGGGGTGGGGTGGAGGTATGGCTGTTAAGAACATCTAAGTTTATCTATCTGTGTCCCCTCACTCAGTCTTTCTCAGGTCAGGAGGAATGATTTCATTTGACTGGCAGTTTAAGATAAGAAACTGGGCATAAGTAGTCCAACTTTTTGCCCTTAGGAGCAAGTTGCCTAAAGGGAGCACTCATCTCTTTCATTCTTTCCCACTGGAAGTCCTACAGAGCAGGTCCCCCAATCCTGCCTGGGACTGGACAATTAAGTCTGTTCAATTTTGAGGCTCAGTAAGAGGAAGCTGGAAAAGGGAAAGGCTACCCACTTCAGAGAATTCCATGGACAGTCCATGGGGTTGCAAGAGTCAGACACAACTGAGTGACTTTCACTTTCAAGAGGAAGTTACTTGTCCAAGGATATAAGTCACATTCTCCAATATCCTCTTTATCAATATTAAATAATATTTTGGCTCCTAATTATCTTATTCTTTTTTTCTCAGTTAGTTCATAATATAAATAGGGAAGAGGATGATAATGAGACTCCTTAAAAACTCTCACATCCAATCTAATTTTAAAAAGAACAAGAGTGAAGGTATTTTCAGGAATAAATACATTACAACAGACTACAATCTGAGTAAGAGGACCAATTCTAGAGAGAAAAATTTTGCTTAGATATAAGGAAGAGGTTCAAGTTCCTTCATGTGCTAGAAGACTCCTGGGAAACACTTGGAAATCTTCATAAAGTACACTGAGTAAATCCTTCTAGGATGATATAGGATGATAATAATCCTCAATGGTCGGGCTTCCCCAGTGGCTCAGCAGTAAAAAAAATCTACCTACAATGCAGGAAACACAGGGCTGATCCCTGGGTCAGAAAGATCCCCTGCCTGGAGAATCCCATGGACAGAGGAGCCTGGTGGGCTACAGTCCATAGTTAGAAAGAGTCGGGCACGACTGAAGTGACTGAACATGCACAATCCTAAATGGTCACTGAAATCTGTGCCATAAAGGAATGATGCCTCAGTAAAAGGATCTCTAGATCAGTTATATTTATCAGGAGCAGCTTTGTTTGTTGATCTTGTTAAAAAATTTTTTTTTCACTTAAAATTTGTCTCTTGAGGGATGAGAAAACAGTATGAGGTTAAGGTAATTGTACAAAGTGCAGGACATCCCTTTAATACTGAAACCCATATCTCTTTTACCTCTTCTGTATTCTGGCAAAAATTTTAGCCACTGATGTGTGCACAAATTCCTACATAGGTAGTGTTCTTGAAGGGGGACTTTGCAACCTGGAAACTCAAATCTCATATGCGAAACACCGACTTATGGGGCAAAAGGTAGAAATGACTATCATTGGCCAAATATAAAAACCCTAGGGAATCAAATCAAGTCATAGATGTCAAAATGCTTCAAAAACTATATAGCATTACATAAAATATTGTCTTGATATTGAGTTCCAATAACCAGTAGAAATTTGACCCTCTGGACAGAGGAGCCTGGTGGGCTGCAGTCCATGGGGTCACTAAGAGTCAGACACGACTGAGCAACGTCACTTTCATGTTTCACTTTCATGCATTGGAGAAGGAAATGGCAACCCACTCCAGTGTTCTTGCCTGGAGAATCCCAGGGACGGGGGAGCCTGGTGGGCTGCTGTCTATGGGGTCACACAGAGTCGGACACGACTGAAGCGACTTAGCAGCAGCAGCAGCAGCATAGCAGAATTAATGTAATTCTGCCATTATATTTACTATCATTTAATACTTTTTATTACATTAATAGAAACTCCTAAGGGTCCTTACTAAAGTATCCCCCCATGTATATTCCCCATACAAACGACATCTATTTCTGTTACACTGTATCTTTAGAGTTCACTGGTGGTCCAGTGGTTAGGAATTGGGGTTTTCACTGCCATGGCCCGGGTTCAATCTCTGGTTGGGGAACTAAGGTCCCGCAAGACACTCAGCTTATGGCACAGCCCAAAACAAAAAAAAAAGGGGGGTGGCAGTCATCATATGTTTAAAAGTTTGGGCATCATCCACAAGCTATTAGAACAAATTCAGGAAATGCTATCACACACAGATGAAAATTAAAGGAATATAGTTTCTCTGTATTTGGGCCAATACTATGAAAACAAATAAAAAACTGCCAGTACGGGACTTCCCAGGTGGCTCAGTGGTAAAGAATCTGTCTGCCAATGCAGGAGACACTGGTTCAATCCCTAGGTTGGGAAGATCCCCTGGAGGAAATGGCAACCCACTCCAGTGTTCTTGCCAGGAAAATCCCATGGACAAGAGGAGCCTGGCATGCTAGAGTCCACAGGGTTGCAGAGTCAGACATGATTGAGCATGCCAATGCAGGGGACATGGGTTAGATTCTTGCTCCAAGAAGATTCTACATGCTGTGGGGCAACCAAGCCTGTGAGCCACAACTACTAAAGCCCACATGCTCTAGATTCCAGGCTCTGCAACAAGAGAAGCTACCCCAATGAGCAGCCCACGCACCGCAAGAAGAGTATCGAGCCGAAGAGGAGCCTCTGCTCCCTGCAACTAGAGAAAGCCCATGTGCAGCAACAAAGAACCAGCATAGCCAAAAAAAAAAAAAGTCTTAAAAAATGGTAAAAAAAAAAAAAACTTCCAGCATGAAACATGGCTCATAATCTTATAGTAATATAGTTTATTAGTTGGGATTTAATGAAGTTATTTTACTCAGCTTTTTGTTTTGGGGTATTTCATTTCCTTTTGTGGTGGTTCAAGCAGAAGCTGAGGAGTGCAGAGACTAGGAGCTGGAGATGAGAGACCAAGAGGAGAAACTGTGATGGTGGAGTCCAAGGCCAAGAGGGAAGACAAATTTGTTTGACTTGTGCTAAGCCTTGATGTTTTCTCACTTCCAAGCATCTAATAAAGAAATTGTATCAGTTCTCAGTAATAAGTTCTGAGCTTCAGTTTCAAAACTGGGATTCTGGCACCTGTTATAAACTCGAACAGCCATACAACGATGTTTAACTTTTACTGAGCACTATGTATCAGGTGGCTCAGAGGTTAAAGCGTCTGCCTCTAATACGGGACACCTGGGTTCGATCCCTGGGTTGGGAAGATCCGCTGGAGAAGGAAATGGCAACCCACTCCAGTATTCTTGCCTGGAGAATCCCACGGACGGAGGAGCCTGGTGGGCTACAGTCCATGGGGTCGCAAAGAGTCGGACACGACTGAGTGACTTAACTTACATATCAGGCACTGTTCTAAATGTTTTACATGGATTAACTCAATCATTACAATAACTCAGAGATGTTATCTCTATTTTACAGAATGGGCATTTTATAGAGAAAGGCCAGGTAAGTTAACCAAAGTAACAGAGCTACTAAGTGGTAAGGTTTGGATTTGAACCCTAAACTTTCCCATTCTAGCTTACTGCAGTGGTTTTCAAACTACATTCTGAGGAACCTTTCAGCTCCAGGAGTTCTATTTTCAAAATATACTTTGTTCATTTAAAAAGCTGCAGTAAAAACATCACAATCAAGACTTTTAGCATGATGTATAATGCACCAAAGGGAATCAACAACATATTAACTTTTTGCTGCCAGGTAAAGTCACTTTTTTGCAGATCTTAGCGTAAAGCCACTCCAGCGTTCTTACCTGGAGAATCCCAGGGACGGGGGAGCCTGGTGGGCTGCTGTCTATGGGGTCGCACAGAGTCGGACACGACTGAAGCAACTTAGCAGCAGCAGCAGCGTAAAGCCAATCCTGCCACCTCTAAAATTTTAACTGAACTTCCTGTAAATGTTTCATTGATTTGGAAAGTGCACTGATTTTTTTTTTAAAACTCAGGACTAGATCTGTTTATTCAGGTAAAAAGTACAGTGAGCATACAAGCTCAAACACTAGGCAAGATTCAGGTACATCTTACCACAAAGCAAAGGCACAAAAGTGAACAAAGAAACATACCACTTCATTTATTTTAAATTTGGGGGAGCTCACTGTCTGACATATTTAACCTTAAGAAATACAGGTTAGGGAATTCCCTGGTGGTCCAGTGGTCAGGGTTCCATGCTCTCCCTGCCAAGGGCCATGGTTCAATCTCTGACTGGGAAACGAAAATTCCACAAGGCATGGCCAGAAAAAAAAAAAAGAAAAATGAAAAACAAGAAAGAAATACCGGGTAGATATGATTTTGAAAAAATCTCCAGTGTTCTTACTATCTCCTCTTATTCCTCTTGCTAAACACAGAATATTTAACTGAAAGGTATCTTGAGATGGCAAGGGAAACTTAGGGGGGGGAAAAAATCACCTCCTCCACCCCCATTTCAGCTACACAGCTTCAGTGTCACAGTCTGGACTTTGTGCCCCCAATTCCCTGCCATTCCACTCTGCTGTGTCAATAACTCTCAATGAAGTCTTCAACTCTATGGGTCTAAGTCAACTACTCCACTGACCATATGCCATCTGGTATTCAATGACTAAAATATATATAACAGCTTTCTTTTTCACTTTTCCTCTTTATCCAGTTGAGATTTAATGAGCCATCATTACAATATTTTGACCAATGTCCTAAACACTTTTGCTCCTCTGTCATTTTGTTGCATGTATCTGGCAAACCACAACTCTGAATGAAGCTGTCTATTGGCTTTCATCATACACTGGTGCCAGAGTAGCTGAGCACCACCAGAGGGTCAACAAAGCATACATCAGTTATCACACTTATGTTCATGACCACTGACTTCAATGAAGTCTCCATGCTGCTAGATAATCCTACTGTCTCCAGCTGTCTCTCACAACTATTATTTCAAACATTTTCTACTTCTTTCAAACCTTGGGACTTCTGTCCCTCGCATTTCCAAGGCAACTCACAGCTGATGACTTTGCCGAATTTAAAGGAGTTGTATTCATCTTATTCTTGTTTTCTTTCAAATATAATAGAGTATAACATCTTCTCAAGGAAGTTATGAGATTACCTATCTCTCTTTCCTCCCTCTCTAAGCTGTTTCCTTCCCATGGACATTCAGTCTATTTTATAAACTGGGATTCCACTTGACACTTCTTTACAAAAGGAGTCACTGAACACATAATCATATTAAAAACAAGTCAGGAACTGGATGTCACACACACAACTAGTAACACTGACATTACTAACATTTTCAGAAACAAAGCCTGCAGTTTCACCAAATTTGAAATCATTCTGATATTTTCTTTATATGCTTTACAGTTTTAAAAAACAGATATAATTAACATATAAGATTGTGTATGTTTAAAGTGCACAAAGTGTTTATTTGATACATTTATAAATTGCAACATTACCACTGTAGAAATAGCTAACACTGTTACAGGGTCACATAATAATCATATATGTTTTACACTTAAGAGCTCTGCTATGACTATATAGGCAAGAAAAGGAGCAGAAATTTTTAGAGTGTTATTTTAATAACCAGTAAATCTGACAGCATGATTTTGTGTTACTAGGTCTAGATGGGGGAGAGAAAGGAGGAGGAAGCAACAAATGTCCCAGCCACAGCTTTTTTTAAGAGCTAAAAATACTGCAGGATAAATACAGAATCATAAGCAATACTTAAGAAGTAAGTCTGACAGCACAGTGATACATTCTTGCAACAAAATATTCATGGAGGGAGTCTGATAGTCCCAACTCTCATTATTCCCTTCACCTGCACTGAACAAGCAGTTAGAAAAGAAGTTTATTCCTTTACTCCCATCAGCTCTCCTGGCAGCTGCTACATTAATTAAAGTTTTAGTCTTTCAGGTCTGGGTGAGTGTGAGTGAGTGAGTGCGTGTGTGTATGTATGTGTGGGGGGGGTGTAGTTGGTGGCCCAAGCCAGGAAAAATCCTGCAAAGGCATTCACCTGGGATACCCTTCAGAAAGATGCTTTCCTCTTTCCTGAAGGCACCACCTCGTCGCTGCTGCCCACAGTTCGGTGGTGTTACAGCAGGCACTGTTTGCGACTGGGCTGCCTACAACTCTAATGTGTTACTTAATTTTGTAACTACTATTAGGATCTCGAAATCGTTTTGTGATGCGCTGAAATGAAAGATGCTCCATAAAATGAAGTTTATTATTAGGATTATTACAGCTCCGGGGCCTAAAATAAAGCAAAATTATAACCACATAGGCTTCAAAGGGAAAATCGGAAGCCACATGCATCTCAAACACTGCCAAGTGGGCAGGGGCTGGCAGGGGCGCGGGTCTGAGGCTCTCATCCGGCGCCCCCGCCGCCCCCAGCTCTCGCGGCACCATTAACCCGGTCCTGCCCGGACCTCCATCCCGGACGCCGCTTCTTAGGGTGGGGGAACGAGGGTCAGCGGTCGGCCCCGACTCCTTTCGGCCTCTCGTCGCCCGTCAGCTCTCTGGGGACTCTCACGCCCCACAGGCTGCCTCGCTCCGGGCCCCAGTCTCGCCGCCTGGTTTCTAATTCCTTCACAGGCGCCTCAGTTTCCTCCAAATCGGTTTCCTCCTGTCTCCCACCTTGACTTTTATTTTTCAATCCAGGACGACGCTCGTTGCCCCCTCCGCTGTCCCTCAGGTTGGCGGCTGTCTCCCTTCACCCTCTCTCCCAGGTCCAGGACCACCAGCCCGGTCCAGATCTCCTCGGCCCTCAGCCCCTTCGCACTCAGCCGGTGGTGCCGCTCCCCTCCGTCCCCCGCGTGTCCCCTCCGTCCCCCGCGTGTCCCCTTCGCCAGCCCCTCGCCAGGCAGCCCGGGTCGCCTCACCGCCCCCTTCTCCTCAGGCTGGCCGCCGCCGCGCATCCTCCAGCCCCGTCTTCTCCGGAGCCGGGTCTCCCCTCCCTCCCCTCGCCCTCAGCCAATCCCCCGCCCGGCCCCGCGCGCCCGCCGCTCGCTCACCCGCGGACTCCCCGGTGTTGATCCAGTCCGGGTTGGCGATGCTGGCGATGGCGAAGATATCGGCGGCCAGAAAGAGACATCCTGAGATGATGGTCAGTTTATCCATCTCCC
>SJYT01071296.1:439652-495590 GCA_006410635.1 Cephalophus harveyi | reverse complement strand
GGCCTCACGCCTCCCGCCCCATGGGCCGCCGCCGGGGCCAGAAGACCCCACGCCGCCGCCTCGCTCCCCTCGGCCCCCCGCGCGCCGCTCGCGCCCTCCGCGCGCCCGGGACTCGCAGCCGCGGCGCGGCCCGCACAGCCGGAACCGCCGCCCGCCCCGGAACTGCTCCGCCCGCCCGCCCCTCACCCGGAAGCGAAGCGGAGGCGCTGGCGCGGCCGGCTCCGGCTCTCGGCCCTTGACGACCCCGTTCTGTCTTCTCGGTCCAGCCCAGGCTCGCAGCCCCAGTCCTTCCTCCCGCCCGCCTCAGGCCTTGCTCCGCCCGGCTTCTTCTCGGCCGCCCGCCTCGCTGCCCTGGTTGGGCAGGAGCCGCTTTTCTTCCGGCAGGAGGCGGCCTCGCGACCGCCGAGGGAGCCGGTGACAGGCTCTTGCCACCGCCGTCTCATACCGTCAGCCCTTGACTGCCCCATTTAGGGAATGATTATGGACTCCTGCTTGCAGCAGGCGCTGTAGGTGCTGGGGGTGCCGGAGTGGACAGGAGAAACAAGTTTCCTGCTCTCAGAAAGCTTACCTCCTGGGGGCGGGGGGGGGGGGAAGAGACAGAAACTTTGTTAAAAACTGATCTTTAATGCTAGGTGTTAATCTGTTCATTCACCTGGGGGTCGATCTGATGAGAGGTTTAGGGGGCGGCGGTTTGATGATACTTAGGATAACCAAGGAAGGTTTCACTGAGAATGCCACGTTCATAAAGACCTCATGCGCGAAGATCTGGGCAAGACTGTTCCAGACAGAAAAGAAAGTTCCAAGAACATTAGGGAAGCGGGTAAGAAAGAAGTTGGGCTGTTCAAGGAACTGCAAAACGGCCCATGTGGCTGGAGAAAAAGAGAGGTAGGCAGAGATCAAATGTAGGACTTCGAGATTTTGTTCTAAATGCAACAGGAAAGCGCTGGAGGGTTTAAAGCAAGAGAGTGACAGGTCTTATTTAGTCTGTGAAAAGAGTATAGATTGTAGGTGGGGAGGGGCAAGAACAAAAGCAGGGACACCAGTTAAGAGGCACAGTAGTCCAGGAGAGAGAGAAATGTAGCTTTAGCTAGGATAAGAGTAGTGAAGATGGGGGACAATGGACAGATAGGGATGTTTTTTAGGCAGAGGAAAGGACGTGCTGATAAATGGAGTTAGGGGGGCAGTTGAAACAAAGAGAGGATTCAGGGAATGACTCCTAAATTTTTGGCCTGAGTAACTGGGCGTTTGATGATACTATTTACTGAGGTGGGATGTGGGGAGGGGCTTAAGTTGGATGGAGAAACAGAAAAAGAGACGGTTGGCAAAATTTGTTAGCGACACATATGGTCCTACCACATACGATTTTGCTATCTAGTGGAGGTTTCCTTTTCTTCCATGACTCATGTACTAAATCACTATTAACCCTGACGTTGAGTCCAGCTCTTTCTTTCCCAGATAGTTCCCCATGCAGCGAACAGGAAATGAGATGCTCATTTTCTCCATAAAGGCTGCCTAGGTCATCTCTAGAAAGACCTAGAAGAGTGGTATCTGTCTCTATTTTTGGAATGCCTACATGTCCACAGAACTCAGCAGGTTTCAAATTCCACCAGACCAACAGCTTTGCAGAAATGCACAGTTATCAGTATCAGCACATAGATTGGGTAAGGAAGTTCAATTGCTAGCCTATAGACTTTCCTGTTCAAACATTGGTTTCTTATGTGGGGGGAGGCGGGAAGGGTAGGGTTTTTGTTATTATTATTAAATCATATATTTTTCTTCTGCCACAGAAATTGACACAAGCTGATTTATATGTTCCAGGGACTTAGACATAATGCATATCACATTACTGCAGGAATTTTTCACTGTTTGTTGTTGTTTAAACACTGGAGAACTTTGGCGGAGTCATTTTCTTGGCTTCTTTCTGGTGTTTCTGTTGCCAATTGATAGAAACTCCAGCTGTACAGTTCTGAATTCTCAAACGATGTCCATGGATGTTCACCATCGGCCAGTTGAGAATCTTAGGGTGAAATGTTGGAACACTTGCCTATTCTAACTCCAACTAAGTGGAATTATGACTTGAGTCTTGTGTTTAAAAAAATACAAGCATAAATTCCTCCCTCTACCCAGGCATCCCTTCCTGTCCCTCCTACCTTTGCCCACTCCATGAGAGGTCTGAATCTAAGATTAAAACACAAAAACAACTATTACAAAGTTAAAAAGAATTTAAAACTTTTTTCTCTCGGATAATAGCTGCACATCACTACAGACAACAGCCACCTATCCCATTCCTTACCAACCAGTATGTGGAATGAGAGGGGTGGGCAGGAACCAAATACTCTGTTTACAGGTTTCCTATTAGTCCCAATAATTTGGGGCTGGTTTTAGCCTCCAGTTTCATTCTTGCTTGCCAGTGTAGTGTTTCAGAGTCCCAAGACTCTCAGGACAGGACAGATCAGTCTGTTCTAGTCTAGATTTCTGTTCTCAGTCTAGATTTTAGTAGAAGCAAACCCTAGGGGTTAGGGAGACATGGTGTGATGGAGTGAAAAAGAACACAGAACCATATTTCAGTCCCACCCATGCTACTAACTTGAACTTGGGAAAGTCACATCACCTCTCTGGGCCTCTTTCCTCTATCTGACCAATAGACTCCCAGAGTCAGGCACTCTGTTTCAGTGATAGAACCTCCCCATCTTCTCACCTCTATGCAGAGCAGCTAGAACTTTTGTATCCAGAGAGAAGATGAGCCATGAGGCTCCAACAGGCAGAAAGTCCTTAAGGACCCAGGAAAACAGAAGGTCCCCAGGACGGAGCTATGCTAGCAGCCTGAAATCATAGATAGTCATTCTGTGATTTTTAAAGGGCTCTGGACATGGTGGATGTTATGCCTCAGCCCAGCAGAGGCTGAATCCAGAGGCGACCTCAAGGAAAGCTGTGGAGGGGACTGTGCAATCACTCTTCTCTTTAAGGAGGATCTTTGGCCTGACAGGGTAAAGAACACACCGCCTCCCTGGGGATCAGGTTTACCATGCAGGCTAAGGATGTGGTGAATGCAACATACATGTTCACCTGGGGTTTCTGGGATTAGATGAAATGAAAGAGCTAAATCCAGAGGCTAGTAACTTGTGCCAGGGGTCAAATATCATTTAGTCTCTTGGATTGGGTTCTGCTGAAGCGACTTAGGGACAGATTATTGATTACAGTGCAAGAAGTTTATTAGGGAGTACTCTTAGGATCAACTCCTGTGGAGGAAGGGAAGGAAGCAGGACTGGGCAGAGGAAACAGTTTGACTATGGTGCAGTCACAGGAGGCTTTGGCAAGCCCACAGGGAACTCTGAAGTGGTAATGGCTGTTCTGAGTTCTGAGCTGGGGTAAAAGGGCCAGCAAAGCCTTGATATCTCTGTTTGGACCAGTCATTGAATGCTAGACATGGGGCATGACCTAGGGTAATGTGGCTCTTCAGCCAAAGACAATTCCTTGGGAGGGCTGACAGCTGAGAGCTGTCAGCCTACAACCTCTGCAGAAGCTGGGCATTGGTCCTCCAGTCCTGAAGGGGGACTGGGTAGGACAGTGCAGCATTTGCAACAGTGCAGCCGTTGTGCTGCACAGATTCACTTGCTTCTTTTTAGTTCTGAGCACATCACCTTCAGGACCCAGTGGAGTCCTTTCCTGTGGGAAAGTTATAATAGGAAGGTTAATGGGACAAAATAGAACTCTTGCTGCTGCTGCCGTAGCTCACCTTAATGTATAACTGACATACTCATCATTTCCTGCCTCTCCTATCCATCCTAGATTTCTTTCACCCTCAGCACCTCTAGGTGGCTTACATGGTGGTATGGCCCAGACCTCCATCCCTAAGGGGGCTGAGCCTCTGATTGCCATGTACCTCTCAGGCTGTGGCTGCTGTATTTGTCTATTTACTATAAAATAGGGCAAAGGAGAACTGAGGCACCCAGGTAGATCACGTGGGTGCCAAGCCATTTTCCTACCAGTGAAAAACTGAACAATCTTAGTGCTTCCCTGTGCCCAAGGCTATGTATGCCCCTCCTCTATGGGGATGGGGTCCTCATTATTACCTGGGCAGCAGGCCCAGCTCCAGAATCCCATCTTAGCATCTACTTGTTCATGCTGTCCCTGGCATAAGCTGTTGCAGGTTGGGCTCTGGGAATACTCTGAGTTGCAGGGCATTTACTGGGAAGTACTCTCCATCAGTGGATGGAAGGAAGCAAGGCCTGGCAGAGGGGAGAGAAGTCGGGTTGCCGAGCAGTGATAGGAGGACCTCAGCAGGTCCCTTCGGGGGCTCTGAAGCTGAGATGGCCCTTTACAGTTGTTCAAGTTGGGCTGAGGGAGCCAGGATTTTTACCCTGCATCGATTGGTCACTGGATGCTAGCTGCCCTGGGTAGATGTGATCTCGGGCAAGGGCTCTCTTCAGCTAGTGGCAGGTTTGGGGTAGAAGAGAAGGAATAGATCCTTCAGTCCTGAAGGGGGATCTGGGCAGCACAGCATAGCATCCACAACAGTTGGTACCTTTCAGTTCCACCAGTCAGTGTGATCTTGGCAGTCACTATAAAGAGTTTTCAGTCTGGGATAGAAGGAGGGTCTGGGAACCCTGTGCGCCAGGTCCCTCATAGGACCTTGAAGGCTGACGTACTTGATTCCTGCAAATGCTCACCATTCTCTACTGATAGGAAAATGGAGGGAAAGGGTGCATTTTATGATAGAATTAATTTAGTGTCTGGACAGAAGCCTCGCCAGACTGAAGGAGGAATCAGCCAATCTATCACAAGGAGCTACCTGCAGGAGATGCCTTAAGGCTGAGAGTAACAGGGAACAGGATGACATTTCCTTCTGAATCAGCCAACTGGGCACAAAATTTATCCAACAAGAAGTCTCCTCTGGTTAACTGGGTAAAGCCACAGAAGCAGCCGAATGAGTGGGACCTCCCTGTATACCATGGAAATCTTTGGACAGTGCTACACCTCACAGGTGCTTGATTACTGTTTGTTGAAGGCATGAACACAAGAGAGTTTGCCTTTTGGTTTTATCAGAGTCCGGATGAGAGTGCATGTGTGCGTGTTAAGTCGCTTCAGTCGTGTCTGACTCTGCAACCCTGCGAACTGTAACTCGCCAGGTTTTTCTATCCATGGGATTCTCCAGACAAGGATGCTGGAGTGGGTTCCCAGGGATCTTCCCAACCCAGGGGTCGAACCCTTGTCTCCAGTATCTACCTGCATTGGCAGGAGAGTTCTTTACCATTAGTGCCCCCTGGGAAGCCCAGGGATGACAGTAGTACTGTGTTATTACATTGTTTTCTATTTCTTATAGAATTTATTTCTGATAATTCATACTTTCCTAAAATTGTTCACTTCATCTGTTTTTTAAATCTAAGTTCCCGGAGGATAGAGCCTATGTTTGTTTTGCCTACTGTTGTGTCCTTTGCATTAGCAAAAACCATGGAGCAGGCTTCCAGTAAATATTTGTTGTGTGAGTCAATGTGTGTGTGCGTGTTGCGGGGGTGGGGGGGGAATAGATTATTTTGGAAAAAAAGAAGGAAGAATTAATTCCTCTCCTAATTGTGACTCATTTTTTTCAGGCCACCCTTGGCCTTTTTTCATTCAAAACATTCATGAATAAAGTACAGTTCCAAAGCAGTTGGCGCTGTTGATGTAACAGTGTTTGAAAATACCATTATTGGGAGCTCAGCAGGACATCTGTGGTCATCTATGAGCTAGTCATGATATTCGCAGACCATTCACATCTTTGAGGCCCCCTCTTCTAGGTTTCCTCCACCCTCTCCATTTCAGTAGTTTCCCAAGAATGGGTGATGAATCCACTATGAGCCAGGGACTGTGTTAGTTCCGCAGAAGTTTTGTTTTTCTGCACCAAAATTTTCACGTACTGCATTTTCCAGGGTCTACTGAAGCATTGTGGTGACCGCACTGCCGCGCGACGTCTGGGATGCGGCGTCGCAGCGCCCCCTGGGGGCCAGCTCGAGCTCTCCTTGCCACCGGCGATCGATCCGCAGTGCGCCGGCTCCTGGTTCGAAACAGTTGGGAGATGGACTGACTCCAGCTTCCGCTCAGGGAGGCCCTCTTGAGAGGCCTGGCCTCCCAGGGCCATGAAGAAGTCCGTCCAGAAAAACGTTAAAGGTAACTGGGTATGTTTTGGAGACCAAGACTCCTTCACTTTTCCTTGTCTGTAAAATGGGGATATCACACTCTTGGCTTCTGAGATAGCGCCTCACCATCCTTTGTTTGCCAAACTATAATTTGGATACAGGAAGAGCCCCCCGCCCTTTTTTTTTTAGTGTACAGCTCTGAATTTTGATAGTCATATATCCGCATTTAACCCCCTACAATCAGGACGTGGAGGTTCCACAACCCCTGAAGTTACCTTGTGGTGCCCGTTTACTGCCAACCCCCTTTCCACCCTGGCTCCCGACACGTCTGATCTGTTTTCTATAGTTTTGCCCTTTCTACTGAGAATGTCACAAAAATGGAAGCATACAGTATGGAGTCTTTAGAATCTGGCTTCTTTCACTTAACCCTGTTGTCTTTTATGACTGGGCTTCATAGATTATATCAGGAGCATGTTTAATTTGCAAGCTGAGGTTGGAACTCAGACCCTGTCTATGATGCCAGTTCTCTGTTTGCTCAGGAGCCATAAATTTGAGGAGGGGATGAGCTGTTCCAAATTGCTCCTATAATCCTGAAAAGTCTCAAAGATGGTGTCTTCTTTATACTAGGATTCTTGCCTGGAGAATTGCCATGGACAGAGGAGCCTGGCGGGCTATAGTCCGCGGGGTCACAAAGAGTCAGACATGATTGAGCGAATAAGCACACACTTAGTTTTCCAATCAGAGAGCATCTGTGGTTGTGGGGAGGGTGAGGTTGGAGACAGGCAAGGACACTTGCTTGAAGTTGAAAGGACTGTGAAAACCCTGGAGATGTGGGAAATCCCACCCCCAACTGTGGGGAGGACTCCTGGACCCACTCCCCCCACCCCCAAACACTACAGTCACATGGATTTGGCAAAGATTTGGCAAGTAGCAGTTTGTCACTTCTCCTTAAGGAAAAGTGCTGGTGTGTGAAGAGTGTGCTGAAAACGGGTTTCCCCAGAAGCTTCCTGTGAACTGAAAATGAATCTCAGAAGCTTCCTCTTGGAAAAATAACTTGTTGTTCTAATCACTCCTCAGTCTTTGAAACTTTTCTTGTGAGATTTAGTTCTGTATAAAACATATTTCAATCACTACCCATTTTCCTGGATTTTCCTCCCCAATGCTTATTTTCTACTGTCCATTTCCACTGACATTGTCACGACGTGCTTGGGTGAATGCAGTAACACTTTTTCTCTTCCAGTCTGGACCCCACAATCCATATAGCAGCCTGAGGTGTTTGATTCTTTCTTTGAATGCAGATCTTAGCTTGTCCTGCCAAGATCGCTTCTAAGCTTTTCCAGTTAGGTAAAACGGCTGAGCAGCCTGTCTGCGACAGCTTCGCTCCTCCTGTCTGGCCCCTACTGATCTCCTTTTATGTTCTTTCCTGTCTCAGAATCTTATTTGTTCCCTTCCACCATACTTTGCTTAAAGCTCTCATATTGGGCCTTTCGACCTCAATTCAAATTGTACCTCCTCTGTGAAGCCTTGATCCCTCTTCCCCACAGGAGGCTTAGCCTGTTGGTCACCCTCAGAGCTCTCTGTATTTTTCCTTCATAGCATGTGTTACAGTTTGTTGTTCAATGTATGTTTACACAGCTCACTGATATTTGTCTCCTCCACTAGGCTGGAAGATTCATGAAGGCAAGAAACACTTCAGTTTCTAGCACACTGCCTATATCAATAAATACTTGTTAAGTGAATGGATAATAATTAACTTTAATTAAACATTCACAGTGTGCTAGGCACTGTGCAAAAACCCTTTAACTGTCTCCTTTAATTCTCATAACAACCCTCTGAGTGGGTATTTTTATTATCCTCCCTTCACTGATGCGGAAACTAAAGCAGAGAGAGGTTAAGTAACTGCCCTAAGATTCTGGCGTTAGAACCCCAGTTACTACTGTCATGCTGATATCTAGCAGAAAGACTAAAACAAATCTCTCCATTTTTAGGAAAACAAGTCAACCTCAAGGTCAAGCCATCTGTACACGACTTGAGCAAAACTCATCAGACCAAACTCACTGTGGGTAGTCTGGGATTAGGCCTGATCATCATCCAGCATGGGCCCTACCTTCAGATCACCCATCTCATTACAAAGGGAGCTGCAGCCAGGGATGGAACACTCCAGCCAGGTGACTGTGGTTTCCCCAGGCCTCCTGACCCCTCTTCTTCTGCCTCCCTTTCATCTGCCTTCAGGGAGACTCAGGTTATTAGGTTCCAGTGTAACAGTGATGATGGTGACATTGAGAGCTTTCAGTGGGCAAGCCAGCTGCTGCTGCTAACTCACTTCAGTCGTGCCCGACTCTGTGCGACCCCATAGACGGCAGCCTGCCAGGCTCTGCTGTCCCTGGGATTCTCCAGGCAAGAACACTGGAGTGGGTTGCCATTTCCTTCTGCAATGCATGATAGTGAAAAGTGAAAGTGAAGTCGCTCAGTGGTGTCCAACTCTTAGCGACCCCATGGGCTGCAGCCCACCAGGCTCCTCCATCCATGGGATTTTCCAGGCAAGAGTACTGGAGTGGGGTGCCACTGCCTTCTCCAGCCAGCTGCTACTGCTTGTATAGCCCTCACTGTATTTATTCGTTGGATTCTTTTGCTTATTTGTCTTTGGCTGTGCTGTTTCTGTTGCTGTGCGGGCTCTTCTGTAGTTGTGAGCAGGGGTTGCTCTCTTGTTGCAGTGCTTGAACTTCGCGCTGGTAGTGGCTTCTCTTGCTGTGAAGCATGGGCTCCAGGGCGCACACGCTTCAGTCGTGGCTCCAGGGCTCTAGAGCACAGGCTCGGTAGCTGTGGCACACGAACTTAGTTGCTTCACAGCACGTGGAATCTTCGCAGCTCAGGAATTGAGCCCAGGACTCCCGCTTTGGTAGGCGGATTCTTTACCACTGAGCCATCAGGGAAGCCCTATTTACTGAATTCTTATAATAACCCTTTAGGTAGGAACTATGATTATCATCTACCTTTTACAGATGAGGAAACTAAGGCTCAGTGAGACTGAGTTCCTTGTCCAGATTCACCCCCATCTAGAAGGGATTCATATACAGGAATAGTGTCACTCCAGCGTTTATGGCTCTGTATGGATAAGGCTTTCTTCTTTTGTAGGCAGTATGAATCATCATTAACGTTTCGATGTGTGATCTCATTTCACCTGGCTGACAATCCCCAAAGTAAATTCTACATTAAACCGATATACAGATGAGGAATCAGATATTTATAACTTGTACGTTGTCACATCAAGGAGTGGAGATTTGAACGCTGTCTTTGTCAGTACTGCCTTGCTTCTCTTGGCTTTAGATGAATGAATTTTCCATCCAATTCAAGACATTTTCCCAGTGCCTTCTCTGGGCTGTGCTCAGGAGTCAGGGACACACAATGGGATGGTAAGGTGGTGGAAGGAAAAACCATTCAGTGTGAGCTGGCCTGAATTCGGCCCAGGCTGTACCTCTTTTTGGTTCTTTAACCTTGGACAAAGTCCTTTAACTTTCCTGGCCTTACTCACCTCATCTCTAAATTGGGATAATACCACCTTTGTCAGAAGTTGCTAGTATTTGATGAGATAATCTTTATGAAAATGCTTGGAGAGCCACAGTGCTATGGAAATATTGGCAATCCTTTCTCTAAGGCTGTTCTTAGAGATTGTCCAGACTTGTATCTTGTTTTGTTGTTAACCAAAAATGATTGTGTATTGGCCAAAGTATTGGCTAATATTTTTGCATCAGGTCACCTGATGCAAAGAGCCGACTCGTTGAAAATGACCCTGATGCTGAGAAAGATTGAGGGCAGGAGGAGAAGGGGATGACAGAGGATGAGATATTAGGATGGCATCATTGACTCAATGGACATGAGTTTGAGCAACCTCCAGGAGATGGTGAGGGACAGGGAAGCCTGGCATGCTGCAGTCCATAGGGTTGCAAAGAGTAGGACATGATTTAGTGACTAAACAACAACAATAAAAATGATTGTGGTACCACAGCCCTAGTGGATTAAACCACTGGTTTGCAACTCTGGTTACTTATTAGAATCACCTGGAGAACTTTTAAAATAAAAATGGCTTGGCCTCATCTCTCCAGAGGTTCTGATTCAGTTGGTTTGGGGACAGGGCAGTTCATGGTTTAAAAACTCAGATTATTCTAATTGTAGTTAGGGTTAAATGCAGCAGATTAAAGAATTAAGTGGATCAATGATGCTGTTATGAAAGTTCACCTCACCTTAAAATCCAAAGCATTTTCTCCACATATTACTATTTGGTGCTAGGGAACAGCCTTCCAGAAAGAAAGTTCTGGGCTTTCCATCCAAAAGAACTCTAGGCCAGGTCCCATGGGCCTTTTCTGCTTGTTCTCCGTAGGTGTTTTGGAGTCAGGGAACAGACGCTGGTTGATAAGGAGAGTGCACACTCACTGGAGTGGGATGGGAGTCTGCTTTCATGAAACAGAATCTCCTGGTAGGGTCATAGTTAGTGTGCTCCTGGAGGTCAGAGGCAGGCTTGAATTCATCTTTTAATGAATTCAAGGGACTTACCATTAGAACTGGTGCATTTATTATGTCTGTGCTTGATAAGTGAAGAGTAAGTGAGCATTGTTCTAGGCATTTTGCAAGGTGTTTCCACGTCTATTATCTAATCTTTGCAACACTCCTAGAAGGTAGATAACGAAATACAGAGGCTCAGAGAGATGAAGTGAATTGTTTAGTACAGGGCTAATTGGCTGGTCAGAGCTGATTTGAACCCATGTCTGCTTAGAAAGCCCATACCTTTGACTAGAAAAGAGATTGCAATATGGAAAGTGAAAGTGAAAGTGAAGTCACTCAAAAGTGAAGTCACTCAGTCGTGTCCGACTCCTTGTGACCCCATGGACTGTAGCCTACCAGGCTCCTCCCTCTATGGGATTTTCCAGACAAGGGTACTGGAGTGGGTTTCCATTTCCTTCTCTAGGGGATCTTCCCAACCCAGGGATCAAACCCAGGTCTCCTGCATTCCAGGCAGATGCTTTAACCTCTGAGCCACCATATCTTTTCATGACAAGTCAGGCACTTCTCTTCAAGGTCTGGGATTCAAAGGCTCTGTAACTCAGTCCCTTTGACAATGATTATGAGATTTGAAGAAGTGATGGTCCTAGAAACCTGATTGTTTTTTTAACCCCATTACTTCCCAGCCCCATTATTTCTTACATGCTTTGAATTTCTCTTCTTTTGTTGTTTCTTAATAAGGCTTCATCTTGATTTCCTAATTTATTTTGGCTAAACTTTAAAATCCTTTTGGCCAGCATAGTTTTAGCAAACTCTGATATCCAGAATCTTAAGAAATTAATACAGCATTTTTCTTTTCTTAGAGAAATTAATATAGATTTGAAGGTAAACAAAATTATGTACTGGTCACCACCCTTACTAGGCCACATTAATTCAATAAGCATTTCCTGAATGCCTGCTGTGTGCAGACATCAGGCACTGGGGTGTAATGGTGAGCCAGTCATATGTGGTCTCTAGCCACACAGAGCTTATGGAATTTACAGCCTAGTTGAGAGAAATGGGAGAAAAATAAAATCTACTTTTTGGTAGTGGCTTGGCTGCTGAAAAGTTGATTAAATATAGATAACTGGGACGGTTTATACAATGTGGTTCCTACAGCCCATTAAAACAGAAAAACATGTATAATATTAATATTTATAAATACCAAATTGGTGCTTCTTTATGAAAGCCAATGTTAATGTCTCTTGCTAGAATAATCACATTCATGCAATGATACCTTTGGTTTATAGTCAGGATGATCAGGCAATTAAGCTGTTTATTTTCTGCCCTCTCGATAAGTCACCTTTTTAACAACGTAATTAAGCAGCATGTCTAGCCATAGCCTTCAGCTATAAACACCCCTTTTAACATTAGGTAAGTAAGCTTATCCTGTGACGGTTTCTTTTTTTTTTTTGACATTTTAATTAACCTCTATAGGGTGAACAGCTGTTTCAGATTACACAATCTGTAGGTAGCTGGGAGAAGCCCTGTTTCATTCTGGTTAGCCACAGCTGTCTTTAAAGACCAAAGTAGAAGCTTTTCTCCACCCATCTCAGTATTCATTTTCTTTAAAACTGACCTTTTGTTTGATAGAATCTAGCACTATGGAAATTCGTCTTTGGTGTTCCTTGGAGGCTTCCTTTAGGATCAGCATAATTTCCAATTGTAGCAGAGTATGGAGTAGTGCTTCCCAGGTGAGACTCAGTGGTAAAGAATCCACGTGCCAATGCAGGAGACACAGGAGATGCAGGTTTGACACCTGGGTTGGGAAAAACCCCTGGAGGAGGAAATTGCAACCCACTCTAGTATTCTTGCCTAGAAAATTCCATGGACAGAGAGAAGCCTGGTGGACTACAGTCCATAGAGTCACAAAGAGTTGGGGAGTAGTAATAGAGAAAGTACTTCATCTTGAGTCTTTTCTACTCTGAGGTTAGACCTCAGCTGTCTTAGAATGAGGTGATTGAGGGATCCCTAGCTTCCCATGCATAGCGTGGTAAACATTCTTTGGGACTTATTAGGGTCACTTTATCTGATATTAGCTCTGAAGTCTCCATGACCATTTGGCAGGGTGATAGTAATTGTATGATCTGATAACTAAGATTTTATTTACCCAATGTGAATCTGACCTTAAAGATCAATTTCCCTGTATTCCTTCTTCTCTTGCTAGATGCCCTTATAGCAGTCAGGGGTCTTAACTGCAAGCAATAAAGAAGTTCTATTGTTGTTGTTCAGTCTCTTAAAAAAGTCATGTCCAACTCTTCGCAACCCCAAGGAAGCACGCCAGGCTTCCTTGTCATTTACCATCTCCCAGATTTTGCTCAAACTCATATCCTTTGAGTCAGTGATGCTGTCCAACCATCTCATCCTCTGTTGTCTCCTCCTGCCTTCAATCTTTCCCAGCATCAGGGTCTTTTCAAATGAGTTGGCTCTTTGCATCAGGTAGCCAAAGTATTGCCCTTCCAGCATCAGTCCTTCAAATGAATATTGAAGGTTGATGTCCTTTAGGATGGACTGGTTTGATTTCTTTGCTGTCCAAGGGACCCTCAAGAGTCTTCTCCAATACCACATTTCGAAAGCGTCAGTTCTTCAGCACTCAGCCTTCTTCGTGGTCCCACTCTTACATCCATACATGACTACTGGAAAAACTATAGCTTTGATTATACAGATCTTTGTTGGCAAACTGATGTCTCTGATTTTTAATACTCTGTCTAGCTTTTCTTCCCAGGAACAAACGTCTTCTAATTTCATGGCTGCAGTCACTGTCTGCAGTAAATTTGGAGTCCAAGAAAATAAAGTCTGTCACTGTTTCCATTGTTTCCCCATCTATTTGCCATGAAGCGATGGAACTGGAAGCCATGATCTTAGTTCTTTGAACGTTGAGTTTTAAGCCAGCTTTTTCACTTTCCTCTTTCACTTTCATCAAGAGGCTCTTAGTTCCTCTTCACTTTCTGCCATAAGGATGATGTCATCTGCATATCTGAGGCTATTCATATTTCTCCCAGCAATCTAGATTCCAGCTTGTGATTCATCCAGCCCAAGATTTCACATAATATACTCTGCATAGAAGTTCAATAAGCAGGGTGACAATATACAGCCTTCTCGTACTCCTTAACCAATTTAGAACCAGTCTGTTGTTCCATGTCCAGTTCTAACTATTGCTTCTTGACATGCATATAGGTTTTGCAGGTAAGGTGGTCTGATATTCCCATCTCTTTAAGAATTTTTCAGTTTGTGACCACACAGTTAGTCAAAGGCTTTGGTGTAGTCAGTGAAGCAGATGTTTTTCTGGAATTCTCTGGTTTTTCTATGATCCAGAGGATGTTGCCAATTTGATCTCTGGTTCCTCTGCCTTTTCTAAATCCAGCTCGAACATCTGAAAGTTCTCCGTTCACATACTGTTGAAGCCTAGCTTGGAGAATTTTGAGCATTACTTTGCTAGCATGTGAGATGAGTGCAATTGTGCAGTAGTTTGAGCATTCTTTTCTTCGGGAGTGGAATGAAAACTGACCTTTTCCAGTCGTGTGGCCACTGCTGAGTTTTCCAAATTTGCTGGCATATTGAGTGCAGCACTTTCACAGCATCATCTTTTAGGATTTGTAATAGCTCAGCTGGAATTCTATCATCTCCACTAGCTTTGTTCATAGGAATGCTTCCTAAGGCCCACTTGACTTTGCACTCCAGGATGTCTGGCTCTAGCTAAGTGATCACACCATCTTGGGTTATCTGGGTCATTAAGATCTTTTTTTGTATAGTTCTGTGTATTTTTGCCACCTCTTCTGAATCTCTTCTGCTTCTGTTAGGTCCATACCATTTCTGTCCTTTATTGTGCCTGTCTTTGCATGGAATGTTCCCTTGTTATCTCTAATTTTCTTGAAGAGATCTCTAGTCTTTCCTATTCTGTTGTTTTCCTCTCTTTCTTTGCATTGTTCACTTAAGGCTTTGTTATCTCTCCCTGCTGTTCTTTGGAACTCTGCATTCAGATGGTTATATCTTTCCTTTTCTCCTTTTCCTTCGCTTCTTTTCTCAGCTATTTATAAGGCCTCCTCAGACAACTGTTTTGCCGTTTTGCATTTCTTTTTCTTGGGGATGGTTTTGGTTGCTGCCTCCTGTACAGTGTAACGAACCTCCATCCATAGTTCTTCAGGCACTCTATCAGATCTAATCCCTTGAATCTATTTGTCACTTCCACTGTATAATCATAAGGGATTTGCTTTAGGTCATACCTGAATGGTTTTTCCTGCTTTCTTCAAGCTTTCCCTTGAAGTTTAAAGAACTTTTTTCAAGTTCTGTAAAGGCACTGAATTTAGAACATTTAATCTGACAGAATTCCTGGAAAGCCTTGAGAACCAGGTTTGGAAAATGATGAGAGAACAAAAGGCCATGGAAACTGGATGCTCCTGTCACTTCTCTGTATCTCCTGCTCCAGGTTTAGTGACCCAGGGGGACTGACCAATAGCTGGACCTATTCTACATGTCCATGCCTTAGCTGCTGGGTACAAATGAATAATTGGGTCTATTTAACATCCAGTTGGGAGGTCCAGGGACTTGGCTGTCAAGATGTGGTTCTCTTTCCATCTGTTTGGGGCTCAGAAGCTGCATGGCTGACTATCATACTCCCCTCCCTGTTCAACTCTGTCCTACGATAGGGGACCTAGGTGTCAAATCCCTTTGAACTTCCATACTCTCTGTATACACATCTTCAACTTAATTAAAGCATGCTAAATGTCCAGTGTTATATGTAGAATTACTTGCTCAATGAATACTGCATAAGGAAAGAATATTAAACTGTAAGGCTTGATGTTTACTATGGTCTGCTTACTGTGGAGGGCATTGGCAATGGCCAGGCAGGTATAATAAAAATAGGTCATTTGTTCACTTAGTGTAAGTGATTTTTTTCTTTAATAGTAGTAGCCATTTATTTTACTTGAAACAAGCACATTTTTAGAATCTTCAAGGATGGTTCAGATTCTAAATCATTTTTAGCCTCTGTCACACCAAGGACTTCAGAAATGTTCTAAAAACATGTTATAATATCTACCATTACACTGACTATTAAGAAACATCTTGCATGTATTCATTATTCACTGAGAGGATCATTTTTTTTTTTTTTCATTAAATAAAGTTTGAAGCCTGGTTTTGGTTCAGAATCAATCAACAACATGAACCTATAAAATGAAATACCTCACCAAATAAAAAAAGGAAGAGACATTGCACAGTGAAGACAGAAATGGCATGATCTTTTTTAAACCATCATCTTAATTTTACTGAATTTTTTCCCTTTTTCAGGTGATGTTTTGATTAGTGTTGGCTATGCAAATGTGTTAGGTTATACTCTTCGAGAATTTTTAAAGCTTCTGCAACATATCACCATAGGAACAATACTACAAATAAAAGTTTACCGAGATTTTATAGACATACCCCAAGAATGGCAAGAAATATATGATTTAATCCCTGAGACCAAATTCCCAATCACACGGTAAGTAGTTAAGTTTAGGAAATCTTTGTTATACTACAGAATTTCCCAGGGTCTGTGAAGCACAGAGTCTTAGTTAAATGTGAAAATTACCACTTGGACCATGTGGGAGGAATTAATGACACTGTCACAGTTCAGTGGGTTTCTAAATCCTTTTGGAAAGTACAATCTGTAGGACCTAATATGAGGCAGAATGATAAAGGCAAGAAGGAGCCTTGGATATGAAGTTTAAAAAGGACCAAACTACCTAGTGGCAACTCTGCCTTCAAGCCTAGATATGTGACCCCCCCTTTTCCAAAGTTAGCCCTGAAACATGTGCTGTGACTTCCTTTCCTCATTTGTCTCCAGCATATTCAATTCTCTCTCTGGATCCTTCTCAATAACCGTTAAGCCTGTTTAAAACTCTTCCATCTTAGCAAAGCCCACTTTAATTCCACTCCCCTCTCCTTTCCTTACCAGCCACTGTCCTGTCCCTTGACTCCAAAGCTGTTCAAAGAGTTGTATTAGACATTATCATTCCTCAGGAGACACCACATCCCACCTCGGTGCAGACCTTGGCTGAGAGCTCTTTACCCAGTAATATTCTATTATTGCTGATCCCACAAGACCCATGAAAACTGAGTTCCGTGGATGAGATGGCCACATTGACCTGTTATTCTGTGTGAGGTGAAACCAACCCACCCTTTAAGGCCTGCTAATATTCTGGTCAGTAGTCTCGCCTAAGTCTGTGCAAAGCTTTTTAAAGTAATGTGAAATAATTTAGGGCAGAATTTGATTTCCATTTAGGAATGTAAACAAATTTAAAGGTAATTTAAACAAATTAAAGAGGTCTTAGTTCCCTACCAGGGACCGAACCTGAGCCCTTGGCAGTGAAAGTATGGAGTTCTAACCACTGGACTGCCAGGGAATTCCATAAAGGTAATTTTTAAAAGAGAAGATTTTCAATAACACAGACAGGTAGTGCTAAAGCTACTGTATTTTTTCTTTTATGAACCAAAGCAGGTTATAAGACATCTTGTTAGGTGATAATAATGAATGTGTAGACATTAAGAATCCACTTCATTCACTAGTCTTTCTATTTCAGCACAACAAAGAAAACTGAGGAGGCAAAAGATGGATCTGTCACAAGTAGTGATGATGATGAAGCTTTCGATACAAGACTTAAGTACTATAAATATCCACGGTCCACTGGACATTACCCTGTAAGGAGACCAATGTCTATCTCCAGAGAATGGCATGGATATAAAAAGAAGAACCATGTAATGCGTGTAGGAAAAGACATTAACTGTGACGTAATGATTCACAGAGATCACAAGAAAGAAGTGAGGGCCCCTTCTCCATACTGGACCATGGTGAAGCAAGACAATGAAATCTCCTCCTCCTCATCAGCTTCTTCCACCTCAGATGCATTTTGGCTGGAAGACTGCACCCCTGTTGAAAAGGGCAGCGGTGAACCAGTATCACGAGTTGGTTAGGCAGCCATTTTCAAATCTGTGACCACAGAAGCATTGATCTTGAAAATACCCATTTTTTTGTGTGCACTGCCTTACTTTTGAGTGTTAGGTTGATAATTACTTGAAAGAGACAGAATAGAAACAGAAAGGGGAGAAGATGAGGGGAAAAAAAACCACACCAAAATTGTGCCACAGTGAAGATAAACATAAAAAACGAAGCAGTGCAAATATAGGCTACAGCTAACAGGTAATATACATTTTGCACAAATAACTCTTTTGGAAAAAAGGCAAAAGGGGGTAAAACCCAGATCATTTAACTGTTCTTACCCAAGAATACAGACGTTTAACTGCTTTTATCTTTAAAAGCCAATAATAATCTGGAGATAGTTACTCTGATAGCCACTTAAGCCTTAATTTTAATAGTTTCTCATGCTTCTGTACTTTATAATTATATTCCTATTCTCCTTAAAAGCATCTAAAGCAAAAACTCAACATAAAACAAATACCTCTTGATTAACTGATTAGGAAAAATGCAAGAAAAACATTTAAATAGAATGCTTTATTGACTTTAGGTCAGTTGGGACAATTACCTATATTTATGCTTTATATTTCATCTCACTGGAAAAAAAGATAAATGTTACATTAGAGACTTTTCACTTTTATGTATTTGCTGCTCTGGGTTGACAAAACGTTCAGTTCTTTCCTGCAATATGGGATTCAGTATTACAACTCATCAATGAAAGGTGTATGTCCCAAATTTCCACTTGCTGCCATTGACTTCCGGCCAGAAACAAACTTCTTTGCAGCCTTTAAGACAGAAACAAAGACAGAAAGTTAATACAAATAGGCAAATAGACAAACTTCTGTTACCCTGAATATTTCATCCTTTGTGTGACTGAGCAAGCGTGGTGCCCTAACTATGACAGTAGCTGTTAAAAAGGGAAAAGGAATTTCTGACACTGCAAAGTAGGGTAGTCTCCTGGAGCACGGCTGTCCGCCTCTGTGTCTGTATTACAATGGCAAATAGTCTGAGTCAATGAAAATACACCAGTTGTTAACTTGTCAAAGTTACACTATATCCTAGTGTTCTTTATGCCACTACTTTAGAGTTCAAAGTCTGTTAGTTTACGTCAAGTGCAGTACCATGAGGAGTGGTACTTAGATCAGGTTTTTAAATAAACATGGTGTTGGAGGCAGCTGGGTTGGACTCGTGACAGTACAGTATATAAGACAAGGATAACCATTTGGAAGAGTATACAATGATGAAGCCTCTATACAGTCAGCAAAAACAAGACTTGGAGCTGACTGTGGTTCAGATCATGAACTCCTTATTGCAAAATTCAGACTTAAACTGAAGAAAGTAGGGAAAACCACTAGGCCATTCAGGTATGACCTAAATCAAATCCCTTACAATTATACAGTGGAAGTGACAAATAGATTCAAGGGATTAGATCTGATACACAGAGTGCCTGAAGAACTATGGATGAAGGTTTGTAACACTGCACAGGAGGCGGTGATCAAAATTATCCCCAAGAAAAAGAAATGCAAAACGGCAAAATCGTTGTCTGAGGAGGCCTTACAAATGTAAGCTGAGAAAGGAAGAGAAGTGAAAGGCAAAGGAGAAAAGGAAAGATATATTCATCTGAATGTAGAGTTCCAAATAGCAAGGAGAGATAAGAAAGCCTTCCTCAATGATTAATGCAAAGAAAGGAAAACAACAGAATGGGAAAGACTAGAGCTCTCTTCAAGAAAATTAGAGATAACAAGGGAACATTTCATGCAAAGACAGGCACAATAAAGGACAGAAATGGTATGGACCTAACATAAGCAGAAGATATCAAGAAGAGGCGGCAAGAATACACAGAACTATACAAAAAAAGATCTTAATGACCCAGATAACCCACGATGGTGTGATCACTCAGCTAGGGCCACATCCTGGAGTGCGAAGTCAAGTGGGCCTTAGGGAGCATTACTATGAGCAAAGCTAGTGGAGGTGATGGAATTCCAGCTGAGCTATTTCAAATCCTAAAAGATGATGCTGTGAAAGTGCTGCACTCAATATGCCAGCAAATTTGGAAAACTCAGCAGTGGCCACAGGACTAGAAAAGGTCAGTTTTCATTCCACTCCCAAAGAAGGGAAATGCCAAAGAATGCTCAAACTACCGCACAATTGCACTCATCTCACATGCTAGCAAAGTAATGCTCAAAATTCTCCAAGCTAGGCTTCAACAGTATGTGAATGGAGAACTTTCAGATGTTCAAGCTGGATTTAGAAAAGGCAGAGGAACCAGAGATCAAATTGCCAACATCCTCTGGATCACAGAAAAAGCCAGATAATTCCAGAAAAATATCTACTTTTGCTCCATTATACTATGCCAGAGCCTTTGATTGTGTGGGCACAACAAATTGTGGAAAATTCTTAAAGAGATGGGAATACCAGGCCACCTTATCTGCCTCCTTCGAAACCTGTATGCAGGTCAAGAAGCAACAGTTAGAACTGGACATGGAACAGTGGACTGGTTCCAGATTAGGAAAGGAGTACAAAGGCTGTATATTGTCACCCTGCTTATTTAACTTCTATGCAGAGTACATCATGGAAGATGCCAGGCTGGATGAAGCACAAGCTGGAATCAAGACTGCCGGCAGAAATATCAATAATCTCAGGTATGCAGATGACATCACCCTTATGGCAGAAAGTGAAGAACTAAAGTGCCTCTTGATGAAAGTGAAAGAGGAGAGTGAAAAAGCTGGCTTAAAACTCAACATTCAGAAGACTAAGATCACGGCATCTGGTCCCATCCCATCACTAATGGCAGATAGATGGGCAGACAGTGAAAATAGTGACAGACTGTTATTTTCTTGGGCTCCAAAATCACTGCAGATGGTGACTGCAGACATGAAATTAAAAGACGCTTGCTCCTTGAAAGAAAAACTATGACAAACTTAGTGTATTAAAAAGCAGAGACATTTGCTAACAAAGGTTTGTATAGTCAAAGCTATGGTTTTTCCAGTAGTCACGTATGGATGTAAGAGTTGGACCATAAAGAAGGCTGAGTGCTGAAGAGTTAATGCTTTTGAACAGTGGTATTGGAGAAGACTTCTGCAAGGAGATCAACCAGTCAATCCTAAAAGAAATAAGTCCTGAATATTCATTGGAGGGACTGATGCTGAAGCTCCAATTACTTTGGCCACCTGATGCAAAGAGCTGACTCATTTGAAAAAACCCTGATGCTGGCAAAGATTGAAGGCAGGAGGAAAAAGGGACAGGAGAGGATGAGATGGATGGATGGCATCACTGACTCAATGGACATGAGTTTGAGCAACCTCCAGGAGATGGTGAAGGACAGAGAAGTTTGTCGTGGTGCAGTTCATGGGGTCACAAAGAGTCAGACACAACTGAGTGACTGAACTCCAACAACAACGATGATGAACTTAGGCACCAAGTGAAATCAAGTCAGTATTGCTATCTTCCAATAGCCTTCATTTTTTTTTCTATCCATAAGGATAGACTCCTTGGTGAGAAGATGGTTGAGACCATGACATGAAAGGGGAGTTGGCATTTGTAATACAGAAAGGACTGATTAGGGTTCATTTTGTAGTTCATGTACTTGTTAGGCATAGTAGGGAATACGAAGAGGTATAACACATAGTCCTTAAAGTATGTTCCTAAATCCTCAAGCAAGTTAAAGTATGTTCCTAAATCCTCAAAACCAGTCAATTTTATAGGAAACAATATGTGAAAAATAAACAAAAACAGAACAAGGGCAGGAGAATGTTTTTGGCTGAGAAGACTAAAGAAAATCCTGAGATGCTGGACTGTGAAGGATTGGCAGGATAGAAAGTTTATTTCAGAGGAAGGAGGAAAAATACCAAACTTGACAATTAGATTGAATTGTATGAAACTGCCAATATTTGACTCTTCTTGACCTTTAAAAATTTAAAATAGTTTAACCTAATGGTAAGTTAGTTGAATGAAGAAGATACATAGGCTTCCTGAGTTGACAAGGAAGCTATCTGCAGATCTGATGGGATTGAGCCTCTGCCTCCACACCAGGCGGACAGATACCAAATACCCTGAGAATAGGATAGACAGTCCTTATGCATTTCTTCTGAAATGGCGTCATTAAGGACAAGTTATGTGATGTTAAACAGATTTTCATTTGCTTACATTTATGACATCAGCGTCAGCTACTGCATCAATCTGCTGAAGGACTGTGGATGGCAGCGTGTATGAACCAGCAGCTAGAGCCTGGGACCCAACTTCATCCAGGAAACCCTCAGAAGATTCCACTGACATCAGGTACCCAGCTTTCAGCTTGTTCCTGTCCAGTGAAAGGTATGTAAGTAAAGCAGAAGGCAGTTTTATGGAGCAAGTTAAAGTATGTTCCTAAATCCTTAAACATGTTTCAGTAAATATGCAAACTAACAGCTTTGAAATTTTAAGAGTGCTAAAGCTCTCTATTCCATTTCTTCAGTTTACCAACTATTTTATTATTTATATTATCATTTTGAAAGCTGTCATTATAAGATTACTAAAAACCCAACAGAATGCATTTTGCTTTTAGATTAGAACTCAGCTCTAGTTAAAAATATTTTAGTGTGAAGTCTTGATTACTGAAGGAATTCTAGTTTCCTGATACACGTTTGGTGATAATAGACATCTCTACTAAAGAAAATACCTGTGTAGGCTGTTCTCATTGTCCCTTTAGCAGCATGCTGTGGACTGGGATTTGTCTCATTGAGGACAGAACAAATGGGGAAGGAGAATATAGAATAGGCTCCTATAGCTTAAATATGGGCACAAAAGCATCAATTTGAAATAAAATCCAATTCATAATTATCCCAGAAAGAAACTGGTGTTCAATAAGGCACTTAAGTTATTTAACTCAAACTCTGTAGCAAGACCTCCATTTAAACATAATTACAACTTAACGTACCATACTGTCAGCTTAACTGAAAAAAGATTTTACCTGCAGTAAACTTTACCAAGAGTTTATTAGTTTGTCCCTTCAGAAATGACACTTCACTTTCTCTCTTTCAATACAGGAGGACTAAGAACCTTACCAAAAATGTATCAACTCCATCAAAATGGCAGGAAATAAACAGAACTTGGCATTAATAACCAAAAGTCTACACTTATTAAGAAAATACATTTTCTTAAATAAATTAAGACTTGAAACAGATTTTTCCTAAGTGTATCCAGTGTTTCAGTTGTTATAAGCATTTGTTTCTGATGCAGTCATGTAGAGCTGCACCCTATCAGCCCTTGGTTCCATGTATACAACATTTAATAAAGTGTGTTGTATTTATTTGAGAGATGCACTTTTCAGTGTGTACAGTATGAAAAATGTAATAATACTAATGAGAAGAGAAATGGTAAAAGGTTGTTCCCTCCTGGGTTGTAATTCACCATCATAACTTCCTTTGTGGACAATACTAAATGATCTTGAAGACTGTCTGAGTTTTAGGATTCACGTTTTGAATTGTCCTAAATGGATGAAGTAAAATTTAAATGTTTTCATCTCCTGTATGAAAATGCAAGCTGATTTGTAACTCTGTCCAGAGTTTGTCTCTTTTAGAGAAACTCCCAGAACTACTGAGTAAACAGGTGTTTGTTGTTAGCACTTGCTGTTAGCACAGTGGAGACAGTGGGATTTAAAAATCACCAAATAGATGGATGTTGCCGTTTTTTAAACAGGTATCTTTTATTGTCTATCAAATCAGTAAAGAGGAAAAAAAAAAAAAAAAAGCTGCTAGTGGCTAGGGTGGAATAGGCACTCCTGATGGTGGATTATAAACTGGTACAACCTTTTAATACTGTGACTGCAAAATATATAAACACAAACAAATAATTTAATGCAGAGCCTTTCATTATAATCTTTATAACTCTTGGCTCAATTGCAAATCTATACCAAAAAGTAATGTGAAATACGAAATTTTTTTAAGCCCAAAGATATCCTTTATAGTTTACAATTTCCAACTGTCAACAAGTATATTCTGACATACCAATTAATTCAGTAATCTGAATAAATGAAAATAGCATTGTAAAGAGAAATCATTGTTAGTAATGATAGATAATTATTTATTAACAACTATATATGCAGTATTAACAATTATGTTTAAAAATGGTGAAGAAAATATTCAAAATGTTAACAATTATATCTCTAGGTGGTAGGAATGTATTTTCCTCTCCTTTTAAATACTTTTTTATACTTTTCAATCCTATTGTACCTTTGTTACAATAGTATTGTAACTAGAAAAAATACAACTTTCAAATAATTGAAAGTTAATATTGAAACTTACTTGGCAGCTTGGACATCTGGATTAGAAAGGTTTCCTTGAGCAATTGTTTTTACTTGGTTATAAGCAGCCTTGATAACCTAGGATAGAGAAGTAAAAGCTGGTCATCTTTGATCAGTGCCAGAGTCTCCTGCAGTATTCCAGATGTTCCTCTATGAGGCAGAAACACAAGATGGAAATAGTTGTGTCCATCTGGAATTCGTAAGTCACTAGGTACTTCTTACACTTCCTTCCAGTAAAGCAGCTGTCTGTACAATATCCAAGTAGCCAAGCTTCTTATAAACATTAAGGGGCAGGGGGCAGAGGATGGCAGTAGGGTTTAGGAAAAGAAAACTCAGGGATTTATAATTGCTTATGAAGAATAAGCATCTTTAAAATTTCCCCAGGCTCTCAAAGTATCATGTAATTAATATTGCTCTCTCTTACTATTCACTAAGAAGAAAGCAGTAAACCATACAGAGCCAATCTGTAAAGACTGTCCATGCCTGGAATGCTGGAGTCATGAAGGAATCAAGTTCTAGTGATGTGAGTGGGTATAATAAACCTGGCCCATGATTTGCTCCATCCCAACCTTGGCATCATTTGGGGTCTGTTAACTTACTTTACCCTCCAGGTAAGCTACCTATTTCCATAGCCATACCCCAGACCTGAACTCTGAAATCCTCAATTCCAAGACCTTTGGCCTGTCTTTAATCATGCTAACCATATCTTCCATTTTTGTCAACATCTCTAGTTCCTTGTTCACTTTCAATCTATCATGTCCCTCTGGGTTTACTTCTTTAGCCTAAATCCATGAATTAAACATGATTTAGCTTCCTACCTCACCAGGGATGTACTTCCTCATCTCTGATATTCTGTTCTCCCATCAGCCTTTATGTCCAAGGATAAAATGTCTATTTATACTTTGGATCCCGCTTGCTCTTGCTTTTACAGATTTAATCCACCTATAATTTCCTATCTCGTATATTCACTCCAATTTCTTTCCTTTCAGTATGAATGTCTGTCTCTTCCTACTTAATCTCTCAGTGTAAACTCTACTAAAATCCCACCCACTCCCCTATGCCTGCACCAACTTTGCACTTCTTTCTTCTCATTCATTTCCTAATATTGTAAATTATAGTTCACTTCCAATAGTCTTGTAAACACTGATATTGTCCAAGATTGCTAAAACTACCAGACTTCCCTGTGGTAACTAAAGGGATGTTAATATAGAGTAGATCAAAAGATTGTTAACCAGTCTCTCTTTCTTGGTCTCCAAATATACCAGTTTCTCTTCTTTTTGTTTTCTTGGCCACTTCCCCTAGCTTGACCTTCAGTTTTCTTCTCCTACAAACTTTTGTGTGTAACCCTGATTTCAACACACTTTTTCTGTTGAGGACTCCCAGTATACATCTTGGCCTTGACTTCTCTTGAGTTCTCCATTTAGATACTCTAGAGGCAACTTAATGCCACATGTTCACACAGAACCAAAATACCAAGGAGGCGTTTCCTCCCTCTTTCCCGTAAGGATTAGTATATACATTTTCCATTTTTAACTTTCTTCCATAGCAGATAACACTTTAATGATATTACACTAGACAGAGATCTGATAAATCACAGTATTCAAACATTCTATATTTTTACTAAAAAAATGTTAACAGGAGAAAAAAATCTTTTGAGAATTTTTTCGTTTGCAACTTACATCTCCAGCAGATGCAGCTTGTGAGATAGTGTAGAACCCAAAGAGTCCAGAATCTGAGTAACTGGCATTAAAAGCAGAAACCTGAAATATAATGAAACTTTACTGTATGTCATTCTACCAGATACAATGGTACAGTTTCCCTAAGGTTGTCTAGAAAAAATATGTACCTTCATAGTATAAGCAAAGAGATGAATTAATATTTCACTTAACTGGTTCTGTTAAGGACTGAAGTGTTCTGTACACAGGTTACCTTTTTCAGAACTAACTTTTCTCATTTAACTCTTTCTAAAATGGATTGCTCACTTTCCTTGGTATTTCTAACCTTTTGATGATTAAGAGTTAATGCAAACAGTAACCGGTAAACATTACTACATTACTACTATAGATTCAGTACAGCTGAATGATGCAGATCATGTCCTTGACATTAGACAAACCTTTCTTCCCTCTGTTGGGAGTGACTTCCTTTTCACCAATTCACTTTTTCTTTTTCTACAGACCAAAGTCAAAGGGTTAGAAAACTTTTTCTGCTTAGTAGCAGGTGTCCAGAGGAGCAAGAAGTTTAGCCTCTGGAAAACAGGGGTATTTCTGTGTGTAGTCTGTGTTAAGCTCCTTGAGGTGGATATGACATCCTAGTAAAGTGCTTCTCAGTGTTTATGTGGACCAGTAACCTAAGGATCACTCATGTGTGTCTGAGCACTGTGTGCTCAGCTGTATCTGACTCTGCAACCTCATGGATTGTAGCCTGCCAGGCTCCTCGGTCCATGGAAATTTTCTAGGCAAGAACAATGGAGTGGGTTGCCATTTCCTATTCTAGGGGATCTTCTGGACCCAGGGATCGAAACCACATCTCTTGCATCTCTTGCTTTGGGAGGTGGGTTCTTTACCAGCAGTGACACCTGGGAAGTCCAAGGATCACTTGAGTTGTTATAAAAAACACACTTTCAGGTTCCCACAACAGATCCACTCACTCAGATCACTACGGATGAAGTCTGGGAGCCCGAATTTTAAACTATATTCAAAGTGAAGTTTGAAAACCATGGGTTTGGTCCATATGAAGCACACAAAGCTATGCACTTCAATCACTTGAAGTTTAATTACAATTCTGAGACTAACCTAGTCATTCTCCAAATTTCTGGCCAAATTCTAAAATAGGAATTTCTGTTAAATTATGTACTGGATTAAACTCCAACTATCCAAAGCATCATTAACGTTCAATGGAAAAGAGTAAAGCATGAAAAAAAGAAAACAGAGTAGACCACAGACGGGAAGAAAGACCATTTGGAGGAACTCTAATTTTGGACTAATTTAAGATAATGGTTTGAAAACTGTGCTCCATGAACCCCTAAGGCTCTGTTTAGAAGATTCCAAGGGTTTCACTGTCAAGTAAGCCTTCTACTTTTTTAAAAGCAAAAGCTTTTGTGTTGGGCACTGCAGCTGGGAAGTGTTTAAAAAAGGCTCCTCTGCTTAAAAAAAGCCTGACACAACCACTCAAGTATTAAAAGGAAGGATAAAAAGAGAAGACTGATTTAATTTCCACTGTTAAATGTCAAAGACTTACTAAAGCATAACCTACCTGTGCCATGCACTATTGCTGAAATTATGAACAATACTTAACCCTACAATTTTGTATTACTTTTTAAAGATATCATTGAGTACAGCACTTTAACAGCATCATCTTTTAGGATTTTAAATAGCTCAGCTGAGTTCCTTCACCTCTCCTACCTTTGTTCTAGTAGTAATGCCTCCTAAAGCCCACTGGACTTCACATTCCAGGATGTGCAGCTCTAGGTGAGTGACCACACCATCATGATGATCCAGTCATTAAGACCTTTCTTATATAGTTCTTCTGTGTATTCTTTCCACCTCTTCTTAATCTCTTCTGCTTCTGTTAGGTCCTTACTGTTTCTGTCCTTTATGGTGTCCATCCTTGCATGAAATTTTCACTTAGTAGCTCCAATTTTCTTGAAGAGCTTACTGGTCTTTTCCATTTTAGTGTTTTCCTCTATTTCATTGTCCATTTAAGAACGCCTTCTCATCTCTGTCCTTGTTGTTCTCTGAACTCTGCATTCAGTTTTGGGTACATCTTTCCCTTTCTCCCTTGCCTTTCACTTGTCTTCTTCACTGAGCTATCTGTAAAGCCTCCTCAACCACGGTGCATTCCTGCATTTCTTTGGTTCAGTTTTGGTCACTGCCTCCTATACAATGTTACGAAGCTACATCCATAGTTCTTCAGGCACTCTGTCTACCAGATATAATCCTCTGAATCTATTCATCACCTCCAGTGTGTAATCATAGGGGATTTGATTTAGGTTATACCTGAATGGCCAGTGGTTTTCCCTATTGTCTTCGATTTAAGCCTTAATTTTGTAATAAGGAGCTCATGATTTGAGCCATAGTCTTGTTTTTTGTTGACTGTACAGAACTTCTTCATCTTTGGCTGCAAAGAATATAATCAATCTGATTTTGGTATTAACCATCTGGTGATGTTCATGTGAAGAGCCTTCTCTTGTATTGTTGGAAAGGGTGTTTGCTATGACTAAAGTGCTCTCTTGACGAAACTCTGTTAGCCTTTGCCCTGTTTCATTTTGTACTCCAAGGCCAAACTTGCCTGTTATTCTAGGTATCTCTTGACTCTCTATGATGAAAAGGACACCTTTTTTTGGTGTTAGTTCAAAATTTGGAAAGGAGTGCAACCAAGGTTATATATTGTCACCCTGCTTATTTGACTTATATGCAGAGTGCATCATGCAAAATGCCAGGCTCGATGTATCACAAGCTGATGATACCACCGTAATGGTAGAAAGCAAACAGAGTGAGGGTGAAAGAGTAGGCTCCTAAATCACTGTGGATGGTGACTGCAGCCATGAAAGTTAAGACGCTTGTCCCAGGGCAGGAAAACTAAATCAAACCTAGATAGCTATTAAAAAGTGGAGACATCACTTTGCTGACAAAGGTCCATATAGTCAAAGCTATGGTTTTTCCTGTAGTCATGTACAGATATGAGAGTTGGACCATAAAGAGAAGGTGGTGCTGGAGAAGACTCTTGAGAGTCCCTTGGACTGCAAGGAGATCAAACCAGTCAACCCTAAACTACTGCTGAAGCTTAAGCTTCAATTAAGTTCACTGAACTGAACTGAAGCTCCAATACTTTGGCCACCTGATGTGAACAAATGACTCACTGGAAAAGATTCTGATGCTTGGAAAGATTGAAGGCAAAAGGAGAAGGGGGCAGTAGAGGATGAGTCTGTTAGGCAGAACCACTGACTTAATGGGCATTCAGTTCATTTCAGTCGCTCAGTCGTGTCCAACTCTTTGTGATCCCATGAACCGCAGCATGCCAGACCTTCCTGTCCATCACCAACTCCCAGAGCCCACCCAAACCCATGTCCGTTGAGTCGGTGATGCCATCCAGCCATCTCATCCTCTGTCGTCCCCTTCTCCTCCTGCCCTTAATCTTTCCCAGTATCAGTATTCTCATTTGTCTTTTCAAATGAGTCAGTTCTTCGCATCAGGTGGCCAAAGTATTGGAGTTTCAACTTCAACATCAGTCCTTCCAATGAATACCCAGGACTGATCTCCTTTAGAATGGACTGGCTGGATCTCCTTGCAGTCGAAGGGACACTCAAGAGTCTTCTCCAACATCACAGCTCAAAAGCATCAATTCTTCTGCGCTCAGCTTTCTTTATAGTCCAACTCTCACATCCATACATAACCACTGGAAAAACCATAGCCTTGACTAGTCAGACCTTTGTTGGCAAAGTACTGTCTCTGTTTTTTAATATGCTATCTAGGTCGGTCATAACTTTCTTTCCAAGGAGTAAGTGTTTTTTAATTTCATGGCTGCAATCACCATTTGCAGTGATTTTGGAGCCCAAAAAAATAAAGTCAGCCACTGTTTCCCCATCTATTTGCCATGAAGTGATGGGACCGGATGCCATGATCTTAGTTTTCTGAATGTTGAGCTTTAAGCCAACTTTTTCACTCTCCTTTTTCACTTTCATCAAGAGGCTCTTTAGTTCTTCTTCACTTTCTGCCATAAGGGTGGTGTCACCTGCATATCTGAGGTTATTGATATTTCTCCCGGCAATCTTGATTCCTTCCAGCTTGTGCTTCTTCCAGCCCAGTGTTTCTCATGATGCACTCTGCATGTAAGTTAAATAAGCAGGGTGACATGAACATGAAGTTCATGGACATGAAGTTGAGCAAACTCCAAGAGAGAGTGAGATTTTGGATTTTTTAAGCATTCAATTCTTATTTTTATATTAGAATAACAGTAAGTTTTTGATAGACCCACTAAGGTACTAAAATTAAGCCTGGCTGCCTCTTCAATTTTACAAAGATTTTCTTTGAGTCATCTTAAATTTTATTTATTTTTTTTCATCTTAAAGTTTAAAAGCAGATTAACACTAAGATCAAGTTCCCAGGACAACACTGTAAACATTAAACCTTTGAAAACAAAAGGAAAGATGTTCACTGTTCAGACTCACATCAAATGGCTGGTGAACTCCCTTGGCAACAGCCTGGTACAGAGAGCTGGTGGCATTGCTGCCCCTCTTAACATGGGGCCCAGCACCGAGGACGTGCTGGAGAACACTGAACGCGTTTGCTTCTGCACTTCCTATGGCTGCACTCTCTGCTACAAGAGCAGCGTGGACGAGACTGTCTCCGTTCTGTTCCCGAATTTCGCCTGGGGCCACGTAAAGAAAGAGCAAAGAAGAAAGCATTTTTTGGTTTTATTCTTCAATATTCTCTATTAGACGGTATTACTGCATTAAGATGAAGCATTTCTCTGGCCTGGTCTTCTTGCTATCCTGCCGTTCCCCCAACACATTCACAGACATACTTAACACATAATACCCAAGCAGTTGATACTTTCCACAATGATTCCATCTATTTCCACATTGATACTGTTTAGTAGTAAACAATCAGGCCTATTATACTTCAATATGCTATTGTGGGGGAGAGGCGGCATCCTGGTAAATTAACCTCAACAGAACAAAATGCTTACCTCCATGGTACTTGGATTTTGCACCAGATAAACCAAGGCCACCCCTTATATTAAGAAACTGTTCAGCAACTTGCTTTAGAACAGGATGACTCACACCTGTCAGTAGAAACAAACAAAAAAAAAACACTACAGAACCATAATTTCTAAAACATAATTGTAGAATACCTACTATTTTAAAAATGCTTCATTATATAATTAAAATATTATAATGCTCTTACAGAGATATACATTTACAGCTTTATTATATATTCATCTAGAACCTTTTTTCTATGTAAATACTAATATTATCCTTTTTATTTTTAAAATGGTGTCTTCTATTGATACTGTTTCTAAATTGTCTTTTGTAATTTACTTCTGAGTGGACTACACCAAACATTTAATGGTTATAAAGAATTCTATTATACTGATGTACCATTATTTATTTAATCAATCTCTTCCTGATGGACATTACTAATGTTTGCACATACTGCACAATACTGCAATATGCATCAAGAGGCATTTTTAAAAGGAATGAAGAGATACTCCACAAAACAGGAAAAATATGTGCAAGTCATGTATCTGGTAAGGATTAGTATCCAGAATATATAAAATACTCTTACAACTCAACAATGAAGAACAAACAACCCAATTTAAAAATGGCCAAAGCACTTGAATGAACATTTCTCCAAAGGAGACACATAAACAGCCAAAAAGCACAAAAAAAGTTGTTCAATGTTATCAATCACTACAATCAAAAACCACAATGGGATACCACTTCATAAGACATATGATAGTACATATTGGTGAGGATGTGGAGAAGTTGGAATCCTTGTACACTGTTGGTGGGAAAATAAAATGGTTCAACTGCTTAACAGTTTCATAGTTCTTCAAAGTGTTAAATAGAGAGATATCCGATATCCTAATCCTAGAAATTCTACTGCTAGGTATACACCCAAAAGAATGAAAAAGATATTTTGTTAAAAAACTTACACATGAATGTTTATATTCTTAATAGCTAAAACATGCAGGAACAACCCAAATGTCCAACTGGTGAATGAACAAAACGTGGTAATGAAATATTTTTCAGCCAGAAAAGGGAATGGAACATTGGTACGTGCTATAATATGGATGTACCTTAAAAACATCATGCTAAGTGACTAAGTGAAAGAAGTCAGTTACAGAGGCTATTATTGTATAATTCTCTTTGTATGAAATGTCCAGAATAGTCAGCTCTCTACAGATAGAAAGTAGACTGCCGTTTGTCAGATGCAAGGAGGTGGAATGAGGAGTGACTGCTAATGAGTATGGGGTTTCTTTTGGGGCTGATGAAAATGTTCTGAAATTAGATACTGGCAATAGCTGCACAACTCTCAGTAAGCTAAAAACTACAAACTGCACGCTTTAGAAGGATGAATTTTACACAATGTGAATTATACCTCAATTATTATTTATAAAACAAATGAACAAAATCCAACTACTGCAAACAATATTCTTTTGTAAACTTATCAAAGTATTTCTGAAGGGTAAATTCTTAAAATAGACCTCCAAAAATGTACCAGTTTACACTCCTACCAATAATTTTTGAGTGCCTATTTCTCCATACCTTGGTTAATACTGGGTAGTGTCAGTCTTTTAATTTTTGCCAACTTCACAGATTAAAAATTTCTTAGTTATTACATCTTTTACAATAATTGTATACACACATAACACACTTTCTGCATGAATTGTTTGTTCATCCCTTTGTCGATTTTTCTATTAAACTGTACTTAAAACAAAAGCTCTTTGTAAAAAGCTCTTTGCTTAGAGAAATTTGCCCTTTGTCATAGGTTTTGAAAATACTGTAATGAATTTAAAAGTTAGTAGTTAAAAAAAAAAAGACTAGCTTTTTTCTTTTCAGAGTTGTGGAGGATTTATTTATATGCTATAAAACTGTGTTGGGGATATTTTAAAAATTTTATTGATGTATAGCTGATTAACAATGTGTTAATTTCTGTTGTACAGGAAAGTGATTCAGTTATACATATACTTCTTCATTACGGTTTACCACAGGAAATTGAATATAGTTCTCTGTGCTATATAGTAGGAGCTTGTTGCTTATACATTCTTATATAGTAGGACCTTGTTGCTTATACATTCTATCTATACTAGTTTGCATCTACTAATCCCAAATTCCCAATCTTCCCTCCCTGACACCCCTCAGCAACCACAATTCTGTTCTCCAGGCATCTGTTTCTGTTTTACAGGTATGTTCATTAGTGTTGCATTTTAGATTCCATGTATAAGTGATATCATGTGGTACTTCTTTCTCTTTCTGACTTACTTCACTTGGTATGGTAATGTTTACATCCATTCATGTTGCTGCAAGTGGCATTATTTCATTCTTTTTAATGGCCGAATAATACTCTATTGTATATATGTACCATATCTTCCTTATCCATTCATTTGTCAGTGGACATTCAGGTTGTTTCCAGGCAAGATTAGCTATTAAAATCCTATCAGGGCTTCCCTGGTGACTCAGTGATAAAGAATCTGTGTGCCAATGCAGGAGACACAGGTCTGGGACTGATCCCCGATCCAGGAAGATCTCAAACGTTGCGGGGCACCTAAGCCTGTGGGCCACAACTACTGAAGACATACAGCCTGTGCTCGGCAACAAGAGAAGTCACCACAGGGAGGAGCCTGTGCATTACAACTAGAGAGTAACCCCCGCTCTCTGCAACTAGAGAAAAGCCTATGCAGCAACAAAGATCCAGCACAGCCAAATAAATTTAAAAAATTATCTACATAAAAATCCTATCACATTATGACGTAACACAGGGTAAGTTCTCAAATTTCGTTCAATCCGGTAATCACATAATTATAGCTTAAGGGACTACTCTTTCTTAAAGTAACTCATACAGAGACAGTGAAACAATATCTTTACTCTTAACTATAAGTGCAGCATCTACTAGGAGCACACCTTAGTTTCTCTTTTTTCAATTAACCACTTTCTAAAATGAGACAACAACATATGGGGAATTGTGTAATCAGAATTTAAGAAAATACCCAAGTGAGTATATTATAAATTGAGGCTGGTTACCAATATAGTGATAGAATTACAATGCACTGGAAAGGTGTCCCCTTCACTACCCCAGGTGGCTCAGAGGTTAAAGCATCTGCCTGGAATGCGGGAGACCCGGGTTCGATCCCTGGGTCGGGAAGATCCCCTGGAGAAGGCAATGGCACCCCACTCCAGTACTCTTGCCTGGAAAATCCCATGGACAGCAGAGCCTGGTGGGCTACAGTCCATGGGGTCGCTAAGAGTCGAACACGACTGAGCGATTTCACTTTCAATAACTCCCAAACAAATACTTCCTCAGTTACACATACAACTTTCCAACTTGGGGTTCCCTGGTGGCTCAGAGGTTAAAGCGTCTGCCTCCAATGCGGGAGAACCAGGTTCAATCCCTGGGTCAGGAAGATCCCCTGGAGAAGGAAATGGCAATCCACTCCAGTATTCTTACCTGGAGAATCCCATGGACGGAGAAGCCTAGTAGGTTACAGTCCACGGGGTCGCACAGAGTCGGACACGACTGAGCGACTTCACCTCACTACCCCAACAATTACAAAAGGAAAAGTCAGCAACCTCAGGGAATTTCCTGACTATCTACCACTTTCTCTGGGAGCCAAGAAACATGGACCTGTAAGTTATCTAGATATTGATATAACTGTAAAAGATGTATATATACACAGTTACATATGACAGTATCTGATTTTACAGTTTCAAGGATAATTCTACCTCCTCATTGAATATAGCTTCCTGTGCTATAACATAGGATCTTGTTGTTTATCTATTCTATACATAATAGGTTGCATCTGCTCTTCCCAAACCAACCCTTTCCCGTCCTTCCCCCTTGGCAACCATAAGTCTGTTTTCTATGTTTGTGAGTTAAAATAACTACTCTTAAAAGAAGCAAACTGACATGCAGGTAATTGCCAACTTACCAAGTCCAATCAAAGCCATTCTTGCACTTGTAAAATGATTCTGTACATATTCATGTAACTGAGAAAGTGAAAACATTTATCTGGTTATACTGGTATAAATATAAAGAACTATAAAAATGTCAAATTGCAGTTTAGCAGAAAATAAACAGGCTTAAAAGCTGCTGTAATAAACTATAAGGGACTACCTAGTACTGAATTAAATTGAGCTTTTAAAAACCATTGCTAGAACTGAGTGTGGTGATGGTTATGTAACTCTGTGATTAGAATAAAAACCTGAATTGTGCATTTTAAATGGTGAACTGTATGGTATGTAAATTACATCTCAATGAAGCTGTTAATGAAAAAAACAAAACAAAAATTAGAGCACATATTGGCTTGAACTTGAAGAAATGGGACTAAGTTTATGATTTTTATTATAATATGATTTTAGTACATCAGGTTCATCTTTATACAGGTAGCAATAAAGCACTGTTGTTAACATTCTATAGTGGAGTTAACAGTTATATCACTATATTCCTCTTGCCTGTCTTTGAAGATTTTTTTGCTATTAAGTTACTGTCTATATCAGGGTTTCCAACTTGGATGATTACAGAATTATTTGGGGAGTTTAAAAAAAATTTGTCAATGTCTCCCTACTAATATAGGCTACTACAATAGATTCAATGTGAAATCTTGGAATCTATATAAAAGTAGGGTTAAAACATGCATTCTCAACTGTACTACTGCTCCCAAGAGAGTGAAAATTACTTCTTGGGGGAAGGAAAAAAAAAGAAAATCCTTTACATATAAAGTACAAATATACATACAGTGCATAAACAGATATACAGTATATCTGTGGTGTTAAAAATTCATGGCGGGGGTGGGGGGGTGGCTAAAAAGGCCCCCTGACTAATGTTTAGACTTGCTGAAGCTCAGTTTACTTAGAATTTGTGCCCTAAAACGAATGCTGTCTCCCTCCATCTATGGAGCCATCTTGGAAAGTCATATTTTTTTTCCTGGTGATGTTTTTCTACTGAATGCTGCTTTTGCTCAAAGTGTTCCAGCACTAATTTCTTTAGAATTTCCTTTAGCCTAGGGATACATTTTAAAAATGCTAGTAACTTTGATAATCATGGTTAATATCTTGGTATTTGTCTATGATACACACACCTTACTTTCTGAAAAATGGGACCCCTTAATATATCCTATTCATAAATTATGAATGAAATTTCTGTAATGAATTCATAAAGTATGAATGAATGAAATTTCTGTTCAGAACATAATTCTCAAATTTCTATAATTCCCCACAAGGGAATTGCCCCTTTCATAATAAAGACTTTTTTTTTTTTTTTAGTTGAAAGATACACAAACTGTTCAGACAGAATTTTAGTTAAAAAGCAAGTTGATGAATGGGCAATTCCCTGGTGGTTCAGGACTCTGCTCTTTACTGCAGGGGACATGGGTTTGATCCCTGGTAGGGGAACTAAGCTCCCACAAGCTGCATAGTATAGCCAAAAAAAAAAAAAAAGCAGCAAAGTGATGGAAAAAAAAGCAAGCAAGAGAATCTCTTAAATTAGAAGACAAGAAAATTAGCAAACAAAACTGAGTGGTAGATGAACATTCAAATTCATGTGAAAATGAGCACATTTAAAAATGTAAGGTGCTTTATCAGTACCTGATCTGGTGTCACTTTTCCAATCCTATAATCAGGACAATATAAGGAATTAGCCAAGGCATTTCTGTAAGCGGCAGCATGCAAATTTTCAATGACGTCTGTAAAATAAGTAAAGAAGCAGTTACAGAAACGTTTAAATAAAGACAACACCATGTAGAGAGCCTTGAAAACAACTATACAACTTTGGTCATCGCGTTCAAGCATCGAAAATTTATTATCATTTAACCTCTAGCAACTTCTAAAATTCTGCCAGTCAAATGTGCTGAGAAAAATAAGATTCTCTGATAGCAGCCTGTAAATGTCAGAATCCACCTGAAGAGGTATGCCTGGGCAGAGAGACACTAGCCAGGAGACTACAATAACTGTTCAGGCACAAAGGATGAGGGCTGGAGCCTCACTGCCACCAGTGGGGAAGGAAGCTACTCAGGACACAGAAGTCATCTTTTCTACAATTTTACCATTCTGTCTATTTCTTTTATGAAAGGTCTGGGGTAACAAAGATATCACCATGAAATATAAGATGAGCAAACAGGAGCCAAGCACTCACTATGTTCCAGACACTTGACAGGCCTGCATGTGAATGAAGTCCTTGCCATTCTGAGCTCCTGCAGTTGGTCGCGTGCTTATACCTCAGTGGGCTACCTGCACATTTCTGCTCCTACCAGAAGTCCTATGACTTCTGAGAATCAGTGGTGCTTTTTTTATCTTACAGAATTGTTCTGCCAGATATGCTTGTCAAGATTATATAACCAAACATTCTATAAACACAAACATGAATACAAAAAAGGTTTTTTAAAATTAAGTTGATTGCTTTGGAAAAACCCAATAAAAAGGAGCTGGCTAAACAACAACAGCAATATATAATAGTAAAAGTAGCAGCAGCAGCAATAAATTGCTGCCAGATTTGGTGTAAGTAAAACAATCATTAAAAAACACCACGGGGTGCTCTGAAACAACCTAGAGGGGTGGGATAGGGAGGGAGGTTTAAGAGGGAGGGGACATATATGGCTGATTCATGTTGATTTAAGGCAGAAAGCACCACAATACTGTAAAGTAATAATCCTCCAATTAAAGATAAAAGACTGTTAAAAAACAAAAAACACCAGGGAACTTCCGAGGTGGCACAGTGCTAAGAATCCATCTGCCAATGCAGGGTACATGGGTTTGATCCCTGGTCTGGGAAGATTCCACGTGCCGAGGAGCTACTAAGCCTGTGTGCCACAACTACTGAACCTGCGGGCCTGGAGCCCATGCTCCACAGCAAGAGAAGCCTGCTCCCCCAAACTAGATAAAATCTACACACAGCATGGAAGATCCAGTGCAACCAATAAATAAATAAACAAAACAAAAAAAATCAGCATTCGGAGGATGGGCATAAAACACAGGTGAAAGGCCTAGGATTCTGTAATAAATTTACATATTAACATGATGAAAAATAATCAACAATACAAACGTTTAGAAATGAACAATGTTTTAAAAAGTGGACAAATTTTTGGAAAGTATTTTCAAACCCAAGGAGAAAAAGAATTTCAACAGCAGTTTTATTCCTCTAAAAATTGATTTTCTCGAAATCCCAGTATCTTAGAAACAACAGAATACAATCTAAAAGTGCACTTACGAGCCTGTGGATTCTGAAAAGCCACAGCTTTGTCAATCCTTAGCTGAGACTGAAGGGCAGCTACCTCCCAGCGTCGAAATTCTGGTGCTGTGGTGACATTGAGCAGGAACTCCATTAGAATATCACTACAGAAGAGATAAAGCTCAGAGTTATCAGTCAAAAATTTAAAACGAACATCCATTCTACATAACTGTAATGCTTTTTATTCAATTTTAGGCAGTTTGTGAATAATAATCCAAAACCAACATCAGGGGTCATACCACATTGAAAAACAAAAAAAAGAGTAGAACTGAGCAACTAAGTATTTCTTTAAAAGCAGATCTTCTAAATAAACACACACAGGTACTCACACATCATCCCGCAGGCATTCCACAGTATAGGCCATGTTTTCCCTTGTTGAAGTCACGCTGAGTCAAAAATAAATTACAGTGAATTATCTAAATCAGAAGAATAAGCTTTCTCTTATATCTTCATGAAATCAATCTTTTGGAAAAAATATTTTGAAGGATAAAAAGTATAAGTAATAGTGAACAAAAATATGCACACTCAACTAAAGATTTTAAGTATTTAAAAAAATCTTAAATAAGAAAACAGTTAAGTATTTCAACTTGACAAAAAGGAAGAAAGTCCTAACATATTACACTTGGATAAACCTTGAAAACATTTTGCTCAGTGAAGTCAGTCAGTCATGAAAAGGTAACAAATACTGTTTGATTCCACTGATACGAGGTACCTAGTCAAAATCATGGAAACAACACAGAATGGTGCTTGCCTGGGGCTGAGGGAAGGGAAGGTAGTGTTTAATAGCTACAGAGTTTGGGTTGGGGAAGATGAAAACATTCTGGAGATGGGTGGTGGTGATGGTTGCTCAGTGACACTTATTATAGGACTACACACGTTAAAGGTGGTAAATTTTATCTTGTATATATTTTACCACAACTTAAAAAAGAAAAGGCAGTTTTAAAGTTGAAGATCTCTTTATATCCTTCCCAGGCTCTCACACTTTCTCCCACTTGAGACAAACATGATTATAAGCATTGCATATTATTTTGTTAAAAACCTCCTCATACCTCCAAAAAATCTTAAAACTTGCTTCCCTGGTGGCTCAGAGGTTAAAGTGTCTGCCTGGAATGCAGGAGACCCGGGTTCAATCCCTGGGTCGGGAAGATCCCCTGGAGAAGGAAATGGCAAACCACTCCAGTACTCTTGCCTGGAGAATTCCATGGAGGGAGAAGCCTGGTAGGCTACAGTCCATGGGGTCACAAAGAGTTGGACACGACTGAGCGACTTCACTTTCACTCCTAACTGTAGTAGTCCCAGCATATTATTGTATCATACTTTACTTATCCACCTTTTTAAAGACAGGCATTTAGATTGTTTCCAGTCACAATATAAAGAATTCCTTTGTGCATGTGGATTAAAAACTGTTAGGTTGTAGAATATGCTCATTTTTAATATTAATTGATATTTCTTGATCCTTTCCTAAGTAGCTGTATCAACTCATACTCCCACCAGCAGTATAAATGGTATTGAACTGTTGGTTATAAGTAAAATCATTGTTTCTGGCCTCTTCTTCTAGAAACAGCCTATTCCTATCTTTGTTCCTATCCATTTACTCTTTGTTTTTTTTCCTAATTTGCAGTTCTTTATTTTTCCAAATAATCCTCCCCATATTACGTATGTTGCAAATACCTACTTTTAGTTACTTAGATTTTTACTTTCAGGCATAAAGATGTTTTACATTTATGCAGTCAAATTCATCAGTCTTTTCCTTCTTGTGCCTTAAGAAACTGTTAACCACCTTGATAACAGAGAAAAGTTCCTTTACAACTGATCATCATCTGGTGTTTTCACTATTTCTGATTATTTATTTTTAACAAACCTTAATTTACCACCAACTGCTTCAATTCCACGGGTTATCTTGAAAGATGAAGCTCCTTTTGTAGTCTTGGAAAAGAAAAAAACAACCATTTTTGGTAGTTTTTAATGCCAAGTTTGCCAAACATCACTTTATGTCAAAATCTAATGTCTGTCATTAAATTCAAAAGGAACACTAACTAAAAATACTACCTCCTTTTAAGAAATACCCAACAAAGTTGACCCAAAAGCACAAGTATAGATTTTTATATAAAGTACATTTAGATAAAAATTCAATAATGAAATACATGCTTGTTGAATTCATCAATCTATTGTGAAAGAGATTTGCATATGGGGAAAAATAATTTTCTTTCAATTTCTGGCACTTCTTTTTAAAAATTAAAAATGTCCTTTTTTGGGTACATGATTCTTTTATTGTTTAAAAAATTTATTTATTTTAATTGGAAGCTAATTACTTTACAATATTGTGGTGGTTTTTGCCATATATCGACATGAATCAGCCATGGATGTACATGTGCTCACCATCCTAAAAATGTTGTCTTTTTACTGATTTCTTATGCTCTAGCATGAACAGCTGGATGGGCACTAATTTACTGCTTCTCTATGATAAGTATCCCGTGATTTTTCACGCTATATTAGGGGACTGTACTGGGTTGAAAACTGATCCCAAAAATTCATGTCTACCCAAGAACCTACAAAAGTGACCCTGATTGGAAACAGCCTTTGCAGATGTAAATACTTAAAATGAGGTCATGCTGGATAAGAGTGCCCTTCAGTAAGAGGGATATTTGGACAAAGAAACACAGACAGACAGGGCCACATGAAATCAGGGGCAATACTGGAATGATGCAGCCGCAAGCCAAGGAATGAAAAGAACTGCTGGCAACCACCAGAAGCTGTGGGAGAGACAAAGGCAAGATTCTTCCTAGAGCCTTCAGAGGGGGTATGGCTCTACTGACACCATGACTTTGACTTCTAGCCTCTAGAACTGTGACAGGATAAACTCCTGTTGTTTAAGCCAGACTGTTTGAAGTAATTTGTTATGGCAGCTCCAGGACACTAACAAAGGGGTGTTGCTTTTAGTTTTTCTTCTCTGTAGGACCAAGATATCACAGATTTCTAAACACACGGAAGTAGTAAAGATGCTTACCAAACTGGATGCAAGACGAAGCAAATGAGAAGTTCCTAAATTGTTGAAGTTCTCATATCTGCTGCCTGCTTTAATGAACAAACCAATTCTTGATGCAGGAGCATAGTTTTCAAGAGAAGCAATCACTAAACCATTTGGTAACCTGGTGAACTGTATATAAAATAAAGCAGGGATGTGATGAATGTCCTTATATTACCAAGAACAGTAAGGCGTCTATGTGTCCAGTATGAGTAACTCAGGGGGACTAACCTCAAGGTCCTGAGGATGTGGAGGCACTCCTGCAGGGGCTGCTGTGGCTTTAGCTTTAGGAGCAACTTTGAGGGAATAAAATCTCTAAATACAAAAAAAGACAGGTTACCACATTTCTCAAAAGGAGAGTGCATTGTATCTCAGTTGGGCCAAGCAATAGAGGGTGTTCAGTGGTAAAATAACTCCATGGGAGGATTCAGCTGATTAACGTATTAACTAACCCACCAGTTTACCCACGCCACTCTTAAATCTCTATTTGTGATCTGTAGAGCTAGAAGGAACGCTGAGTTGAACATGTTCATTTCTTATATAAAGAGTCACTGTATTTTCTTTTACCTTTTAACAACCTTATTAGAGCTCCAAGTGGTCCTTTCTAGGCTCTAATGCTTTGGAACTTTTTCAAAAAGTGTGGAATAGCCACATTCATACCTTTTTATAGATTTTAGCATTACTGCTTCTCTTATCTGCCTAAAGAGTCTCATCTTTTTAGTCTACTTTCCAGTGACTTCATTTCCTTAAATCATTTTAGTAACCTTTAAAAAGCATATCAAAGAAAACTTCATCCAAGCCCCCAAATATTTCCCATAGTATCTTCTCTCTCTTTTGTGCTATATTAAGACTACACAACTAAAGGTTTTTTTATCTTCTTTGACTAATATACCATGAGATTAATGATAGGTACACCCACAGCAGATTCTCAAAATGTAATATGCAGCCATGGGAAGGGATCCTCTTAAACATCAGATAATGGATCGAAAATGTGTAATTTTATTCAGCTTTTTTTTTGGCCAATGATATACAATGCCACAGAATTAATTTTGATTATGTCTAAGGATCAGAAGATTACTAGTGGAGATGTTGAGAATTAAACCTTAGTACTCCCAGGATTAAATGAACATGTTGCCTGAGTTTCCCAAGGAGCCCCTCAGAGGCTGGATTGTTCCTACTTCATGTTGTCCAGGAGGGCTGCTGGTTGTGCATTCAGCTTCAGTGCTGTACTATTGAAAAGTTGGTTCCTAGTTTTCATTTGCTGTTCAGTTCAGTCCTCAGTTGTGTCCGACTCTCTGCGACTACGTGACTGCCAGGCTTTCCTGTCCATCAACCAACTGCTTAAGTTTACCCAAACTCATGTCCATTGAGTTGGTGATGCCATCTAACCATCTCATCCTCTGTCGTCCGCCCTTCTCCTCCTCCCTTCAATCTTTCCTAACATCAGGGTCTTTTCAAATGAGTCAGCTCTTTGCATCAGGTGGCCTAAGGATTGGAGTTTCAGCTTCAACATCAATCCTTCTAGTGAACACCCAGGACTGATTTCCTTTAGGATGGACTGGTTAGATCTCCTTGCAGTCCAAGGGACTCTCAAGAGTCTTCACCAGCACCAGAGTTCAAAAGCATCAATTCTTCTGCACTCAGCTTTCTTTATAGTCCCACTCTCACATCCATACATGACTACTGGAAAAAACATAGCCTTGATTAGATGGACCTTTGTTGATAAAGTGATGTCTCTGCTTTTCAATATGCTGCCTAGGTTGGTCATAACTTTCCTTAGTGCTCTCAAATTATAAATTACAATTAGCTTTGCTTTTTTATCATCAATTTCATTCGCTGGGTATGGTACAGTTAACTCTACTAGTGTTTCTAGCTTTTGATTTTTCCAGAAAGTAAAAATTTAAGATATGTGGGCACATCAGTTGCTAAGGTAGATTCAGGCGCTCTCCTCTCAAATGTGCCTGAGCAGTGACACTTTGTTGATAACGTATTTTCTATAATTTGTTCCATTCAGACCTGTTGCAAAGAATTATCCTAGTAACTGTCCATACAATTACTATTTTGTTTTAATAACAAAAGATGTATAAATTTACTCTTATGTAAAGTTAAGTGCTGTAAGTAGAAATAACAATTGCTTTCAAGCTTACTGCAATTTGTTTACATTGGTCCTCTTCAACTCTGTTACTTTTGAGTTCTTTTTTCTACTGAAAGGTGAGGATGGAATGAATGAGGAGGAGGTTTTGAGGTCTTTTGCCAGTCTAACTGGACTTCCTTCTAAGGGTTATTAAAATCACCGGTTAGTTTGGGGTGCTAAGAAGGCTAAGAGAATTACAGTCTAAATCACGGTCATTTGTATAATTCATAGTTCCTCTATTTAAATATTAAGTACCCGGAAACTCCACTCACTGGTTTTTCAGACCCTTCTAGTAGATTACTACGTTACTTAGCAACCCAGGCTCTCCCGGTATTTTGAGCTGGATAATTCTGTTGTGGGTAGCTTTGAGCACTGACGGATGTTCAGCAGTAGCACTCCCCCGCCCCTCAGGTTGTCACAATCAAAAATGTCTCTAGATATTGCCAAATGTCCCCTGGGGGCAAAATTGGCCTTGAAGAGTTGTTTTAAACTCAGAGGTTGAAACTGCCCCCTCTTGATAACCACTAGTCCACAATGATATAACACTGATATTGGATTTCCCCCCAAGTGACAGCTATGTGTCACTCGGACATGGAGGAGGAGCCTTAAGAAGCTCTAAAGGGAAGGCCAAGAATCCCTCCTGGATAATATTAAAACAAGATCAAGAAAAGCACACTTTACGCAGCCAGGACACGACAGTAACAATCAAGTTCCAAGTTCACTGAACAACGCTCATTTTTTTTCTTATGATTTTACTCATAAGCCCGCTTAACAGTTGGAGCAGGTGATGCTACATGATATGCCAAGAAACAAAGGCAGCAGCTGATAGGGTAGGGATGGGGGACTAGGTCTACACCGGCCTCCTGCGACCCGTATTTCGCGGTCTCCTTCACCTGCACGCAAGTGCAGCAATGACCTTCAAAGGTGTCTTCACCGAATCGCTTCACCTCTGCTCTCAAGCCCCCCTCCCCCGCTGCACGTTTTCCTGCATTAGGTCTCCTCTGCTCAGAGCATGAGCGGGCCTTCCAGCGCCTGACCCACCCAGCCTGGAGCCCAGTTGGCCCGCAGGGTTCAGCTGAAGGGCAGAATGAAGCCCAGCGCCCAGGGGCCCCAAACCAGGCAACTCCGGTCCGCATGACCTTGCTGACCATCTGCTTTCCAACCCTTTCCCAAGCCCGCCAGCTGTGCTCACCGAGAGGGCCCCGGCTCTAGTTAACAGCTTCATTGCTCAAGATTGTTCTGAGCCTCGGTCACTGCCGCCTTAGAGGAAAGCAAGATGGTGGCTGACAGCGGCCGTGGCCCAGCTTTCCCTGCGACACTCTTTCCCACGTCTCTTACGTGAAGGACTCTCTAGACCACCGGCTGCGCTCTACTGCTCCGTGGAGGTGGGGCCAGTCCAATTCCTCCAAGACATAGGATAGGGAGACGCATAATTTCGTAAGGGAGTATTTAGAAGATAATTCAAGTTAACGCTTTTTTAGTTCTCTTTTTGGACTGGATATCCACTCTGTAATCTTCTGACTACTCCTGTGACAGCACATCGCAGCGCCGCCCCGCCCCCGCCACTTTGGATTCTCCCGCTCCGGACTGTCCAATGAAAGAGTCGGGTTCCCGGGATTCCACCTGCGGCGTCTGGGCTCGAGCCGTCTGAACTGCAGTACTTGCCGCTCCGTAGAAGCTGGCGGCTTTAGAAGGCCTTCCTCTGTCTGCTCTTATGCAGAGACTTAGGCTTCGGGTCATTAGCTCCATGAGGACACAGGCCTTGTCCAATCAATTCGCTTCTCTAACTGCCAGACCACGCCGGGGATACACCTGGGTGAGACGGAAGCTTAGAAAATCAGTACAACGAAGGTCTCTGGTGTCCTGGAGTTAATAGTCTAGGCTGGGGTTATCTAGAAAATAAAAACTGAACTATAGTTTTGTTTTAGAAAAATTAAAATGTTTTGAGTGGTGTGAGTGGTTGAGAGAGAGACTTCTAAGCGGAAGCTTGCATGTGGAGAGTCACGTGACTGCTGTGAAAGTGAAAGTCGCTCAGTCGTGTCCGATTCTTTGCGACCCCATGGACTGTACAGTCCATGGAATTCTCCAGGGCAGAATACTGGAGTGGGTAGCCTTTCTCTTCTCCAGGGGATCTTCCCAACCCGGGAATGGAGCCGAGGTCTCCTGTGTTGCAAGCATAATCTTTACCAACTGAGCTGTCAGGAAAGCCTCACGTGACTGATGGGGAAAGAAAATTCTGTGCTCTTTTCCACGAGTATTAACTAAGAAGTTGTTTGTGCCAGACACTATACTGAAGATTAAGGCATGATCCCTGCCCTTCAGGGACTTATAGTCCTGTACCTTGCTACGTTGCATGGCTGGGAAACTAACATTTAACATCATTTAGGAGTTTGTTACGAGTGAAGAATTTTCGGATCCCATACTGGATCAAAATCTTAGTTTTTAGAAGATCCTGAGGTGATTTGTATGCACATGAAAATTTCATAAGGCGTTACAGAGTAGAGAAACTAATACCCCCAGCCTGTGTCTGAATTTCTCTACACTCACAACTCTGTAATAGGAGATTACAGGGGACACCTAAGACCCGGTAATTGAGAATATGGCAGGAGTTCCCTGCTGCCTAGTGGTTAGAATATGACGTTGTCGCTGCTGTGGCCCGTGTTCGATCCCTGGTTGGGAACTGAGAGCCTGTAACCTGTGGAAGGTACAGCCAAAAAATATTTTTAAAAAATGCAGAAAAGAATCTGGCACAAAAACTGTGCTAGATTTACATAGTGGTGCATGAGATGATTTAAAGTTGGTACAAAAGACTTCCCTGGTGGTACAGTGGATAAGAAGCTGCCCCCTGGCAATGCAGAGGACACAGGTTCGATCCCTGGTCCAGGAAGATTCCACATGCAGTGGAGCAACTAAGCCACTGCCACAGCTAGTGATCCTGCTCTAGAGCCTGCACATGGCAACCAGGGAAGCCCCTGCACCTAGAGCCTGTGCTCAGCAAGAGAAACCACTGCAAGGAGAAGGCCTTGCACTACAACTAGAGAGTAGCTACCCCCGCCCCTCCCCTCCCCACCAACGCCCAGATGTGTATAAGAGACAGCTACTGCTCCGTGGAGGTGGGGCCAGTCCAATTCCTCCAAGACATAGGATAGGGAGACGCATAATTTCGTAAGGGAGTATTTAGAAGATAATTCAAGTTAACGCTTTTTTAGTTCTCTTTTTGGACTGGATATCCACTCTGTAATCTTCTGACTACTCCTGTGACAGCACATCGCAGCGCCGCCCCGCCCCCGCCACTTTGGATTCTCCCGCTCCGGACTGTCCAATGAAAGAGTCGGGTTCCCGGGATTCCACCTGCGGCGTCTGGGCTCGAGCCGTCTGAACTGCAGTACTTGCCGCTCCGTAGAAGCTGGCGGCTTTAGAAGGCCTTCCTCTGTCTGCTCTTATGCAGAGACTTAGGCTTCGGGTCATTAGCTCCATGAGGACACAGGCCTTGTCCAATCAATTCGCTTCTCTAACTGCCAGACCACGCCGGGGATACACCTGGGTGAGACGGAAGCTTAGAAAATCAGTACAACGAAGGTCTCTGGTGTCCTGGAGTTAATAGTCTAGGCTGGGGTTATCTAGAAAATAAAAACTGAACTATAGTTTTGTTTTAGAAAAATTAAAATGTTTTGAGTGGTGTGAGTGGTTGAGAGAGAGACTTCTAAGCGGAAGCTTGCATGTGGAGAGTCACGTGACTGCTGTGAAAGTGAAAGTCGCTCAGTCGTGTCCGATTCTTTGCGACCCCATGGACTGTACAGTCCATGGAATTCTCCAGGGCAGAATACTGGAGTGGGTAGCCTTTCTCTTCTCCAGGGGATCTTCCCAACCCGGGAATGGAGCCGAGGTCTCCTGTGTTGCAAGCATAATCTTTACCAACTGAGCTGTCAGGAAAGCCTCACGTGACTGATGGGGAAAGAAAATTCTGTGCTCTTTTCCACGAGTATTAACTAAGAAGTTGTTTGTGCCAGACACTATACTGAAGATTAAGGCATGATCCCTGCCCTTCAGGGACTTATAGTCCTGTACCTTGCTACGTTGCATGGCTGGGAAACTAACATTTAACATCATTTAGGAGTTTGTTACGAGTGAAGAATTTTCGGATCCCATACTGGATCAAAATCTTAGTTTTTAGAAGATCCTGAGGTGATTTGTATGCACATGAAAATTTCATAAGGCGTTACAGAGTAGAGAAACTAATACCCCCAGCCTGTGTCTGAATTTCTCTACACTCACAACTCTGTAATAGGAGATTACAGGGGACACCTAAGACCCGGTAATTGAGAATATGGCAGGAGTTCCCTGCTGCCTAGTGGTTAGAATATGACGTTGTCGCTGCTGTGGCCCGTGTTCGATCCCTGGTTGGGAACTGAGAGCCTGTAACCTGTGGAAGGTACAGCCAAAAAATATTTTTAAAAAATGCAGAAAAGAATCTGGCACAAAAACTGTGCTAGATTTACATAGTGGTGCATGAGATGATTTAAAGTTGGTACAAAAGACTTCCCTGGTGGTACAGTGGATAAGAAGCTGCCCCCTGGCAATGCAGAGGACACAGGTTCGATCCCTGGTCCAGGAAGATTCCACATGCAGTGGAGCAACTAAGCCACTGCCACAGCTAGTGATCCTGCTCTAGAGCCTGCACATGGCAACCAGGGAAGCCCCTGCACCTAGAGCCTGTGCTCAGCAAGAGAAACCACTGCAAGGAGAAGGCCTTGCACTACAACTAGAGAGTAGCTACCCCCGCCCCTCCCCTCCCCACCAACGCCCAGATGTGTATAAGAGACAGCTACTGCTCCGTGGAGGTGGGGCCAGTCCAATTCCTCCAAGACATAGGATAGGGAGACGCATAATTTCGTAAGGGAGTATTTAGAAGATAATTCAAGTTAACGCTTTTTTAGTTCTCTTTTTGGACTGGATATCCACTCTGTAATCTTCTGACTACTCCTGTGACAGCACATCGCAGCGCCGCCCCGCCCCCGCCACTTTGGATTCTCCCGCTCCGGACTGTCCAATGAAAGAGTCGGGTTCCCGGGATTCCACCTGCGGCGTCTGGGCTCGAGCCGTCTGAACTGCAGTACTTGCCGCTCCGTAGAAGCTGGCGGCTTTAGAAGGCCTTCCTCTGTCTGCTCTTATGCAGAGACTTAGGCTTCGGGTCATTAGCTCCATGAGGACACAGGCCTTGTCCAATCAATTCGCTTCTCTAACTGCCAGACCACGCCGGGGATACACCTGGGTGAGACGGAAGCTTAGAAAATCAGTACAACGAAGGTCTCTGGTGTCCTGGAGTTAATAGTCTAGGCTGGGGTTATCTAGAAAATAAAAACTGAACTATAGTTTTGTTTTAGAAAAATTAAAATGTTTTGAGTGGTGTGAGTGGTTGAGAGAGAGACTTCTAAGCGGAAGCTTGCATGTGGAGAGTCACGTGACTGCTGTGAAACACAACCAACAAATGAAATAAAAAATACGGTTGGTACATAAATGAACATTGTATTTTAATGGTTATAATTTTGAATATTATGGCAAGCAATGCTGATAATGAGTTTCCTTTTGGCATATATTTATAAAAGAATAAAAGATTGATGTAAACAACGTTAAATTAACTATTGGTGATATGGACATATGGAAAAAATAACAAAGGTGTTAACAAGGAGTAAAGTTTGAGAAACATTTCGCTGATCCAGACACCCACCTGGTTAAAATTTTTCAATGATTTCCCATGTTTTTCAGGATAAAGTTCACATTGATTAGCATGATATACAAACCTCTGTCTCCAGTACTTTTTAATCACTACTCTCAAATTAACTTCATCCCTGAGAGTCATTGGAACTTTATCATCCAGTTGAGGTTAGGTGGGGTATACAAATGCACGTGTCCATGAACACACTGCTATTTAGAATGTTTCCTTCTTCAGTTATAACACCATCAATGCATCAAACCATAATTGTGACCCAAATTTAAAATGTTCAAAATGTGGTAGTGTATGAAATACAAGTCACAATAACAGCTACATAAATAATAAAATACTGTTTATTAAGTATTTTGCAACATTGCAATATTGCTTATTAAGTTTTACAGTACAAAGAAAGACTGCCATCTTGTGGAAACATCTGCTACTTCCACATGATGTTGTGATTTACCTCAGTGACAGCTGTTTATATGTGGAGGAAGGGTGTGTGTGCAGAGATGGGATACCATTGTTAACATGTATTTGTGACATTGGTTGGTGTTGTGCATTTTCCACCTCAAGCTTTTTTCCAGCTCCCAATCAGTCCTACAGCTAATTAGATAATTATAGAGAAAGAAGAGGCTGGATCCATGAGCTCCAATTCTCAGAGTATTGAATGTGGTAGGGATAGACATGCAAAGAGTAGAGTTTTTGTTTGTTATTGAAGATAAGCTAGTTGTTCAGTTGCTCAGTCATGTCTGACTCTGCGACCCCATAGACTGCAGCATGCCAGGCCTCCTTGTCCCTCTCCACCTCCCAGAGTTTGCCCGACTTCATGTCCATTGAATTGGTGATGCCAGCCAACCACCTCATCCTCTGTTGCCCCCATCTCCTCCTGCCCTCAGTCTTTCCCAGCATCAAGGTCTTTTCCAATGAGTTGGCTCTTTGCATACATATTTATTTAGTAAACAATGAAAAATGCTCAACACCACTAATCATTTGTTGTTGTGCAGTTGCTAAGTCATGTCTGACTCTGACTCACGGGACTGCAGCCAGACAGGCTCCCCTGTCCTTCACTATCTCCCACAGTTTGGTCACATTTATGTTCATTGAGTCAGTGATGCTATTTAACCATCTCATCCTCTGCTGCCCCCTTCTCCTTTTACTTTCAGGTTTTCCCAGCATCCGGGTCTTTTACAGTGAGTCAGCTTTAGCATCAGGAGTCTTTGCAAAGTATTGGAGCTTCAGCAGCAGTTCTTCCACTGAATATTCAGGGTTGATTTCCTTTAGGATTGGCTGGTTTGATCTTGCAGTCCAAGGGACTCAATCTAGGGTCTTCTCTAGCACCACAGTTTGAAAACATCAATTCTTCAGTGCTCAGCTTTCTTTGTGGTCTAACTTTCACATCTGTACATGACTACTGGAAAAATCATAGCTTTGACTATATGGATCGTTGTCGGCAAAGTGATGTCTCTGATTTTTAATACACTGTCTAGGTTTGTCATAGCTTTTCTTCCAAGGAGTAAGCATCTTTTAATTCCATGGCTGCAGTTACCATCCAGAGTGATTTTAGAGCCCAATAAAATCAAGTCTGTCACTGTTTCTATTTTATCCCCATCTATTTGCCATGAAGTGATGGGACCGGATGCCATGATCCTTGTTTCTTGAATGTTAAATTTTGAATCAACTTTTTTACTCTCCTCTTTTCACCTTCATCAAGAAGCTCTTTAGTTCCTCTTTGCTTTTTGCCTTAGGGTGGTGTCATCTGCATATCTGAGGTTATTGATATTTCTCCCAGAAATCTTGATTCCAACTTGTGCTTCATCCAGCCCAGCGTTTCTCATGATGTACTCTGATAAGCTAGTACAAATTCAAATTAGAATGTTTTAACTTTACAGTTTAAATGTAGTCCCAATGGTGGCCACAAAGAAAATAGCTGTAGAATATACACAAACAGAAAAGAGAAAGGAATTTAAGGATTTTACTACAAAATTCAACTAAAGACAAAAAAGAAAACATTAATATAGGAAATAAGGGACCAAAATAAAGCTGTAAGGCATATAGAAAAGAAAGAGCAAAATGACAGAAGTAAGTCCTTATTAGTAATTACTTTAAATGTAATCAAAAGAGATTAGCTGAATTGATAAAAATATATTTCAACTATATGCTGCTTACCAGAGACTAACTTTAGACTTTAAATACAATGGGTTGAAAGTGAAAGAAATGGAAAAAGATACTCCATGCAAACAATAACCAAAAGAGACCAGGGGCAGCTCTATTAATATTAAGGCAAAATAGACTTAAAAATTTTTTATTTTGTATTGGGATATAGCAAATTAATACTGTCACAGTTTCAAGTGAACAGCAGAGACTCAACCATACATATATCCATTCTCCCTGAAATTCCCCTCCCATCTAGGCTGCCACATAACGTTGAGCGGGGTTCCATGTGCTATTCATTAGGTCCTTCTTGGTTATCCATTTTAATTATAGCAGTGTGTACATGTCCATTCCAAAGTCCCTAATTATCCCTTTCCCCCATCCTTCCCTCTGGCAACCAGCTAAGATGTTTTTCTGTGTCCTCACTTGATAAAAGGGGCAAGAGATCTCTGTGAGGTCTCTTATGAATGTATCTTAAAAATCTTTATTTGGTTATGCTGCATCTTTGTTGCTGCATGTGGGCTTTCTCTAGTTGCAGTGAATGGGGGCTACTCTTCATTGTGTTGCACAGGCTTCTCATTGAGGTGGCTTCTCTTGTTGCAGGGCATAGGCTCTAGGCACGCAGGCTTCAGGAGCTGCAGCTTGAGGGCTCTAGAGCACTGGGTTCAGTAGTTGTAGCTCATGGGCTTAGTTGCCTGTGGTATGTAGAATCTCCCTGGACCAGGGATCAGACCTGTGTTGCCTGCATTTGCAGGTGGATATCCACTTACCACTTATCCATAGTACTTACACACTTATCACCAGGGAAGTCTGGAGTCTCTTTTGTAAGAACACTTATCCCATTCATGAAGTCCTCATCCTCATGATCTAATCACTTCCCAAATGCCCATCCATCTAACATCTCACCTTTGATAGGCTTCAGCAGACAAATTTTGGGTGAACACATTCAGACCATAGCATACTAGATACAAATACCTTGTTGGATATATTTTCACCCAGTGCAAATATTTTCTCCCAGTCTGTGGCTTGTATTTTCATTTCCTTAACAATGTTTATTAACAGCATAAAATTTAATTTTGTTGAAGTCCAATTTATCAGTTTTTTTCTTTCATGGGTTATGGTTTTTTGTCATAGCCAAGAAATCTTTGACTAAGACAAGGCCATAAAAAATTTCCCCTGTTTTCTCTACACATCTTACAGTTTTGGGTTTTATACTTAGGTCTATGATCCATCAAACAAAAACCTCTTTTAAAGAATAGTTATAGTTTCCTAGAAAAATAAGAAAAATAGTAAAAAGAGTTCTCATATACTTCATATCCAATTTCCTCTATCATTAACATGTTATAGTAGTGTAGTACCTTTTTCACAATTAGTGAACCAATGTTGTTGCATTAGCTAAAGTTCATATTTTGTTCAGATTTCCTGTGTTTACCTAATGTTTTTCTGTTCCAGGATCCCAACCAGAATAGCATATTACATTTAGTCTTCAAGTCTCTTTAGGCTTCTCTTTTAAGTCTTATTTCAAAACTTGTCCTTCTTGTACCTGTCCCTTCCAAATGAGAGGTCTGACTGTGAATAGGAGATGAATGAAATGAAGGTGAAGTTATAGTTACTGGAATGACACACACCAACTTTGTGGTAGTGGAGGGAGACCAACAGCCAGGAACCTTGGGGAAGGAACATCTTAGACCCTGGAGAGTCTGAGGGAAAGGAGGACATTAATGATCTTTTGTCATTCAGAACCACTGGTGGAATATGCCTTGTGAAGGAAAATGCTATGATGTAATTCTCCCAAACTGTTCTGTGCATACTAAACTTGACTATCATCTTTTAAAAGTCTTCCATCTTTTATCAGATGGTTCTGATCACAATTTAATCACCATTCTCCTTAACAAGGCAAGAATAGTGGTAGGAATACAGAGTTCAGTTCAGTCGTGTCTGACTCTTTGTGACCCCATGGACTGCAGCATGCCAGGCTTCCCTGTCTATCACCAACTCTTGGAGCTTGCTCAGACTCATGTCCATCGAGTTGATGCCATCCAACCATCACATCCTCTGTCATCCCCTTCTCCTCCTGTCTTCAATCTTTCCAAGCATCAGAGTCTTTTCCAATGAGTCAGTTCTCATCAAGTGGCCAAAGTATTGGAGCTTCAGCTTCAGCATCAGTCCTTCCAATGAATAATTAGGACTGATTTCCTTTAGGGTTGACTGGTTTGATCTTCTTGCAGTCCAAGGGACTCTCAAGAGTCTTCTCCAACACCAGAGTTCAGAAGCATTAATTCTTCAGCTCTCAGCTTTCTTTATAGTCAAACTCTCTTCATCCATACATGACTACTGGAAAAACCATAGGAATACACAGAAGAACTGTATAAAGAAGTCTTAATGACCCAGATAACCATGATGGTGTGGTCACTAACCAAGAGCCAGACATCCTGGAGTGTGAAGTCAGGTGGGCCTTAGGAAGTACTACCATGAAGCTAGTGGAGGTGATGGAACTCCAGCTGAGTTATTTCGAGCCCTAAACAATGATGCTATTAAAGTGCTGCACCAATATGCCAGCGAATTTGGAAAACTCAAAAGTGACTACAGGACTGGAAAAGATAAGTTTTCATTCAAATCCTAAAGAAGGGCAATGCCAAAGAAAGTTCAAACCACTGCACAAATGTGCTCATTTCACATGCTAGCAAAGTAATTCTCAAAATCCTTCGAGCTAGGCTTCAGCAGTCTGTGAACTGAGAACTTCCAGATGTATAAGCTGGATTTAGAAAAGGCAGAGGAACCAGAAATGAAATTGCCAACAGTTGTTGGAGCACAGAGAAAACAAGAGAATTCCAGAAAAAACATCTGCTGCACTGACTACACTAAAGCCTTTGAGTGTGTGGATCACAATAAACTGTGGAAAATTCTTAAAGAGATGGGACTACCAGACCACCTTACCTGCCTCCTGCAAAACCTGTATGCAGGTCAAGAAGCAACAGTTAGAACCAGACATGGAACAACAGACTGGTTCCAAATTGGGAAAGGAGTATGTGAAGGCTATATATTGTCACCCTGCCTATTTAACTCATATGCAGAGTACATCATATGAAATGCCAGGTAGATTTTTTCCAGGAAGCACAAGCTGGAATCAAGATTTCTGGGAGAAATATCAATAATTTTAGATATGTAGCTAACACCACCCTTATGGCACAAAGAGGAACTAAAGAGCCTCTTGAGCGTGAAAGAGGAGAGTGAAAAGCTGACTTAAAAGTCAGCGTTCAAAAAACCAAGATATTGGCATCCGGTCCCATCACTTCATGGCAAACAGATGGGGAAACAATGGAAACGGTGACATATTTTATTTTCTTGGGCTCCAAAATCACTGCAGATGGTGACTGCAACTATGAGATTAAAAGATGCTTGCTCCTTGGAAGAAAGCTATGACAAACTTGGACAGAATAGTAAAAAGCAGAGACATCACTTTGCCAACAAAGGTCCATATAGTTAAAGATATGGTTTTTTCTGTAGTCATGTATGGATGTGAGAGCTGGACCATAAAGAAGGCTAGAGTGCTGAAGAACTGATGCTTTTGAATTGTGGTGCTAGAGAAGACTCTTGAGAGTCCCTAGGGCAGCAAGGAAATTAAAGCAGTCAATATTCAGGTAATCAACCCTGAATATTCATTGGAAGGGCTGATGCTGAAGGTGAAGCTCCAGTTCTTTGGCCACCTGATGCAAAGAGCTGACTCATTGGAAAAGACCTCAATGCTGGGAAAGACTGAGGGCGTGAGAAGAAGATAACAGAGGATGAGATGGTTGGATAGCATAATTTACTCAACGGACATGGGTTTGAGCAAACTCCAGGAGATAGTGAAGGACAGGGAAGCCTGGCATGCTGCAGTCCATGGGGTTGCAAAGAGCTGGACATGACTGAACAACTGAACAATAGTAACTCCTTAACATTAACGATAAGCATACTGGGAATACCAGTGGATGGCTCCACTTCCCACGTAGTACACTTGTCAACACCCACATCTTACCCATCCCTTCTTTTGTAGCCATTGTTCTATCTTTCCTTGGGGGCAGCTAAATGCCTTCTGTTGTTGGTATAGACAAGTGAATGGATTGCATTCATATTCCTCAAATAGTCTCTCAAAAGGCAAAGGCTAGATTCAATTATTTATACCAAACTGAGAATCTTATATTTATAAACTGGCCAGAAGGATATGTTTGAGGCATTGTGAACCTGTGTGGTGTCTGACTGAGATGGATCCCACTGGGGGGCATGAACAACTGAAAAACTTTCCTGGGGTACCAGTTGTACCCACATAATTGTATCACTGTATGAAATCGAGCCATTAGCTTGCTTCCCTTCAAAAAACATTGCCTTGCTCCTTTGAGATGGTCATAAGAGAGCAGGCATTTAGGAAGGCAGTTAAATCAGAATCTCACAACCAAGGTGGTTTAGAGTGGTAGAACTTCCCTAGATTTTCTTTTTGCAGGCCAGCATAGAGTCAATGTAATTACTATTACATTGTGCTATTCACGAATCAGTGCCTCAGTACAAGTGAAATGGTGAATACAGAAATTCGAGAAAGCCACTTGATTTTCTAAGATTAACTAAATTGGTTTATAGGATTTGTTCAGCTAGTTGGTTCTGAGACCCAGGAGGCATGGTTAAGGTCAAATACTGTAGGTTAGCCTCATCATGTTGCTTAAAGTTCTACTGATAGTAGTCTTAACAATTGTATGAGGCAAATTAAATAAATTTGAACCAAATAAATTTGGTCCAAATCTAAGATTAACCAGAGAAGCTGATAAGGTAGTATACTCAAGGGGAAATATGCTAGAAGTCAAGATGGGAGATATTATTGGGAGACAATTTTTCATGGGTCTTTTGCGTTTCTGTATGATTTTCAAGAAAATGTATTAACTGCCTTTTTGTTTTGCAATGATTTTTTTTTGCAAGGATTTTGCAAGGATTATAGAGCAAATGAAAGTGAAAGAGGAGAGCGAAAAAGTTGGCTTAAAGCTCAACATTCAGAAAACGAAGATCATGGCATCTGGTCCCATCACTTCATGGGAAATAGGTGGGGAAACAGTGGAAACAGTG
>SJYT01071296.1:417403-439440 GCA_006410635.1 Cephalophus harveyi | reverse complement strand
GGCTTTCTCTAGTTGCAGTGAATGGGGGCTACTCTTCATTGTGTTGCACAGGCTTCTCATTGAGGTGGCTTCTCTTGTTGCAGGGCATAGGCTCTAGGCACGCAGGCTTCAGGAGCTGCAGCTTGAGGGCTCTAGAGCACTGGGTTCAGTAGTTGTAGCTCATGGGCTTAGTTGCCTGTGGTATGTAGAATCTCCCTGGACCAGGGATCAGACCTGTGTTGCCTGCATTTGCAGGTGGATATCCACTTACCACTTATCCATAGTACTTACACACTTATCACCAGGGAAGTCTGGAGTCTCTTTTGTAAGAACACTTATCCCATTCATGAAGTCCTCATCCTCATGATCTAATCACTTCCCAAATGCCCATCCATCTAACATCTCACCTTTGATAGGCTTCAGCAGACAAATTTTGGGTGAACACATTCAGACCATAGCATACTAGATACAAATACCTTGTTGGATATATTTTCACCCAGTGCAAATATTTTCTCCCAGTCTGTGGCTTGTATTTTCATTTCCTTAACAATGTTTATTAACAGCATAAAATTTAATTTTGTTGAAGTCCAATTTATCAGTTTTTTTCTTTCATGGGTTATGGTTTTTTGTCATAGCCAAGAAATCTTTGACTAAGACAAGGCCATAAAAAATTTCCCCTGTTTTCTCTACACATCTTACAGTTTTGGGTTTTATACTTAGGTCTATGATCCATCAAACAAAAACCTCTTTTAAAGAATAGTTATAGTTTCCTAGAAAAATAAGAAAAATAGTAAAAAGAGTTCTCATATACTTCATATCCAATTTCCTCTATCATTAACATGTTATAGTAGTGTAGTACCTTTTTCACAATTAGTGAACCAATGTTGTTGCATTAGCTAAAGTTCATATTTTGTTCAGATTTCCTGTGTTTACCTAATGTTTTTCTGTTCCAGGATCCCAACCAGAATAGCATATTACATTTAGTCTTCAAGTCTCTTTAGGCTTCTCTTTTAAGTCTTATTTCAAAACTTGTCCTTCTTGTACCTGTCCCTTCCAAATGAGAGGTCTGACTGTGAATAGGAGATGAATGAAATGAAGGTGAAGTTATAGTTACTGGAATGACACACACCAACTTTGTGGTAGTGGAGGGAGACCAACAGCCAGGAACCTTGGGGAAGGAACATCTTAGACCCTGGAGAGTCTGAGGGAAAGGAGGACATTAATGATCTTTTGTCATTCAGAACCACTGGTGGAATATGCCTTGTGAAGGAAAATGCTATGATGTAATTCTCCCAAACTGTTCTGTGCATACTAAACTTGACTATCATCTTTTAAAAGTCTTCCATCTTTTATCAGATGGTTCTGATCACAATTTAATCACCATTCTCCTTAACAAGGCAAGAATAGTGGTAGGAATACAGAGTTCAGTTCAGTCGTGTCTGACTCTTTGTGACCCCATGGACTGCAGCATGCCAGGCTTCCCTGTCTATCACCAACTCTTGGAGCTTGCTCAGACTCATGTCCATCGAGTTGATGCCATCCAACCATCACATCCTCTGTCATCCCCTTCTCCTCCTGTCTTCAATCTTTCCAAGCATCAGAGTCTTTTCCAATGAGTCAGTTCTCATCAAGTGGCCAAAGTATTGGAGCTTCAGCTTCAGCATCAGTCCTTCCAATGAATAATTAGGACTGATTTCCTTTAGGGTTGACTGGTTTGATCTTCTTGCAGTCCAAGGGACTCTCAAGAGTCTTCTCCAACACCAGAGTTCAGAAGCATTAATTCTTCAGCTCTCAGCTTTCTTTATAGTCAAACTCTCTTCATCCATACATGACTACTGGAAAAACCATAGGAATACACAGAAGAACTGTATAAAGAAGTCTTAATGACCCAGATAACCATGATGGTGTGGTCACTAACCAAGAGCCAGACATCCTGGAGTGTGAAGTCAGGTGGGCCTTAGGAAGTACTACCATGAAGCTAGTGGAGGTGATGGAACTCCAGCTGAGTTATTTCGAGCCCTAAACAATGATGCTATTAAAGTGCTGCACCAATATGCCAGCGAATTTGGAAAACTCAAAAGTGACTACAGGACTGGAAAAGATAAGTTTTCATTCAAATCCTAAAGAAGGGCAATGCCAAAGAAAGTTCAAACCACTGCACAAATGTGCTCATTTCACATGCTAGCAAAGTAATTCTCAAAATCCTTCGAGCTAGGCTTCAGCAGTCTGTGAACTGAGAACTTCCAGATGTATAAGCTGGATTTAGAAAAGGCAGAGGAACCAGAAATGAAATTGCCAACAGTTGTTGGAGCACAGAGAAAACAAGAGAATTCCAGAAAAAACATCTGCTGCACTGACTACACTAAAGCCTTTGAGTGTGTGGATCACAATAAACTGTGGAAAATTCTTAAAGAGATGGGACTACCAGACCACCTTACCTGCCTCCTGCAAAACCTGTATGCAGGTCAAGAAGCAACAGTTAGAACCAGACATGGAACAACAGACTGGTTCCAAATTGGGAAAGGAGTATGTGAAGGCTATATATTGTCACCCTGCCTATTTAACTCATATGCAGAGTACATCATATGAAATGCCAGGTAGATTTTTTCCAGGAAGCACAAGCTGGAATCAAGATTTCTGGGAGAAATATCAATAATTTTAGATATGTAGCTAACACCACCCTTATGGCACAAAGAGGAACTAAAGAGCCTCTTGAGCGTGAAAGAGGAGAGTGAAAAGCTGACTTAAAAGTCAGCGTTCAAAAAACCAAGATATTGGCATCCGGTCCCATCACTTCATGGCAAACAGATGGGGAAACAATGGAAACGGTGACATATTTTATTTTCTTGGGCTCCAAAATCACTGCAGATGGTGACTGCAACTATGAGATTAAAAGATGCTTGCTCCTTGGAAGAAAGCTATGACAAACTTGGACAGAATAGTAAAAAGCAGAGACATCACTTTGCCAACAAAGGTCCATATAGTTAAAGATATGGTTTTTTCTGTAGTCATGTATGGATGTGAGAGCTGGACCATAAAGAAGGCTAGAGTGCTGAAGAACTGATGCTTTTGAATTGTGGTGCTAGAGAAGACTCTTGAGAGTCCCTAGGGCAGCAAGGAAATTAAAGCAGTCAATATTCAGGTAATCAACCCTGAATATTCATTGGAAGGGCTGATGCTGAAGGTGAAGCTCCAGTTCTTTGGCCACCTGATGCAAAGAGCTGACTCATTGGAAAAGACCTCAATGCTGGGAAAGACTGAGGGCGTGAGAAGAAGATAACAGAGGATGAGATGGTTGGATAGCATAATTTACTCAACGGACATGGGTTTGAGCAAACTCCAGGAGATAGTGAAGGACAGGGAAGCCTGGCATGCTGCAGTCCATGGGGTTGCAAAGAGCTGGACATGACTGAACAACTGAACAATAGTAACTCCTTAACATTAACGATAAGCATACTGGGAATACCAGTGGATGGCTCCACTTCCCACGTAGTACACTTGTCAACACCCACATCTTACCCATCCCTTCTTTTGTAGCCATTGTTCTATCTTTCCTTGGGGGCAGCTAAATGCCTTCTGTTGTTGGTATAGACAAGTGAATGGATTGCATTCATATTCCTCAAATAGTCTCTCAAAAGGCAAAGGCTAGATTCAATTATTTATACCAAACTGAGAATCTTATATTTATAAACTGGCCAGAAGGATATGTTTGAGGCATTGTGAACCTGTGTGGTGTCTGACTGAGATGGATCCCACTGGGGGGCATGAACAACTGAAAAACTTTCCTGGGGTACCAGTTGTACCCACATAATTGTATCACTGTATGAAATCGAGCCATTAGCTTGCTTCCCTTCAAAAAACATTGCCTTGCTCCTTTGAGATGGTCATAAGAGAGCAGGCATTTAGGAAGGCAGTTAAATCAGAATCTCACAACCAAGGTGGTTTAGAGTGGTAGAACTTCCCTAGATTTTCTTTTTGCAGGCCAGCATAGAGTCAATGTAATTACTATTACATTGTGCTATTCACGAATCAGTGCCTCAGTACAAGTGAAATGGTGAATACAGAAATTCGAGAAAGCCACTTGATTTTCTAAGATTAACTAAATTGGTTTATAGGATTTGTTCAGCTAGTTGGTTCTGAGACCCAGGAGGCATGGTTAAGGTCAAATACTGTAGGTTAGCCTCATCATGTTGCTTAAAGTTCTACTGATAGTAGTCTTAACAATTGTATGAGGCAAATTAAATAAATTTGAACCAAATAAATTTGGTCCAAATCTAAGATTAACCAGAGAAGCTGATAAGGTAGTATACTCAAGGGGAAATATGCTAGAAGTCAAGATGGGAGATATTATTGGGAGACAATTTTTCATGGGTCTTTTGCGTTTCTGTATGATTTTCAAGAAAATGTATTAACTGCCTTTTTGTTTTGCAATGATTTTTTTTTGCAAGGATTTTGCAAGGATTATAGAGCAAATGAAAGTGAAAGAGGAGAGCGAAAAAGTTGGCTTAAAGCTCAACATTCAGAAAACGAAGATCATGGCATCTGGTCCCATCACTTCATGGGAAATAGGTGGGGAAACAGTGGAAACAGTGCCAGACTTTATTTTTTTAGGCTCCAAAATCACTGCAGATGGTGACTGCAGCCATGAAATTAGAAGACGCTTACTCCTTGGAAGAAGGGTTATTTCCAACCTAGATAGCATTTTCAAAAGCAGAGACATTACTTTGCCGACTAAGGTCCGTCTAGTCAAGGCTATGGTTTTTCCTGTGGTCATGTATGGATGTGAGAGTTGGACTGTGAAGAAGGCTGATCGCCGAAGAATTGATGCTTTTGAAGTGTGGTGTTGGAGAAGACTCTTGAGAGTCCCTTGGACTGCAAGGAGATCCAACCAGTCCATTCTAAAGGAGATCAACCCTGGGATTTCTTTGGAAGGAATGATGCTAAAGCTGAAACTCCAGTACTTTGGCCACCTCATGCGAAGAGTTGACTCATTGGAAAAGACTCTGATGCTGGGAGTGATTGGGGGCGGGAGGAGAAGGGGACGACCGAGGATGAGATGGCTGGATGGCATCACTGACTCGATGGATGTGAGTCTGAGTGATCTCCGAGAGATGGTGATGAACAGGGAGGCCTGGCGTGCTGCAATTCATGGGGTCGCAAAGAGTCGGACACGACTGAGCGACTGAACTGAACTGAACTGATAGAGCAAATGGCTTTTGACAAGAGACAACATCTCCCTCTGGACCAGCAGAAAGGTTTACTTAACGTTCAGTGTAATAAAATGTTTACTTCCAGAGCACATGTCGGGCAGGTTTACTGACTGCCCATTATGAAGATTTGAGTTCCAGAAGCTCAGGGTTCCTCTCCTGTAACACAACCCTCTGAATAAACAGGTAGGATTGGGGACCTGACACAAATATGATCTCTGCCTACTGTTACTGCTGTGAGTAGCAAAATCTAGTGTCTTTTTTTTTTTTTTTTTTTTACTGCATAGGGTCTTTGTTGCTATGTGTGGGCTTTCTCTAGTTGTGGTGAGTGGGGATTACTCTTGGTTGCAGTGTGAGGGCTTCTCACAGTGGTGGCTTCTCTTGTTGTGGAGTAGAGGCTCTAGGCACACTGGCTTCAGTCGTTGCAGCATGTAGGCTCAGGAGCAGTGGTTTGCAGGCTCTAGAGTGCAGGATCAGGAGTTGTGGTACACAGGCTTAGCTGCTCGGCGGCATGTGGAATCTTCCCGGACCAGGGATCGAACCTGTGTCCCCTGCATTGGCAGATATATTCTTATCCACTGTACCACCAGGGAAGTCTCAAGTCTTGTGTCCTTGACCTAGGATTCCAGTGTCTTCTGCCAGTATTCATGGAACTGTGGTAAGCTAACTTGACAATTTACAGGTAGGGTAAAATCTCAGACCCTTCACAGTTCAGTTCTTGACAACGGGTCACTTACTATGATCATCAAAGTTTGCAAACTTTCTTTTTTTGGGGTTTCAGTTTGTGTACACACACACACAGAGTGATTGAGACACACACACACACACACACACAGACAGAGACAGAGAGAGAAGAAGAGGGGAATGAGAAGGAGAAGAGAGAGAAGAAGGAGGAGAAGGAGAGGGGAAAAAAAGAGAAAAGAGGAGAGGAGAGAGGGGAGGGGAGGGAGAGTGAGATTGAGAAAGACAGAGAAAGGGAGAGAGATGCTTCTATGTATCTAGTTGTAGGCAGCAGCCTAGAGAGGCATAGTTGTCACTGGTTGGAAATGATGCTGAGCAAGGCCCTGTGGGTCTCCTGAGAACAAAGATTTTGTGTGTCTCCCATTTCTTTGATTACAGGAAACAGCCTTCATTCAGCCTCCATGACCTTCCTTGAGTTCCAGTGGGCAGATTCAAGCAGTTAATTGGGGAAGAGAGGGGGGCTTGTGAGACCAGGGAGAAACAGTCAAGGATAGCCTTGGGGCAGGGTCCTGTTTCCCCATAAGTGGGTACACACAATGATATCTTTGCCTCCTCCCGGTGGGAAAAGTTAACAGTTAATGACAGTATGCTGCTCATAATCATGAAGAACCTCAGACCAGTTGGAGCCGAAGGTTGATGATGCTGACTCCTACTTACCTTACCAATAATCGATCAGAAGACTGTCCATGTACAGATCATACCCTCCTTGAACAATTACTATAAAACTTATTATCTTCTTCAAGTTGGGACATTTGAGGGCATTAGTCTACTGTGGCCCCCTTTACCTGGCAAGGCAATAAAACTATCCTTTTCTACTTCACCCAAAACTCTGTCTCCAAGATTCAATTTTGCACTGGTGTACAGAGAAACTGAGCTTTCGGCATCAGAAATGAATCTCATAGCAGCTTTATTTCTTGACCTTATCAATATTAGCAAAAGTCAGGAAGATTTGTTCCAGTGTTATCTGACTGATGAAATAGTCTACTAGATTGAATAGTGTCTTAGCTTCCTCCATAATGTGAAACACCTTTAACAGAAAAAAAAATCATGGTGTTACCATTGCTGTATCCTCAGATGAACATTTTTCCCCACCCAATCACTTCCCAATTCCTGCCAGATTTATGCTTAGGAACAAAAAGATATGGAAGGGGGAAGTTAGAAGAAGGAAAAGGTGGTTGAAAAATAGAGAAGAGGAGACAGTTCTTTATTTCTATTCTCTTGATAGGTATGGAATATTAGAGGTTAGGGTCAGAAGTACCAATCAAACTACAGGGGACTTTGGAAAGTAACTTAAAAAGTTCTCCTCTGCAAATATCATGTTCCCATTCCACATGCTTGAATCTCTGTGCTTCCCATCAGTCTCCATTAACACATAATGTTAGAAATGTATGATTTCAACAATCACCTTTCCCCAACAAATTCCCTTGCTGGGAATGTAGTAGCCAATAATTCCGTGATGATCCTGGTTTATGATGTTACCTAAGAAAGGAAAGATTTGACAGGTGAGTAATAGAGAGGGCCCTGTTTACAAAATTCCCCAATAATTCCCTTTCCAGTTATCCCACCAAGAGAAATAATATATGCATTTAAAACAAAGATGACATAATTCCATTTTTACTACATATGACTTTGTTAAGTATTTCAATAGATTTACTTCCACATGAAATATGGTCTTATTGTCACTTTTAGACATGGAAAAAATAACTCACATGCTCTTTGCCAAAGTGGAATTACATGAACTCTAAAGATCATGGCATCCGGTCCCATCACTTCATGGGAAATAGATGGGAAACAGTGGAAACAGTGTCAGACTTTATTTTTTTGGGCTCCAAAATCACTGCAGATGGTGACTGCAGCCATGAAATTAAAAGATGCTTACTCCTTGGAAGGAAAGTTATGACCAACCTAGATAGTATATTCAAAAGCAGAGACATTACTTTGCCAACAAAAGCGTGCTGTGATTCATGGGGTCTCAAAGAGTCGGACATGATTGAGTGACTGAACTGAACTGACTGATAGCCAAATAACAGTGTTGTGATAGTTTCAGGTGAACAATGAAGGGACTCAGCTGTACATATATATGTATCCATTTCTCCCCTTCCCTCCCCCCACCCACCCCGCCCAAACTACCCTTCCATCCAGGCTGCCACATAACATTGAGCAGAGTTGCATGTGCTATACAATAGTCCCTGGAAAACTGGGCATATAAGTTAGTATGTTGTGAACTGTTGTGAACTGAAGTGAAAGTAGCTCAGTCGTGTCTGACTCTGCAACCCAATGGACGATACAGTCCATGGAATTCTTCAGGCCAAAATACTGGAGTGGGTAGCCTTTCCGTTTTCTAGGGGATCTTCCCAACGCATGGATAGAACCCAGGTCTCCTACATTGCTGGCGGATTCTTTATCAGGTGAGCTATCAACTGGTAATTTAAAACCTGGTTTGATTTTTCATTTAGTTTTTGACTGGCTGCAGTATTTTGGTGAAGTCTATTTGCCCTCCCCACTGTGGTATAAAACCTCTGATGTTGCTCCCTAGAGAGCACTGCTCAGGCCTGTGCATAGTCACCCGAGGATGACAGTTTAGCAGGGCTCTTTGTCACTTGCCCTGAATATAGCCAAATGCCAAATTCTTCTGTTAAAAACCGCTAGCTCTCTTGTTTTCATCAATATTCTAGGGCATAGATTGTCCCACAGATAGTTTCAATTTCATTTAAGTTCTTTTCAGGGATAGTTTTTGAATCAAATGTTTGCAGTTTGCTCTGATCCCAGGAACACTATTCTTAGTGGTAAATTACCTGGTTTTCTCTGGTAAGCTAGCTGATCTGATTTAGTTTATACTTAATAAGGCTTCTATTCTCAATTGCTTTCCACTAAAACTGTTATTGCTTTTGAGAGCACCTTTGAGCTTAAATTTCCCCACATTCTCTTTCAGATACAGTCAGTCGTGGGAAAGAGCTTCAGAGCTCTTTGTTTTATGGTTTGCTTTCTCATGGGAAAAATCTCTGAGCCATGGCTCTGGAACTGAGAAGTGGGATAGTAGTCCACTTCTGAGTAACATTCCTGCTTGAGGAGCTGGGAAGAAGGTGGTATCAGCAGGTTGTTCTCATGCTGCAGAAGCTCTGATCTGAAAATGAGTCAGGTCATGGGTAATTTGAACCCCTGTATTCTCAGCACTGCGTGGATGAGATAGAGTCTCTGTCCCATTAGCGAAAGCGAAAGCGAAAGTGAAGTCGCTCAGTCGTGTCCGACCCTTAGCGACCCCATGGACTGCAGCCTACCAGGCTCCTCCTTCCATGGGAGTTTCCAGGCAAGAGTACTGGAGTGGGTTGCCATTGCCTTCGGAGGGCTAAATAGAAAAGGGAGTCCCTGATCTCTTGGCTTGTAATTGCCTGAAAATTAGCCTCTGCCACAGGTAGATGGGGGCAGAATGAGAAATGTTGACATCTTGCTCCTCCCAGGAAGATACCATAGTGGTCAACTTGAAGCTGATAGGAGAGGAAGCCCTCTGTTCTTGGTTGCACCTGCTTGCAGTGGAGTTTTCATTGAACTGGGCTGGGAAGAGTTGGGAAGAAGCAAATTGTATTTCTCACATCAAAGGATCTTGCTGTTCTTACAATGTTTTAATAGATTTTCTTGAATAAATGTTTCTTCAGTTGCTGTATGTCCTTAGGATTATTTCCAGAGACTTATTATGGTTGTTTCAAAAATAAATTTCACCTGTTATGCTGAGAAACAGGTCTGCAGAGACTTTATATTGCCATTCTGGAAGTGGAACTTCCATGTTTATTTTATATTACATACCATTACCTTAAATATCTGATGTCCTTTGAAGTCTAAAATTAATGTTTGTGTCTCTGCTTAATCTCTTTCATTATGACATTCCTTTCTGTGATTTTAGGCTTTTGAGTGCGATTTTGCAAAGAGTGATTTTAATATTAAAATTAAATTAGAGAATGAGAATATTAAGGTTCTAAACTGCAAAACTTTTATTATAAGAGGGTTTATATTAATTTCTATAAATGCTCATAGATACTACTAGTCTGAGGCTGAAAAGATTTGTTCATTAAAAATGTTCATAGATTTAAAAAAAGCAGTTTTATGTTTATAGTAAGACTGAATGGAAGGAACAGAAATTTTCTGTTTATTCCTGCCTCCACACATGCATAATCTCCCCCATCAGCAACATTCTGATACATTTGTTATAGTTGATGAAACTACAATGACATATCACTGTCAGTCAGAGTCCATAGCTTAAATTAGAGTTGATGCTAAAGCTGAAACTCCAGTACTTTGTCCACCTCATGCGAAGAGTTGACTCATTGGAAAAGACTGATGCTGGGAGGGATTGGGGGCAGGAGGAGAAGGGGACAACAGAGGATGAGATGGCTGGATGGCATCACCATCCATGTGCATCACTCGATGCACATGAGTTTGGGTGAACTCTGGCAGTTGGTGATGGACAGGGAGGCCTGGCGTGCTGCAATTCATGGGGTCGCAAAGAGTTGGACACGACTGGCGACTGAACTGAACTGAACTGAACTTGGTGTTGTACCTTCTATCGGTTTAGATAAATTAATAATGCTATTTATCTACCATTATAATATCAAACAGTAGTTTCACTACTCTAAAAATCCCCTCTGCTTTGCTTATTCATCCTTCCCTACTCTCTAAGCCCTGACAACCCTTGATGTTTTTACCATCTCCGTCGTTACTCCTTTTAAAGAATGTCACATAAGTTGGAATCATACTGTATGTAGACTTTTCAGATTTGTTTCTTTCACTTAGTAATATACATTTAAGTTTCCTCCATGTCTTTTTATAACTTGATAGCTTATTCATTTTTAGCGCTGGTAACATTCCACTGGGCTTCCCTAGTGGCTCAATGGTAAAGAATTCACCTGCCAATGCAGGGGATGCAGTTTTGAATCCTGGGTCAGGAAGATCCCCTGGAGAAGGAAATGGCAACCCACTCCAGTACTCTTGCTTGGAGAATCCCATGGACGGAGGAGCCTGGTGGGCTGCAGTCCATGGGGTCGCTAAGAGTCGGACACCACTGAGCGACTTCCCTTTCACTTCTCACTTTCATGCATTGGAGAAGGAAATGGCAACCCACTCCAGGGTTCTTGCCTGGAGAATCCCAGGGATGTGGGAGCCTGGTGGGCTGCCGTCTATGGGGTCGCACAGAGTTGGACACGACTGAAGTGACTTAGCAGCAGCAGCATATATATATATATATGTTCATTTCCTATAATTTCTTCCTCTCCATGCTTACTGTCACTTCCTTAGTGCAGGCCAATACCATTTATTGCTTTATCATTGTTATAGACTCCATGCTTTTAAACATGCCTCCTAACCATCTGGCTACCACACTGCTGATAGAGTGATCATTCAAGTTAAAGACTACAAATAAAGTGGTGAGAGTACAAATAAATAGAAGCTGGCTATAAATTTGTTTATCATGGGCACAGAGAGGCATTTGCTGAAATTAGCACACAAAGGCTGAATAAATTTTTATGTCAAACATCCAGTTCATTTCCTTAAAAGAAGAAAAGGGGATTTGCATTTCATAAACATTGCCTGACTCAGTAATCAGGGAATGGCAGAGGAAAGATGCTCAAAAAGAAGGGAAACCTTAAAAATTATCAAGGATAAAAAAATAGAGACAACTTCAATAATTTAACTCTAAATGAATAAACTTGAATGGATGTATCTTACTAGTTAATTCCTACAAGAGGCTGGTGAGAACCTCTGCTATTTTGAGAAAGCTTTTTAGCATAATCAGGGATAAATTTATAAAAAAATTATTTCTAAAGGAACCTAATATAAAAGCTCAAAAAACATCAATTACTCATGGAAAAAAGTTATTGAGTACATGTAGCAGAACAACATATGTGACTTAAAACAATTTTCACAAGTAAGCCCTATCTACATTACCTGGGAAATTTGTCTCAATGAATTCTTTGAACTCCTCTAGTTTACCTTCATTATCATCAATGTTAATCTTTGCTGTCAGAGTATATATATTACCAAACTTGTTCTTGAGGTGACGTGGGCTGCCTAGGCACTTGAACTTCCCCTTTACCATGATGGCCAGCCTGGTACAAAGGGCCTCACATTCTTCCATGCTAGAGACACAAAGGATATATGGATGAAGAGACTCCCTCTCAGAAGCAAAATTCTGTATTTTAAAACAGAGCTACGATTATAAGGTAACACTTATAGTGAGAAGGCTTTATATTGCAAGTGATCATTACTAAGACAATATTTGGAAAGAGGAGATTTAAAAATTCAAAGCAGCTGATTTCTAAATTCACAAGAGAAACACTTCCCTGACTTCCTACCTTCTACTAAGTCTGGATTTCAGAACTTAACTGAGTATTCTAGATTTTACCCAGGAATCAGCATTTGCTCACAGTCCCTCTTATGTACTTCACGTACTTAGACAAGTTCACTGACATATCCCTGACTCAAACTAATTCTCTCTTATACACTTCTAACTCTCACCCAAGTCTCCTAATGGGTCATACCTGTGGGAAGATATGACGATAGCTTTGCCACTATTACATATCCATGTAACTGTGTCCCACATATGGCGCCTGGCTACTGGGTCCATGCCAGTAGATGGTTCATCCAGGAAAACAACTGAGGAGTTTCCCATTAGGGCAATAACAGTATTTAATTTACGTTTGTTTCCTCCACTTTATTGTCAAAGAAGGAGAGAGAAAGTGGAGGAGAAAGAAGAAATAAGGTTATCGTTAATTCAACAGAATTAGCTCATATATCCACAATGCTGTGTATACACCAACTCATTTTCATTGAAATGACTTTTGGGGAGGGTATGCTTCTTAGCATCATTATTGGTAAAATATTTTTGTTTTGAGGAGATAAATAACCATAGGGATACAGGAATGAATGTGTTCTTTTTGAAATGCAAAGGCTACAGATCATGTCTGCAAAAGGTTAACTTCATACAAATGTGATCTGCCTTATTTCTGATATCCGAACCCTGACGGGAAGTAAGGCTATGTCAGTCATTGCTTCCGTGTGACAGAGTTGTCAGGTTGAGTTTACAGGCATTCATTTTAAACAGCAGAAATACAGATGGGCAGTAGGCAGCTTAATAAATAAGCAGCATAATGTCTCACCTGTATGTGCAGACCAGCTTGTCAGCATGGGTTTCCATGTGCATTGAATACAAAAAGGTTTCCACATACATGCCAATGTCTGGCTCAGGAACACCCCGCAGCCTGGCGTACATGATCAGCACTTCCCGACCTGTCATGTGGCTCAGCATGGGGTCAGATTGAGGACAATAGCCAATTCTTGACCTAATCTGAATCAAGAGGGTAATTCATAAGCAATAAACCTAAGTTGACTATTCCATTGAACATACAGTAACACAGATGAGAGAGAAAACCTGAAGTTTCTAGCCCATGCTAGCAAGAAGATGTGATACCCATAGAGCTCTGAATAAGAATTATTTCTTTTTCAGTCTAAAGAAACTTTACACCTGGAACCCAATGTAGTAAAATGGAATACTAATATCATCCCTCACTGGAATTTTCAGTACATATCTATTGTGCACTGCAATGAAATTGTATATTCAAACATCACTAGGAAAGAGCCATTCTATTAAATCTATTAAAATAATGCATAGAATTTCACTTCCAGTAGTAGCCAGTAACTTCTATTATGCCAACTATCCCACAGATGAAAATTATCATATACATTATATATATCTTCTATGGGCTTCCCTGGTGGCTCAGATGGTAAAGAATCTGCCTGCAATGTGGGAGATCCAGTTTCAATCCCTGGGTTGGGAAGATCCTATGGAGAAGGAAATGGCTACCCACTCCAGTGTTCTTGCCTGGAGAATTCCATGGACAGAGAAGCCTGGTGGGCTACTGTCCATGGGGTCACAAAGAGTTAGACATGACTGAACGACTAACACATATCCTTATATATTGAGTTGGCAAAAAATTTCATTCATGTTTTTCCATACCATCTTACAGGAAAACCCAAACAACTTTATATATATATATATAAACTCAATATATATAAATACAAGAATAAATAAGTTTAGCTATATTGAAATAAAAAGTTTCTATACAACAAAGGAAACCATCAATAAAATGAAAGGGCAACCTACCAAATGGAAGAAAATATTTGCAAATTATATACCTGATAAAGGGTTAATATCCAACATATAAAAGAACCCATAGAACTCAACATCAAAAAGATAAACAATCTGATTTAAAAAATGGGCATAGGACCTGAATAGACATTTTTCCAAAGGAGATGTACAGATGCCAACAGATACCTGAAAAGGTTCTCAACATCATTAATCATTTCAGTTCAGTTCAGTCACTCAGTCGTGTCCGACTCTTTGCGACCCCATGAATTGCAGCACGCCAGGCCTCCCTGTCCATCACCATCTCCCAGAGTTCACTCAGACTCACGTCCATCGAGTCCGTGATGCCATCCAGCCATCTCATCCTCTGTCATCCCCTTCTCCTCCTGCCCCCAATCACTCCCAGCATCAGAGTCTTTTCCAATGAGCCAACTCTTTGCATGAGGTGGCCAAAGTACTGGAGTTTCAGCTTTAGTATCATTCCTTCCAAAGAAATCCCAGGGCTGATCTCCTTCAGAATGGACTGGTTGGATCTCCTTGCAGTCCAAGAGACTCTCAAGAGTCTTCTCCAACACCACAGTTCAAAAGCATCAATTCTTCAGCGCTCAGCTTTCTTCACAGTCCAACCCTCACATCCATACGTGACTACTGGAAAAACCATAGCCTTGACTAGATGGACCTTAGTCAGCAAAGTAATGTTTCTGCTTTTGAATATACTATCTAGGTTGCTGCTGCTGCTGCTAAGTCACTTCAGTCGTGTCCGACTCTGTGTGACCCCATAGACGGTAGCCCACCAGGCTCCCCCGTCCCTGGGATTCTCCAGGCAAGAACACTGGAGTGGGTTGCCATTTCCTTCTCCAATGCATGAAAGTGAGAAGTGAAAGTGAAGTCGCTCAGTCGTGTCCGACTCAGCGACCCCATGGACTGCAGCCCACCAGGCTCCTCCGTCCATGGGATTTTCCAGGCAAGAGTACTGGAGTGGGGTGCCATTGCCTTCTCCGTAGCCTTGACGTACTCCTTTTCCTATTTGGAACCAGTCTGTTGTTCCATGTCCAGTTCTAACTGTTGCTTCCTGACCTGCATACAGATTTCTCAAGAGGCACGTTAGGTGGTCTGGCACTCAATATGCCAGCAAATTTGGAAAACTCAGCAGTGGCCACTGGACTGGAAAAGGTCAGTTTTCATTCCAATTCCAAAGAAAGGCAATGCCAAAGAATGCTCAAACTACCGCACAATTGCACTCATCTCACATGCTAGTAAAGTAATGCTTAAAATTCTCCAAGCCAGGCTTCAGCAATACTTGAACCGTGAACTCCCTGATGTTCAAGCTGGTTTTAGAAAAGGCAGAGGAACCAGAGATCAAATTGCCAACATCTGCTGGATCATGGAAAAAGCAAGAGAGTTCCAGAAAAACATCTATTTCTGCTTTATTGACTATGCCAAAGCCTTTGACTGTGTGGATCACAGTATTGCATAGGAGCCTGAAATATTAGGTCCATGAATGAAAGTAAATTGAATGTGGTCAAATCAGAGATGGCAAGTGTAAACATTGACATTTTAGAAATCAGTGAACTAAAATGGATGGGAATGGGTGAATTTAATTCAGCTGACCAATATATCTACTACTGTAGGCAAGAATCCCTTAGAAGAAATGGAGTAGCCCTCATAGTCAACAAAAGAGTCCAAAATACAGTGTTTGGATGCAATCTCTAACAAGGACAGAATGATCTTGGTTCATTTCTAAAGCAAACCATTCAACATCACAGTAATCCAAGTCTATGCTCCACCACTAATGTCAAAGAAGTTGAAGTTTGAACAGTCCTATGAAGATCTACAAGACCTTCTAGAACTAACAGCAAAAAAGATGTCCTTTTCATCATAGGGGACTGGAACACAAAAATAGGAAGTCAAGAGACACCTGGAGTAACAGGCAAGTTTGGCCTTGGAGTACAAATGAAGCAGACCAAAGGCTAACGAGTTTTGCCAAGAGAACACCCTCATCATAGCAAATACCCACTTACAACTACATAAGAGATGACTCTACACATGGACATCAGATGGCCAATACGAAAATGGCCAATACAAAAATCAGATTGATTATATTGTTTGCCACTGATGATGGAGAAGTTTTCTATGGTCAGCCATAACAAGACCGGAAGCTGACTATGGTCTACGATCATGAGCTCTTTATTCCAAAATTCAAGCTTACATTGAAGAAAGTAAGGAAAACCACTAGGTCATTCAGGTATGTCATATATCAAATCTCTTATGATTACACTGTGGAAGTGACAGAAACATTCAAGGGATTAGATCTGATAAACAGTGCCTGAAGAACTATGGATGGAGGTTCATAATACTGTATAGGAGGTGGTAACCAAAACCATCTCTAAGAAAAAGAAATGCAAGAAGTCACAATGGTTGTTTGAGGATGTCTTAGAAAAATCTGTGAAAAGAAGAGAAGCAAAAGGCAAAGGAGAAAAGGAAAGATATACGCATCTGAATGCAGAGTGCAAAAGAATAGCAAGGAGAGACAAGAAAGCCTTCTTAAGTGAACAATGCAAAGAAATAGAGGAAAAAAATAAAATAGAAAAGACTACTGATCTCTTCAAGAAAATTAGAGATACTAAGGGAACATTTCATGCAAAGATGGGCACAATAAAGGACAGAAACAGTAAGGAACTAACAGAAGCAGAAGAGATTAAGAAGATGTGGCAAGAATACACAGAAGAACTATACAAAAAATGTCTTAATGACCCAGATAACCATGATGGTGCTGTCATTTACCTAGAACCAGACATTCTGGAGTGCAAAGTCAAGTGGGCCTTTGGAAGCATTACTAGGAACAAAGCTAGTGGAGGTGATGGGATTCCAGCTGAGCTACTTCAAATCTGAAAAGATGATGCTGTGAAAGTGCTGTACTCAATATGCCAGCAAATTTGGAAAACTCAGCAGTGGCCACAGGACTGAAAAAGGTCAGTTTTCATTCTAATCTCAAAGAAGGGCAATGCCAAAGAATGTTCAAACTACCCCACAACTGCACTCATCTCACAAACTAGCAAGATAATGCTCAAAATCCTTCAAGCCTGGTTCAGCAGTAGGTGAACCAAGAACTTCCAGATGTACAAGCTGTATATAGAAAAGGCAGAGGAACCAGACATGAAATTGCCAGCATCCATTGGATATTAGAAAATGCAAGAGAGTTCTGGAAAAACATCTATTTCTGCTTCATTGACTATGCTAAAGCCTTTGACTGCGGATCACAACAAACTGTGGTAAATTCTTAAAGAGATGGGAATACCAGACCACCTTACCTGCCTCCTGAGAAACCCTAATGCAGGTCAAGAGGCAGCAGTGAGAAGTGGACATGGAACAGCAGTCTGGTTCAAAACAGGGAAAAGAATATTTCAAGGCTGTATATTGTCACTGTGCTTATTTAACTTATATGAAGAGTACATCATGCAAAATGCCAGGCTGGATGAATCACAAGCTGAAATCAAGACTGTTGGGAGAAATATGAATAACCTCAGACATGTAGATGATACCACCCTAATAGCAAAAAGTGAAGAGGAACTAAAGAACCTCTTGATGAAGGTGAAAGAGGAGCCTGAAAAAAGCTGGCTTGAAACTCAACATTAAAAACCTAAGATCATGGCATCTGGTCATATCACTTCAAGTCAAATAGATGGGGAAAAAGTGCAAACAGTGACAGACTTTATTTTTTCTTGGGCTCCAAATCATTGCAGGCATGACTGCAGTCATGAAATTAAAAGACGCTTGCTCTTTGGAAGAAAAACTATGACAAACTTAGAATATTAAAAAGCAGAGACATCATTTTTCTGACAAAGGTCCACGTAGTGAAAGCTGTGGTTTTTCCAGTAGTCATGTAATGATGTGAGAGTTGGACCATAAAGAAGGCTAAGTGCCAAACGATGGATGCTTTTGAACTGTGGTGTTGGAGAAGACTCTTGAGAGTCCCTTGGACAACAAGGAGGTCAAACCAGCCAATCCTAAAGGAAATCAACCCTAAATATTCATTGGTGAGATTGATGCTTCAGATGAAGCTCAAATACTTTGGCCACGTGATACGAAGAGCTGACTCATTTGAAAAGACCCTGCTGCTGGGAAAGACTGAGGGAAGGAGGAGAAGGTGGTGACAGAGGATAAGATGTTTGGATGGCATCACCAACTGAGTGGACATGAGTTTCAGCAAACTCCAGGAGATAGTGAAGGACAGGGAAGTCTGGCATACTGCAGTCCATGGGGTGGCAAAGAGTCAGTGACGACTGAGTGGCTGAACTACAACAAAGCATTCTCCTGTCAATGGTTGCTCAACAGCTAGTTGTGATTTTGGTGCTCTGGCCGGGGAAGATGAGTGGACTTCCTTTCACTCTGCCATACTGAACCAGAAGCCCTGACACATTTGATCAACCACAGCACTTCATACACTGCACAAATCTTTTCTTGCATTTCAGTAGTGTTTTTACTTTTCTTGAAATAACAAAGCAAATTATGCTGAAAATACTCCTTTTTTTCTTCCTTCTTCAGTATTAAAGTAGCTATACAAAAATTCACCAATTTTGAAAAGTTTTTGTTTTTTAAAATGCACTGAGAAGAAAAAGAAATAAAAGGAATGCAGATTGGAAAAGAAGTAAAACTTTCACTGTTTGCAGATGACAGGATCCTCTACATGGAAAATCCTAAAGACATCACTGAAAAATTTCTAGAGCTAATCAAGGAATATAGAGAAGGAAATGGCAACCCACTCCAGTATTCTTGCCTGGAGGGTCCCATGGATGGAGGAGCTTGGAGGGCTGCAGTCCATGGGGTCACACAGAGTCAGATATGACTGAAGTGACTAAGTAGCAGCAGCAGCAGCAGCAATCAATGAATATAGTAAAGTTTCAGGATATAACATTAATACACAGAAATCCCTTGCATTCTTATACACTAACAATGAGAAAACAGAAAGAGAAATTAAGGAAAAAATCCCATTCACTATTGCAATGAAAAGAATAAAATTCTTAGGAATAAATTTACCTAAAGAGACAAAAGACCTATATATGCACACACACACATATATAAAACTATAAAACACTGGTGAGAGAAAACAAAGATGACACAAGTAGATGGAGAAATATACCATGTTCATGGATTGGAAGAATCAAGATAGTGAAAATGACTATACTACCCAGAGCAATCAATAAATTCAATGCAATCCCTATCAAGATACCAATGGTATTTTTCACAGAACTAGAACAAATAATTTCAAAATGCATATGGAAACACAAAAAACCTCGAATAACCAAAGCAATCTTAAGAAAGACGAATGGAACTGGAGGAATCAACCTGCCTGACTTCAGACTCTACTACAAAGCCACAGTCATCAAGACAGTATGGTACTGGCACAAAGACAGAAATATAGATCAATGGAACAAAATAGAAAGCCTAGAGATAAGCCCACGCACCTATGGACACCTTATCTTTGACAAAGAAGGCAAGAATATACAGTGGAGGAAAGACAATCTCTTTAACAACTGGTGCTGGAAAAACTGGTCAACCACCTGTAAAAGAATGAAACTAGAACACTTTCTAACACCATACACAAAAATTAACTCAAAATAGATTAAAAATCTACATGTAAGACCAGAAATTATAAAACTCTTACAGGAAAGCATAGGCAGAACACTCCCTGACATAAATCACAGCAAGATCCTTTATGACCCACCTGCCAGAGTAATGAAAATAAAAATAAAAATAAACAAATGGGACCTAATTAAACTTAAAAGCTTTTGCACAACGAAGGAAACTATAAGCAAGGTGAAAAGGCAGCCTTCAGAATGGGAGAAAATAATAGCAAATGAAGCAACTGACAAAGAATTCATCTCTAAAATACAAGCAACACACGCAGCTCAATACCAGAAAAATAAACAACCCAATCCAAAAATGGGCCAAAAAAATTAAACAGACATTTCTCCAAAGAAGACATACCAATGGCTAACAGACACATGAAAAGATGTTCAACATCACTCATTATCAGAGAAATGCAAATCAAAACCACAATAAGGTACCATCTCAGGCCAGTCAGCATGGTGGCCATCACAAAGTCTGCAAACAATAAATGCTGGAGAGGGTGTGGAGAAAAGGGAACCCTCTTACACTGTTGGTGGAAACGCAAACTAGCACAGCTGCTATGCAGAACAGTGTGGAGACTCCTTAAAAAACTGGAAATAGAACTGCCATACAACCCAGCAATCCCACTGCTGGGCATACACACCTAGGAAACTAGAATTGAAAGAGTCACATGTACCCCAAAGTTCATTGCAGCACTGTTTCCAATACCTAGGATATGGAAGCAACCTAGATGTCCATCGGCAGACAAATGGATACGGAAGTTGTGGTACATATACATAATGGAATATTACTCAGCTATAAAAAAGAACACATTTGAGTCAGTTCTAATAAAGTGGATGAAACTGGAGCCTGTTATACAGAATGAAGTAAGCCAGAAAGAGAAACACCAATACAGTGTATTAATGCATATATATGGAATTTAGAAAGATGGTGATGCTGACCCTATATGCAAGACAGCAAAAGAGACACAGATGTAAAGAACAGACTTTTGGATTCTGGGAGAAGGCGAGGGTGGGGCAATATGAGAGAATAGCATTGAAATATGTATATTACCATATGTAAAATGATGGCCAGTGAAAATTCAACGCATGAGGCAGGGCACCCAAAGCTGGTGCTCTGGGACAACCCAGAGGGATGGGATGAGAGGGGGTCAGGATGTAGGGACACATATACACCCATGGCTGATTCATGTTGATGTATGGCAAAAACCACCACAATACTGTAAAGAAATTAGCCTCCAATTAAATGAATTTTAAAAAATAAAAAATAAAATGCACACTGCTATGATAGCTGTCACAGTACAACCTAATAAAACTCTTTTGAATGAAGTTAAAGACAGCTAAGCACTACTAGAGCCATCTTACTAGCCCAAAGAACCTTTTGACCCATCCAATATTACTTGTTTTTCTTTTCAGATCTCCTATAGTTTCTGCCTTAGGGAGGTTCTTTCTGTGTCATTTGGTGCAAAAAATATTTGTAACTTTTCCATTTCCCTTATAAATGTTACCTTTTAGCATTAGTGCCCCTCTTGTCATCTTTGATGCTTTTAGGCTAGCATTCCAACTTGTTTTATAATAAGGCTGATTCTCCTTTTATTTTTTTTTCCTGGTATTGACAAAGGCTTATGTTGTCAAAGTTATGGTTTTTCCAGTGGTCATGTATTGGACTGTGAGAAAGCTGAGCACCGAAGAACCGATGCTTTTGAACTGTGGTGTTCAAAAGACTCTTGAGAGTCCCTTGGACTGCAAGGAGATCCAACCAGTCCATTCTAAAGGAGATCAGCCCTGGGTGTTCATTGGAAGGACTGATGCTGAAGCTGAAATTCCAATACTTTGGCCACCTCATGTGAAGAATTGACTCATTGGAAAAGACCTTGATGCTGGGAGGGACTGGGGGCAGGAGGAGACGGGGACGACAGAGGATGAGATGTTTGGATGGCATCACCGACTTGATGGACATGAGTTTGAGTGAACTCCGGGAGTTGGTGACGGACAGGGAGGCGTGGTATGCTGCGATTCATGGGGTTGCGAAGGGTCAGACACGACTCACCGACTGAACTGAACCGAACTGTACTGATGTTGTACAAATGGTATCTTTTATAAATATACATTCACAGGTCTTTTAAAATCTTTGAAATTTATTGAGCCTTGTTTTCATCTAACATATAATCAGTTCATCTAAATAAATATTCTTTGAATGGAAAAATAGCATTATTTTTCCTTTGTTGGGTACAATGTTTATATATGTCTTTAGATTAAGCCTGCTAATATTTCTTTTAAAATAGTCTACATTAATGATTTTTAATGTCTTTGTTCTATCATGGTAAGAAAGAACTATGTTAAAATTAG